>OY365820.1:1366407-1369872 GCA_959347315.1 Bimastos eiseni
CGAGAAAGGAGTGAGCAGATAACCTCTTTAAACGAGGCAATAGACAACCTAGGATATGGAAAGATTTTTCGACAGTATTTTCAAAACACTTTAGTTTCTCTTCCGCTTAATACCCAAAGCAAATTAACATAAATTATCACACCCAAAGACAACTCTCAGGCAATCCCTAGTTCATAATTTAAGGCTAAAGAAAGTTGTTAGTTAGCTGACATTCTGGATATTTTTATTGTTCATTGTCATTCATGTTAGCATTTCTACGTTTTCCAGAATGTTTTCTTAAACAATTAACGAATATGCATTCGATTTCTATGAACACCTTTTAAACAGCATCAACCACTGCTATATAATCACAGAACACGCGAGGCAGTACATAATAATGTTACAGCCAAAGTACCTAACCGTAACTTGCTCATCCTCATTTCATGCCAGCCGTAAACTCAAAACTCGTTGATATTCTTCCTCTTCTATTTATAACATAACCAACGTCCCCGCGATTGCTAATTATTGTTATATTCCTCCTTTTTCTGGTGAGGTCTAGCCCGAGCCTCTGATAAAGAGCGCCTATAATAATAATAATAATAATAATAATAATAATAATAATAATAATAATAATAATAATAATAATAATAATAATAATAATAATAACTTGTCGGCATTGATCCAACGTTTCAATGCGGTGGCTTTTCAGGGCACCATGTCAAGATTACAGTCCACTGACAAGCGGCGACCCAGATAGCATGATGACAGATCCGTTGGCAATGCCAATGATGAATAATAATAATAATAATAATAATAATAATAATAATATTGGAGAGGCAGCGGACGTGGTGGGCGTGGTGGGCGGAAAATTTTTAATGTCCGACTATTTAGCAAAAATACCGCGTAACGAGTAATCGTCAGAGTTGGATTTTAGCATCGTCTAATGGATTAACAACTCGTGACCCGATTGATTATATTCACCACATCTTATTCGCCAAGACCACAACACGATTGGTTTGTCAAACTTTCGTTTCAACTTATATGTAGCCGTGCATTTGAATTGATGGCCGCTTGCCATGCTTTAAGGCCAGCGACGTCAACGTTGCCAATGGCAACGATTACTGTTTAAATAGCGGCGCATTTGAAAACAAACCGATTTGAAACTCAGATGAGTCAAAAACCAAAAAATAATAATAATAATAAAAAATTGTCGTTATTATTATTATTAATTATTATATAATAAAAATTGTCGTTATTATTATTATTAATTATTATATAATAATAATAATAACGACAATTTTTTATTATTATTATTATTATTATTATTATTATTATTATTATTGTTATTATATATGTTTCACATTATGCTGTTATCGCCCATGATGAGCTAATGGAGTGTTGGCAATGTCCCGAAGAGGCAGACTGCGTTCCCACGCTGAAGAACAACCGAGATACGTTGGAACAGAAATGACGTCTCCATTGGATCGTGGGTTGCAGCACTCGTTCGACTACCCAACTCTGAGATGAACTCCAGTCCTTCACTGCTCCAAGCGCCGCCGGATTCCAAGGAGAGGGCTACGAAGTCGTGGGTGTTGGTTATGGTGGAATACTTGGCCCTCTTCGTCTTAGCTGCGCGTTCGGCTGCTTTGCCAGCTCTGATAGATGTGTCGACAAGATGTGACTTGGCGTAGGTGTCGGGCACTGTCACATCCCATTATTATTATTATTATTATTATTATTATTATTATTATTATTATAATCGTTCGTTCGCTCGAGCATTCATTCATTCCAAATTCCAACCACCTGTCTATAGTTGTGCGGGCAAACGGCTATAGAGCAAAAAGTTTAAGACCCGGTTTACTCAAGTTAGAGTAGCAGTGGTTGAGAAAATAGACAGAGGCGAGGCCTTGCAAGGACAGCCATACATATATATATATATATATATATATATATAGTATTATATATTATATATACTATATAGTATATATATATACCAGAGCGATGATAGGGTGCTAGATTCGCTGCATGTAAACATTTTCCATATTTACACAACTTGCATAGAATACAATGAAATGCCTTGTCATCCAATACAAAACATTACATCATATAAGTCTATGATACAAAATAGCTGCGCAATGCTATTACTGCCGCTAACAGCTCTCGCAATACGCGACCGTCGCCCTAGGCCTAAAGAATTCATGTGGACATGATGTTGATCCTATGTCGCCTTTGACATAGGATTGCAACAAAGAGCGTCCGTACTAGCAATAGGGGGGATGATCTTTAGACCGGTAAGAATTCATTCACACTCTTGTCGAGGTCATTTTTAATATCTTCGCCGCTTGCATAATCCGCAGAAATCTTTAAAAGATGTGTTGAGAGTTCAATATCGAGTGAAGCGGAAGAAGACTGTTGGTCATCTTTAGCCTAAATAAGATTTATATAATGCAAGAAGATACCAATTTAAAGGTGTGGAAAAGCATCTGAGCATACATTTGAATTCCAGGGATTTACTGGGTCAAAATTCTTTTGGCGAAAGCTACATTTCGCTGACATGCACAGGAAATATTAAATTTCGGGATAATAGAACACGCTCGTCGTTTTTATATGTACAACAATAAAATTAATAAAGCGCCCTATTAATGTCTGACAAATGAATGTTTAGAAGTGGCCGAGGTTTACGACAATGTTTTCAAAAAAAGCGGGTGTCCAATGCGAACATGTCTCGCACGCATATAAATAAAGACACTTTGCATAGCGCCTGTCATCAAATGAAACCGTGTCAGGGCTTATGACTGTGCTTTTCTGCCGCAGATGTGGCTTGATAATTATTTATGTGTGTAGGTTAGGAGACATTATATAGCGCATTTATAACGTTGATATTGAAACAATCTTATTTCTGCAGGCCCAGTTAGCATTTTCAACAATAAGCAAGCAAAATTAAATGAAATTGAAATGATAAATAAATTCAAATGAAACAACATATAAATGAGAGAATTTAAAACATACTAAAGTTTGAAGAAGCATAAAGATTATTATAAATGAGTAAAAAGAATTAAATACCATTATTAAGCAACTGCAATTCATTAGGCTGTGTCACTGAAAAAGAGACAGTGACAGACAGGCAGACAAAGAGAGAGAGAAAGTAAGATACAGAGAAGCAGACATACAACGACAGACAGAGAGAGAGAGAGAGTTACATTACAATGCACCGTTATGAATGGGCATAAGTTGATTGCAGTTGAGATAGTTTATGATCAATCTTAAGCGATCTGTGAACTTTACGCTTTTATATAATCAGTCAATGTTCTTTTAAAGGTGTCGATGAAGAACGTTATGTATGGTAAGAATTCCCCCTCTAATTCCTCTGACAGTGATTACCTACGAACCAGGATTTCTATGCCTTATCTGCATATATACCCGGTATTTCTAACGGACCGCAGTTCGCTTCCCAATGCTGGTTTAAAAACAGTGATTTAAATCTCG
>OY365820.1:1370072-1380072 GCA_959347315.1 Bimastos eiseni
CATTAATTCTACTGACAGTTTCTGCATTTATGATTAATCTAGGCACAGTTTTTATCGACCCCATAAATCCTGACGATTGCGAGTCGGAACCTTTTGAAGTGACCCCAGTTGATTTAGAAAGTCGTCGAAACCACTGGGATTAGCTTTAATTTGAAGAATCACTCTCCTGCGCCTCCGATAATGTAGACAAACGAATAAAAGGCACATTATGACTGACAGGCTTTATAAATCAGCAAGAGTTATAAAAAGCGTCGTCCAATTGGCTTTATTGGTTTTTATAGTTTGAAAACTCTCTGAAGCAGTGGTGTTTAAATGGTGGTTCGAATTCGCGGAAGAGTCGAAATTAATATTTTTATTATAAACTTTTGCTTTCCAAAATATATTCAGCTTTCATCCTGTATGTCAAATTACAATTGGTGCGTGCCTGATCTTAGCTTACAAGATGGCGCGTTTAAATTTATGCATTTACTAAATCTATATCTACAGTTATGTCTATATTGTAAGGATATTTTGTGTCTGTTATTTTCATCAATGGTGAGCGATAATCAAGTAAACGCTGATCAGGGACTGCTGGAAATAGACTATCTAACTTAATTTATCTCTGTAATATAATATGATTTAATAAATTTAGTCAACTATGACTGAAGCATTTTAAAAATGAACAAGAATGTAAACAATTCTGCGTGGGCAGTTTCATTATATAAAAATATGAAATATGTGACGAAAGAGGCGAAGAAAACGATCATAGTGCTACGATCTCAACACTCTTTTTTTACTAGACAGCTTTGCTTGATAAATAAATTGTATTTGTAAATCGTGTGAGTAGTTCTTCTACATAAGCGATCGCTAAAAGTTATGAAACGGATAAAAGATCGATTTTCACCCAGGGGACACCCTTTTGTATCAAATACACCCCTTTGGGTGAAATAAAACTTTCAAGTCCGCCACTGTTCGCCCTCTGGCAGTGCGAGTCCCAAGTTTCGATATAGGCGGATGGTAACGTTATCATGCACTATAAAATCTTGCCAAATACGCCGCTAAATGTCTATCTCTTGGTTTCAGGCAGTGCCAGTCCAAAGCCTGGATATGGCGGAGGTCGACGGTAAGGATATTTGTCACACAGTGTCGTTAAGCTGAAGTAACAACCATAAAATTATGCCGATACCATGATTCTTCCGAACTCACGCAATGCTTGTAGTCTAATAGTGCCAGTTCCGTGCATGAAGAATGGAATATGGCGACGTTAATCATTATTGTTATTACACAGCTATGTCTATTCAGAGAGAAAACTTGCGCCAAAGTAACTGTGGTAATTGATCAAACAACATTAGACACCTCTTTTAAGCGTGATATTTATTATTATATATAGGAAAAAGCAACTATGTTTACGCTGTATTAAAGCATACACCCTCCTCGCATAAATAAAATTTAAAATCGCAAGTGTAAGGAATCAGCTTATTCACGAGCTGTGAAACAGAATATAGTTGTGACCAAAACGGTAGTTTAAAAGATGCCAACTTCTTGGCGCTTAATAATGCAAATAAGGACTCAATCGTTCATCAATGTTAAGGTGGCCTTGAGATAGACAGATCAATGACCTTGGTGACTTGATGAGCAGTCATCCAACATTTCATTCGCCCACGCTCAGCGCTCTGTCCCTCCCTCCCTCCGTGCCGCCAATGTAACTCCGACTAGCAGCTTCAATAAATCGTTCATCACGCGAATTGAGAATTATTTCCAATAATATAGTAATTTAATATGGTCATCTGGTGGTGGTAGCTCCAGGTAAACGACACTGTGGTAACACAAATCACTAGCGTCACCTCTCCTTAATCAAGGCTTGGGACTGCCACTGCTGGACTGCATGAAGTGGAGGAGTTCTTCTAGTTACTAAATCAGACATAACTTGTAAATTACTCTTCAAAAAGAGGTGTCCATTTAGTTTTTGGTCCTTTATTACTTTATTGGCACCAGAGTCCTTAAACTGCAATTACTCTTCTTGAATTCGTTAGACATGCATCATTGCCACAGCTACGCAAAACTGGTGGTGCCAGTCCCAGGATTGAATATGGAAGGAGGGAAATGCTAATGATCTTTGCCATCACTGTGTCGTTAAACTGAAACGATATCGTCGTTGCCATAAGACGTCGCGAAACACAGTTACCATGGGTCAAAGATGGCGCTAGGCGTTCAATATTAGACAACCGTAAATCGTTTTCCCCAATGCTTTATAAGGCTGAAGCGATTTAATATGAATAGATTGGTCAAAATGGCAAGCAAAACAGAAAACAACGGTCAGAATAAGTATAAACGGAGAAGAGTTACAGCAAGTAGAGAGATTATGTTATCTGGGAGGTCTGATCACACAAGATGCAAAGTGCCACGTGGAAATAAAGAAGAGAATAGCCACGGGGAAGGAAGCATTCTACAAGAGAAAAGAACTAATGAGTGGAAAATTAAGCAGAAGCTTAAAAAAGCGAATGGACAAAACTCTGGTGTGGAGTGTGGTCCTGTACGGGGCGGAAACATAGACAATAAGAAAAGGAGACCAGAAAAGATTAGAGGCATTTGAAATGTGGATATGGCGAAGAATGGAAAGAATGAGCTGGACAGAGCACAAGACCAATGAAGAAATATTGAGGAGGATAAAAGAAAAGAGATCAATAAAAAAGACATAATGAGAGGAAATTCCCTGCTTAAGACATCATAGAGGGCAGAATGGAAGGGAGAAGAACAAGAGAAAGACCGAAAACAATAATTTTAGACTGGATGATAGAGAAAGGTGGATACGGAAAATGAAAGAAGAGGCTCAACACCGGAAGGAGTGGCGTCATTGGACATATGAACCTGGCTGAAGGCATAGAACAAAAGAAGAAGAAGATGGTTGGTACTGTATCCTAAGCACGTGCAACCCTGAGAGAATGCTCTTACGATTAATATTTATAATTGCGATAAAACTTTCATTATGTAACGTCAGTTTGATATCCAACAGTGTGTACAGCGGGGCAATGGAGCGAATGGTAACTGTTCTTTCTAAATCCACCACCGTTCTTACTTTGACGGCGCCGGTCCCAAGGACGGATAAAAGAGGAGGGTTAATAAAATGAAATCTGTCTAACTTCATTACAATGGAAGCTTGGCGGGAATGACGCAAGTCGACGCGCTCTAAATCAAACTAAACCTAAGCCACAAGTAATTATCAATTTTAAGCGATTGGCATTTTTGAAAAAAATCAATTGAGATTATGTCAGTTCCAGGCTTGAAGGATGACGGAGTTCGACGCTAATGACGCCTGTTACTACACAGCGTCGTTCAAACATTGTTGCAAACAAGAGCTACGAATAATACTCGCCTGAGTTTAAATACCTTAACATCGGTTACTTAGTGGTTTATATAATTCTCAATTTCGTAAACTCCTCCGCTGCATGCAGCCCAGCAGTGCCAGTCCCAAGTTTGAGTAAAGAAGTTGGGCGACGCTAATGATCATTGTAATCACACAGTGTCATTAAACTGGAACTATAATAAAAAGAAATATTTTATTCGGACAGTGGATGACACAAACAGAATAAGGTACACAAAGGTGACGGTGTAATGATTCAGCATACTTCGGTAAACAAAAGAGCTAGCACGACAGCGACCTCATAACTACTTAATAACAAAAATTGACAATAGAACGGAGAATTTGAAACTATCATATTATTGCAATTATAAGTATAAATCGTAAGAACCTTCTCTCATGCTTTCGCTTTGTTGTCTTTTACCTGCGATAGCGATTGGCGGAACAGAACATATATATACCTACATATATTGGCAAAGTACATCAATATAAAGGTGTGGTAAGGAACTTTTGTTTTAAAGACACTGTGTAATAGGAAAAAATATAGGCGTCGCCCTCCTCTTTATCCAGTCTTGGAATGGCACCATTTAGTGCAAACAGTGGCGGAGAAATATAAATGTGCTTGATCTTGATTCTTATATCGTAGTTTTAGTGTGTGCGTGTGTGTGTGCGCGCGAGAGTGGGTACATGTGTGTGCGCGCGTGTGTGTCTGTGTGTGTGTGTTTGCGTGCATTAAATACAAATTACCGATTAAAATGCATTGGAACAAGAATCTCGTCAGCATGACGCCTCTCGATGACGTCACGGACCAACTAAGTAGCATTCTGACGCGCGGAATTTTTATTCGTTGTCGCTTTTATTGCGTCATGTCCTTGATTGGCGCTTTGCAACGCAATCATGACAAAAAAGTCTCTTGACCACAAGCGTAACTTCATGTAGGCTAAAGTGGCTATATGCCACGCAATCCTGCAAGAATTAGGGTAGACAGACATTATTTATGTTGCTGAAGGTATTGAACTTAAGGTGTCTAATTAAAACTCGAAAAATAACTACTGTTCTGTCTGTGGCGACATCCTGTGTCTGTCTACAATATCCTCGGCATCGACCGTGTGTTTAGAAAAGAAATTAGAAATTTCTTGACAGAATGTACACCTCATTTTAAGATAAAACGAAAATGAGAATTATCAGAGTGGTAATGACACACTGCAGGTATGTATGTGAGAGGAAAGAATATTAAGGGACGTCTTGTGACAGCAATCATGGTCCTTGACGTCTTACCATGTTGTTGACTCTTATGAATGATACATTTTATCTGTCTTTATAGTTTTGTCAATCTGACAAGGGCCTTTCGAGTTGTTTTCATTCTCACTATCAGACATATGGCTCCTTGATCTTACGGTTTTCTTTGTTTTTCGTTATCTACAACACTACTAGGCATATTCACATTAAGATGAATTTTATTTAAACATTTATTTTTTATTTTTTTGTTTTGTTGTTTTGTTTAGACTGTACATAAAAATCCATATACGCAATTTATTTACGCGATGTTATCATAGAAGCACCTAGTCGTGAAAACCATCTTTCAAGCCCAAAACCAAATTACAATTCTTACAAGGAAACAACTACCACGTACATCAGATGAAGCACGTAGACATTGACAGCCGTGATAAATTGCTTATCACACGAATATTGAGAATTATTTTTATATCAGCTTAGACACCTTTTAATTGAAATTTTTAAATTCTATTTATACTTTGCTTTAGCGTTTCTTTTGAATTTCAGCGCTTTGACACGCGTGCTAATACGGACACAAGCGAAACGGCGACCTTGAGATAGACTGATCAGTTGGCCATGGTGCTTTGACCACCGATCATCTACCATTTCATTCGACCACGCTCTTCCACTCCGTCTTTCCCGTTGCTCCAACTAGCAGCCCCAATAAATCGCCAATACCGCGAATTGAGAATAATATAGTAGTGCTGCAGTATGCTAAGCAAGTTTCTGTCGACGGCAACGGCCTATGTTGTCAAAAGCTGTCGTTAAACAATGAATCCATCCATTAGTTGAGGTTGGACACCTCTTTATTGGATGACATAGATCCTATATATACATATATTGCATTTTCCGCTCTTTCTAGTTAGTTGCCACAATGCGCAAACTAATATCGCCGCATACGTTCATCAATGTAATGGCGACCTAGAGATCGACTGACCGGTGTCTTTGATATCTTGACCAGCGGTCAACCATTCCCTGCATCCCTCCCCCTCTTCTCCGTCCGTCGCCAGCGTCGCACCAACGTCTCGCTGGACGTCATAGGAAATAGGTCTGTTCCTCCGACGTCACTTAATTAACCTGGAATGTAGGACTATATACAATACAGTAACATATGTATATGTATATACATGCATGAATATTATATATATGCATGTATTATAATATACATGTAATTGTATTGTATTATATATATATATATATTAGAGTCGCATACATATGTGTATATGTATATTTGTATTTGTCCGTTCTGGTTTTCGGACAGGAATCATAAACTCAATTGTATTTGTGACTGGATCTGCATGTGCTTATTTTTGCATGAATAGATGGTGTATATGTATATATATATATTTATATATATATACCCTCTATCATGAATAGATGGTGTATATATATGTATTTATATATACATATTTATATATACCATCTATTCATGCAAAAATAAGCTATATATATGCGCATAATATAAATAAATATGTATGTGCAAATTTATACATATATGCACACATATATAAATGCGTACGTCCAGGTGTGTGCGTGCGTGTGTTTGCACAAGTATATATATATATATATATAATTTATATATAATCTATATATACATATATATACATATATACATTCATGTATGTCATGTATGCATGTATATAATAGAAATGTGTGTATGTTTTGCCTCTTGGGGGTTATTCGTATTATCCCTCTTCACCATTTTTCATCATGAGATTTTACTCGGCAACCTTCTCTTTCGTTTCTTCAACGCATTCTTCTCCACATTCTTCTTCACACTCTTCCTCTCACATGCCTCTTAAGGACAATCTGATTTATGAAGCGGTTCCGCCCTCAAGAATTCACTCATTATAATTGTCAGATCGACCAATCCCGATGAGAGATGTACAAATCAGACATATAAAGTGAATTCAATGTAGCTGTGTATAGATTCTGACAGCAGTATTAGTGCTGATAACAGAGATCGTTAGCATCACCCACCTCCTTTATCCATGCTTGGGACTGGCACTGTAGGGGTGCGAATAGTTGCGTAGTCAGAGGCGGCGATCTCTGTTGACAGGTGGGGGACACCCAATAACTTAGGTGGGACATCTCGTTTATTATCTATTCTGTGTTCCAAAGTTACATTTATATAGTGCTTAACATCCACGATATTAAGGTGTTTAATTTGAACTCAAATTGTTTTATATTTTATCAGACATACAACCAAACTTTTATTCCCCAAAATTTATTTATATAATGTTTAAGATTCACAAATTTAGGGTGACTAAGTTTGACTCCACGCGTTCAATATCCCATCACGTATCGTATAAAGTAAACTAACTATTGATGATGATGATGATGATCATAAATATTTAACGACATCATTTGACAATGACCGTTGACGTCTTATAATATTTATGTAATTTAATTTATATTGGCCAATCGGCTCTTCAGATTGTCTTTTGTATATTGTCTTTTTTCCTCTTCAGTTTTCCCTCCTTTTTTATTTTCTTTTCTTCTTTTCTTTCTTTTTTCGTCGTTCTTTATTTTTCTCTTTTCCTTTTTGTATATTTTTTTTGGTATTTCGTATTTTTTGGTCACTTGGACTCGTTTTTAGCCTCTTTTGGCTCTTTTTCCTTTCTTTCGTTCTTTAATAGTTTTTTTCTCTTTTATATATATTTTTTTGGAGATATTGGATCATTTTTGGCCGTTTAGGCTCTTTTGTGGCTTCATAGGCTCTTTTTGTCCATATATCTTTAAAACATTATTTACAATTATTTGCAATCACTTGACTAACATACATGTTTAATTATTACATATTGAAGAACATTATATATTTATATGTACAGATTCTCAAGTATAGGCACAATTATTTACAATTATTTACAAAACACATATACATCTGATTTATAATTCCTCAATGAAGTGCTTTATTATTAACCTATACATCACTGTGATCATAGATCACATTTGAAACTACATACAATTAAGTTACAATATAATGTTGGTACAAGGATTAACTATTGATTTAATACCAATTATCAACATTCATTTGACAATATCTGTATTTTCTATAGTAATCATTTAGTTACTAATTTTACAAGTGAATATATCTCTATAATCAGCTATCATATTACTGAGGTCACGTGAGTCAATTACTATGTATCATCCTGATAAACACGTGGTGCATTTATTCTTTCTGAATTCGCAAACAGTTAAGTACTTTATAATATCCATAGATCTACAAACATTGATTAATAATTTAAATAAGTTTGTTAATTATTATTTAACAATGCAGTTTAATTATAATGTAATTATAGGATATTATGAATTATAATATTATACCTATAATTATTATTTTTATACACCTATATATCACTATGATCGATAGTCATGGTACTGAGATCACGTGAGCTAATTAGTATGCGTCAGCCAGATAAACACGTGGTGTGTTTAGTCCATCTAAATACACATACAATAAATTATATAGTAATGTAAAAGAGATTTAATTACAGTATTATCCCTTTATTTATTGTTTTAATAAGTCTATAAATGACACTTTGTATACATCCTACATCAAGTAAATTTTTCACATTAAATTCCAATTTATAAATGCTACATTGATCCTTCAACATAGAGGCTATATTTTATTTCTGACACTCCATTAGTAGATGTTCACTGCAGTCTTTAGTCTTACATAAGTCACACAATCCATTGGGATGCCTTCTCATTATCAATAATCTTTTATTAGTAAGGGCAACTCCTAATCTTAAACAGCTAATTTGTACTTCTTTTTGTCTGCGTGGATCTGTTAACTTAATATCAGTGGAAACAATTAGGCATATATTTTTATAAAAACTTCCTTTATCATCATTAATATATTCCAATTGCCATTTATTGATTATATATGTTTTAATCAATGGGTACATTTCCTTTTGCTCTATATAATCTGTGGAAGTTATAAAATCAATATGAAATGCTTGCATATTGATTCTATAACTTCCACAGATTATATATTACTTTAATATATTATATTACTTTAATATATTATATTACTTTACTATTGTTAGTCAAATATCCTTTTTAATGTGTTTGACATCCGCAATTTTAAGGTGTTTAATTTGAATTTAAACTAATCATTATTTATAGTTGGCCAATCACTGCAAAAGGACATCAGATAGGTAAGATAAGACATGTATACCTGATTGAAAATCAACGGCTTACGGAATTTCGGCGTGCATTACTAATCAAATAGATAAATAATGAAATTATTACATTTGATGAAGTTTGCTAAGACATTTGTGTGGTAGTAGTCTTACCTTAGAAATGGTCAATATAAAGGTGTCTAAACTAAGACTAATATTATTCGTAGTGTGCATCAGAAAAGTGTAACTGGAGAGTTCAACATCAGTGATTGGCTGTTTGATTTTTAAGGAAACTGTTTCATAGCAAATGTGTCTAACGTCGCCCTCCTTCGTCATCCAGGTTTGGGACTGGCAGCATCGGAGCCGGCAGTTTGGTACTATTGCATCCCTGCTGGTCAATAGCTTAGAACAGAATCACAACGACAGTGCCTGTGTTGTAGCAGCGCACGTCCCAAGCCTTGAAAGAGTAGGGGGGTAACTAACATTGGGCCAAAGTTGAATTACCAAATACTGACCGTTTCTTTCTTTCACTTGCTGAATAACTACATCTTGATCAATTTTTTACTGAAATGCCCATTTCTTCGCTGTGCTGAAATCGGACCGCGTCGGAACCTTATCAATCGGGAGCCAGCATGGCATCACACCCGACCAATCACCCATTACGCCCGAATTGGAGAGAACGTGTAGATCCAACTATAAACATTTTTATACAGCGACCCTATAACCTCACTCTGCCCTCTTATCAAAACGACCTGATCGGGTAGGATCCTTCAGCCAAGCTGTTTGCTTAAATGAGCCACTTTAGGCCGTGTACCATATCGAGATTTGAATCTGCGGAATAAGCCCGCTCCGGGATTCGAACCGCGAATCGCGCGCACTCAAGTACAGTGGCTCATTTCACGCAACCTTCGTTCAAACCAAATCAGTCAATGGAAGTGCGCGATTTTCTAGATTGTCACAGAAGTCATTACCGAGCGAATGCATGCGTAATTCTCTCGAATCGAGCAATAATTTCTCTGCTGTTCGAATTTCCGGAAGGTTGTTGCCATTCAATGCGCCTTCCTCATATTCCTGGCCCTATAAACATTTCTCACTCAATACGGATTGCGTGTCGCAGTCTTTGACGTTGGCGCGCAGCGAAGAATCCAAGATATTGTTACGGATTTAGCCAAAAGCCCTAAATCACGACTTGAATATGAATGGTATTGTATCACGATGTTTGTATGGTATTGATCGAGCCCATTGTGTGAGAGGAGTGTGG
>OY365820.1:1390072-1455136 GCA_959347315.1 Bimastos eiseni
TAATACAACAGCACAACAAATGAATGCAAAATTACAAACACAGACTACAACACCTCACATGCATACTACAACAACACAGCAAATGAATGCAAAATCACAAATACAGATTATGACAAATCACATACATACTACGACAACACAACAAATGAATACAAAACTACAAACACAGACTACGACACCTCACATGCATACTATAACAGCACAATCACATACCACAGAATCACAACAAATGATTACAAATGGCTTAATGTCTGATAAAAGGGTTTTAAAATCTATTTATCATCATCCTTTGACAGAAGAACAGAAATTATTGCAGAAAGATAGAAATGATAGAACAGTTTTTGTAACTGGGGAGGAGGACAATCTTCTAAAATTATATAATCACAAACCTAGGCAACTTAATAAAGAAGTCATTGAGGGGGCTGGGGGTCAGGTCGAGAAGGTGTATATTACCAGAAAGGGAGATTTACGAATTATAGCTGTAAATCTGTCACAAAGGAATAAATTAATGAAATTAAATCATTTGGATAATAAACCCGTTAAAACTAGCCTGCCATTTGCTCTAAGTAAATCAAAATCAAGTGTAAATAAGTCATTGCCTTTATTGCCTTCGTCACTTCAGAAACCAAATGTGGAATACTCCGTAAAAGGAGTAATATATGGTTTACTGGAAAGCCAGAGCAACATGGATGAGATTGCTAGGGAAGTGGGTGCAAAATATATGCACAGATTAGGTAATGCTGCACATAGTAAATCAACGTTGATAGCATTTGATAAAGGTACTTTACTGCCTAATCACATTGAAATTGATAATAACCGATATTTTGTTCATCCTTTTGTACCTCTACCCAAACGTTGTGATAGATGTCAAAAATTTGGACATTTTAAAAATCAGTGCAGAAAGTCTGAAATATGCAGCTGGTGTAGCGGTAATCACAACTATTTAGATTGCATAGATACAGCTACATGTAAATGTGCTAATTGTGGAATGGCACATAGCGCTGCTTATAAGTCGTGTCCAAAATATGTTGAGTTGCAGAGTGCCCTTAAAATTCGAACAATTGAAAATATTTCCTTAAATGAGGCAATGAAAAAAGTTCAAGCAATAAAGGAGCAGAATTCTGTGAATGATACCACAGATAATCAGATTGACATACAGATGGATAAAATTCCTCTATATGCATCCCAATTAAAAATTGGAACCAAACATGATAATGTGCAACTGTCATTACCAGTGTTACCAGTCAAAGGTAAACCTTCTCTTAAACCAGTAAATCTGAAAATGTCATCTGACACGGTAGGATCATTTCTGAATTTTGATAAAAACAAATATAAATCATTTGCTACAGATGATAGGGATATACATGCTCAAAGTCCTGATTCGTCTCTTAATCAGTCATTTGTACTTGGCGTTTTGGCAGCCATTGATAAATCAATAAATAAAGAGCAGCTTAAAACTATAATAAGTCGAGTAGCATCTGAAATGTTGTTTAAAAATGAGATCCATTTCGAATGTATTAAATAAATAATTTGAAATTAAATCCTGGAATAAAAATAATATTAATTCTTTAAAATTATCCCATTATGGCTCTTTCTATTCTGCAATGGAATGCTAACAGCTTATACAATAATAAAGATCAACTTAGAAATTTTATATATAATACTATTAATCCTCCTGATATAATATGTGTACAACAAACATATCTTAAAATTAAATATAATGCTCCTAAATTAGATGGTTATAATGTTTTACGTAAAGACTGCATAACTAATAAAACGGGGGGATTGGTTATATATATAAAAATAGGTTTAAATTTCACTGTGTTAGATTTACCTGATGTTTTGAATATAGAAATTCAAGGAATTGAAATTAAAACAATAAATGGACATTTGAAAATTTTTAATATGTATTTGTCCCCATCGCAAGAATTAATAAAACAAAATCTTCAAAAATTGTTCATGCATAAGAGGTCACTTATGGTAGGAGATTATAATACTCATAATAAAATGTGGGGTTCCTCACAAACAAATGTAAGGGGTAAAATATTAGAGGATATATTAATTGAAACTAATACAGTGGTACTTAATACGGGACAGGCTACACATATTAATTCAAGGCAGACAAATATTAATTCAGTCATTGACTTAAGCATTTGTTCACAAGATTTAGCTTTAAATGCAAAACATAGAGTTACTAATTATAATATGGGTTCTGATCATTTTGCCTGTTTAACTAATATAAATGAAGAAATAATTATAGAAAATAATTTGAGTATGCATGTATGGAAATTAAATAAAGCTAATTGGAAAGAATACAAGGAAAATACTAAATTGGCTATAACAACTGAAATTTTGGATAATCAAAGCATAGATAATAAGTATAATAATATAGTGCAATGTATTACTGATACAGCCAAAAAAGTTATACCTTATAAGAAATTAAATTCTAAAAATATTAATAAACAACAAAAGAAATTTAAACCATTGCCGTATTGGAATGATAAATGTTCAGAAGCTATTTATAAAAGAAATCAACATAGGAATAAAATGAAGAAAACTAAGGAGCTTGGAGATTATCTGGAATATAAAAAACAAGAAGCCATTGTTAAACAAACAATTAAATCAGAAGCTAAATCTAGTTGGCAGGATTACTGTACTGGGTTAACAGATCAAACAAAATTGGGTTCTGTATGGAATTGGGCGAGGAGAATGAATGGTGTAGAAAGTTATTCATCTATTCCAACACTCAAAAGTAATGGTTATTTAGCAGAATCTAACATAGATAAAGCAAATTTATTAGCTCAAACTTATGCTAAGACCAGTGATTCACAAAATTATAATGAGAAATTTCTAAATTACATTAAAGATAATCAATTACATAATAATTTAATTAATGTAGATGACTGTAATGATGAAATGAATTATTCAATGAATGAATTATTTAATATTAATGAATTGAAACAAGCAATTGTATCTGTTAAGAATAATAAGTCACCAGGTGAGGATAGAATCCCTTATGAATTATTTAAATATCTTCATAAAGATGCTATGATAGTTTTATTGACATTTTTTAATGAAATTTGGATTCAGGGAATTTTTCCAAATGATTGGCATCATGCTATTATTTTGCCTTTGTTAAAACCAAGTAAAAATGCAGAAATTCCGGATTCATACAGGCCAATTTCTTTGACAGCTACTATGTGTAAAATAATGGAAAAAATGGTAACTAATAGACTGCAATGGTATTTAGAAAAAATTCTCTCATTACTAAAAACCAATCAGGTTTCCGTAAATATAGAAGTACCATGGATCAGATTTTGAAACTACAAGACACAATATTAAAGAAATTAAAGAATAAGGAACATGTACTAGCAGTATTCATTGATTTTGAAAGGGCTTTTGATATGCTGCATGTGCCAACTCTTATAAAAAAATTAAAAAAATTAGGTATTACAGGCAATATAACTACATGGATAGAGAAATTTCTATCTGAAAGAACATTTCAAGTAAAGGTTGGTGCTGAAATGTCCACTAAATTTAAGCAACAAAATGGCACACCTCAAGGTTCAATAATTTCTCCTTTATTATTTCTGATTATGATTAATGACATTCCATCAGGACCAAAGGGAATTGATATGTCCCTTTTTGCAGATGACAGTGCTGTTTATTTAGGCCATAGGAATGTAAAAATACTGGAAACTAAAATACAACAATCAATTAATTCAATAATTAACTGGTGTAATGAAAATGGCTTCAAAATTTCAATAAATAAAACAGTTGCAGTTTTATTCACTAATAGTATAAGTACACCCAATATAAGTATCAAAGTTGATCAACAAAACATTAAAATGGAAAATAAAGCTAAATTCTTAGGTGTAATTTTTGATAAGACATTAAGTTGGAGACCTCATATAGATTATATCATAGAGAAGTGTAAAAAAAGATTAAACCTTATGAGAGCACTCTCAGGATATCATTGGGGTGCTTCAAAGAAATCTTTATTAGCTATATATAGAGCTCTAATTAGATCAATTTTAGATTATGGGGATGTAGCATATTCATCAGCTTCAAAATCAATATTAAACAAACTTAATACAATTCAAAATGAGGCTTTAAGATTATGTTGTGGTGTACCAAAGTGCTCCTCTGCTGCAGCCTTGCAAAATGAATGTGGGGAATTACCTTTAAATCTAAGAAGATTAAATAACTCTATTAAAATGGAAATTAAAATAATTGGTAATAAAAATCATCCATGTACATCCACTTCTAAATTACATTGGACAGACATCTATAAAACACCTCAGAATAAAAATAATTCTATTTTTATTCGTACTCAAGAATTCATTTCATCTATTATAAATACATCATTTATTGGTCCTACCTTCCCTTCATGTCCTCCTTGGAATAATCAGCAAATTGAAATAGATATGAGTCTCAATGATCAGATTAATAAAAAGACTACTAATCCAGAATTCATGAAATTAGCTGCTCAGGAAATAGTATTGAAATATCATAATGACATTCATATTTATACAGATGGTTCAAAGATAGATGATTTAGTAGCTGCTGCATTTATAATTCCAAGTTTGGATATTATAAGAAAATTCAAATTATGTGATTATTCTAGTATTTTTGCTGCTGAACTAACTGCAGTAAAAGAAGCAATTTTGTGGATTATTAATGATAAGGATTATAATAATTGTAATTTTGTCATTTTCTCGGATTCTTTAAGTGTACTGTCTTCTATTCAGAGGAACAGGTGTAATTCTAGACCAACTTTATTTAATGAATTATTAATTGAATTAAATAAATTAACTTTACATAGAGTAAAATTGGCATGGATACCTGGTCATGTAGGTCTAAAAGGTAATGAAATGGCTGATAAAATGGCCAAACAAGCATTATATATTGATTCTATAACTTCTACAGATTATATAGAACAGGAGGAAATATACCCATTGATTAAAACATATATAATCAATAAATGGCAATTGCAATATACTAATGATGATAAAGGAAATTTTTATAAAAATATATGCCCAATTGTTTCCACTGATATTAAGTTAATAGATCCATGTAGACAAAAAGAGGTTCAAATTAGTCGTTTAAGATTAGGAGTTGCCCTTACTAATAAAAGATTATTTCTAATGAGAAGGCATCCCAATGGATTGTGTGACTTATGTAAGACTACAGACAGTATCGCACATCTACTAATGGAGTGTAAGAAAGAAAATATAGCCTCTATGTTGAAGGATCAATGTAGCATTTATAAATTGGAATTTAATGTGAAAAATTTACTTGATGTAGGATGTATACAAAGTGTCATTTATAGACTTATTAAAACAATAAATAAAGGGATTATACTCTAATTAAATCTCTTTCATTTATATTACTATATAATTTATTGTATGTGTATATAGATGGAATAGACATATCACGTGTTTATCAGGATGACGCATATCAATTAACTCATGTGATCTCAGTAGCATGCATACAGATTATAGTGGTTTATAGATGTATAAAAATAATAATTGTAGGTTTAATATTATAATTCATAATATCTTATAATTATGTTATAATTAAATTACATTGTTAAATAATAATGGAATCAATAACAACACATAAGGAAGAAAGAAGACAAATAGACTAAAGAAAGAAAGAAAACAGAAAGACTAAAGAAAGAAAGAAACAGAAAGACTAAAGAAAGAAAGAAAACAGAAAGATAAATGATTAAAACTATATACGAAATTGAACTGATATGTAACAAATTTTAAAGACGTCAACGGCCTGTGTTGCTATAGGATGTCGTTAAACTGTTGAATAATAAAATAGTCCGTGTATATTAATATAATATTATATGGAGACTTCTTCTGGGAATGCCTGCAACATTGTAGTGCGACATTTGCGTTGCGTCGCTCCGAATCAGAAACATATAGGCGTACTTGCTGTGTTGGTCAGTAAACTTACTTGTCGGACTTACACAACTATTCAACTAAGGTAAGTTCTTTTTGGCCGTGGCTGGGCTGGGATCACCCTTGAGTAGTTTCGCTTGAAGGCGCTATATAAATTGTCGAAATGAACGAATGAACGAATTTGTCATGTTTAGGAGAGTTTTGCGCATCGCTCTAACCGATATTCGACCAAATACGGATACAATTACTTAATATTCCACCTGCCAATGTTCAATTATAGGGACACCCGCCGTAACAGCTACTCTGCCTCCGCTGACCTTCTCAACACCGGACTCTTGCCTCCCATGGACTATCCTTTGGACAACCCATCTGATTTGTTGGAAGCGCTCGCGATTGAACTGGTTCCCTGCGCTTGGCTTTCAAGTGGTGCCTTAGAAGTTTCGAGATTATGATTACGGTTATGAAATAAAATATAATACTGGGTGCGGTGCATAGCAGTTGGCTGAGGAGATCTCCGTGCGATAAGGAAAAGCCACTTTGCAGCACAGAGCAATGGTGAGCGATCTTTATAGAGATAGGTCACTATTGCTTCATATACCCCTAATACATTATTCCCTCTCCCTTTCCCTCTCCCATTCCCATAATTCTTCCGTCTGACCTCCCCCGATTCGGACTTTTGTTCGCCAGCTTGGAATCATTCAATGATGACATAATATAGCTCGCTAGTTGCAGTTTAACGGCACTGCGTTTTAGCAAGGGTCATTAGCGTCATCCTCCTCCTTTGTCCAGTCTTGGGTCCTGACACTGCTGGACTGCATGCAGTACGGTTTAACATAACACGTTTACAAACGGTTTATATAATATGTTGAAGATCGAGCTAAAACAGGTGTGCAAAACTGCACTACTACAGTAAAAAAACGTAGCCGTCAGTGGATTTGATTTTAAGAGTTTTAGAGTTTAGATTTTAGAGTTTAACGATAGTTTTTAGACAGCAGAGGCCGTTACATTCGACAGAAAATTCTTGGCCTATTGCAGCAATCGCAGCTGGTTATGACTGGCGTTGCCGCACTATGAACAGTAGAGTTTCATCTAAACAGAGGTGTGCGGCTTAAATAATTTCAGTATTACGTTACTATGGTGGCAAAGATTACAAACAGTATCTGGTTCGTCAAGTTCATCATCATCATTTCATCATAATCATCATCATCATCGTCGTCATCATCATCATCATCATCGTCATCGTCATCGTCGTCGTCGTCGTCATCATCATACACTATGAGCACATCACCCGTAGATGTCCGTTGCCATTTTCACCAGGCTCTTCCATTGCTGTCGGTCCACCGCAGCATGTGTAAGTTCTTGTAGTGGCTTTTTCGTCCAGTCTATGATGTCATCCATCCACTCTCAGTGCGACCGTCCTCTTTTGTTTGTTCCCTCCATTCTGCCAAACATTAGAGTCTTTATCTTCCGTTCTTCGTTCATTCTGCAAATGTGTCCTAACAACCCTGGCTTTTTTTGTACTATTTTTTGCATTAAGGTTTTTTATATGGATTCGTCTGTACAGTTCCGCGTTGCTCACTTTCTGTGTCCATCCTATTCTTAATAACCTCCTATATCATTTTCTCTCATAGGCTATGACTTTCTTCTCCATATCTTTTGTCATCACCCAGGTCTCGCACCCTTACAGCATGCTGCTCAACACGCAAGTTTGTAGGACCCTTAATTTTGCTTCTTTACGTATACTTCTGCTTTCCCATACTTTTTCCATCGCTTTAGTGTCTTTGTTACCTTTGCCAAGTTCCCCATAACCTACAAGTTTCATTATTTATATATCACTATATGATGCAATATTAAAGGTGTTTAAGGTGAACAATGTAGCCGATCGTAAAATAGTTGCAGTTTAATTGTCGACACGTACTGTGTAATAACGAGGATCATTTGCGCTGTATTCTTTCTTTATACAGGCTTTAGACTGGCATTGTCAGAGTGCGAACAGCAGAAGTGTTCTGGTCATGATGTTCTTTATCAACACCTTTAAAATGATACCAACTGATGATATATGAGCGATCACATAATTTTTAGAAATGACCAATTTCAGCATAATTTCTCTTGCCATCGACGTATGCCCCATTCACAACGGGCATGCGAAGCTATTGTATGTTTGTTTCTCATCAAATCTCTTTATGTCTATCTGTCTCTCTAACTGTCTCTGTCTCCATCAGTATGTCTCTGTCTAGACCTATCTCTGTCTCTGCGTGCTTCCGTCTGTCGGTCCGTTCTTCCGTCCCTCCTTCCTTCCGTCCGTCCGTCCGTCCGTCCGTCCGTCTGTCTGTCTATCTCTATAATCTGGTTTCGTTGAATTAGGGCTATTATCAACCTTTTCTGCGTCGCCAAAATTCTGCGTAGCAAACAGAGCATTTACGACAATAGATGGCAGGACATGTGACGATTATCTCACGAGCGCTCGCCCGATGATCCAGAGGCAAATTCTGAGAGACTTAGGACACCCGGGGGACATCCGGTGCTGCGAGTGAGGTGTTCTGTCGATGAATACATTTAATTCGCAACTTAAAATTAATATCTTTCAAATTGTTCATTATGCATGTCTCTCTGTCTCTTTCTCTTTGTCTCTCTCTGTCTCTGGCTCTGTCTCTCTCTCTATGTCTCTCTCTCTCTCTCTCTCTCACTCTCTCTCTCTTTCTCTTTCTCTGCCTCTTTCCGTTTTTAACTCGCTCTCTTTCTCTCTCTGTCTCTGTCTATCTGTCTTTCTCTCTCTCGCTCTCTCTCTCTCTGTCTGTCTTTCTCTGCCTCCCTCTGCCTTTCTCTCTCTGTCTCTGCCTCTGTCTATCTGTCAGCCTGTCAATCTGTCTTTCTCTCTCCTTATGTATCTTTCTCTTTCTCCCTCTGTCTCTCTGGCCTGTTGAATATTGACCAAATAATAACAATAGTTCTAATTAGTTAATTAATTTATGCGAAACAAAGCACATATTCATCAACCAGACTTAGCACATCGATCTCTGTTCAAACGATCTGGCCGGCCATGAGGAGCTCGAATAAGTCAGTGCTCAGCGTTTAGCCATCGAATGGCGCTTTAGAAGCCTGGAAATTACTCTTACGGTGTTCTAATTCAAGTAAGTATGTAAGTAAACAAACAGACAGTCCCACCTACTATACGAACTCAGTTCGTCAACGCCTTTCAATCACTCACTGAGGTTAAAAAGACACCGGCCGGCAAAGATGAAAAGCCTTCTATGAGTAGTGATTAATGAGTTATCAAAGGCGTGCTCGCCGCTGCTATCATCATCATCATCATCGTCATCGTCATCGTCGTCGTCGTCGTCTTTCTACATGACCTTATGACCCCGTGTCACGCCATCTGTTGCATGCCAGAGGAACATTTTAGCAGAAGATGCCCACGGAGCTTGATTGGATTGAGTTAGAAGTGAGGTGACAAGTGGACAATGATCAGTAATTCATCAGCAACTCATGTCTTATGTGATAGATGCCTGGCATTCAGCCTACATTATTATGTCATGGAACAGAGGACGCATTTGCAGATGATGTGGAACTTTGGAACGACGATCATGCTGTCCAGTTTCCTGCCCTCCCTCCCCTGTATATCTGTCTGTCTGGTTGTATGTATGTCTGTATATTTGTCTGTCTGCTTGTATGTATGTCTGTATATCTGTCTGTCTGCTTGTATGTATGTATGTTTGTCTGTCTGACTGCCTCTCTTTTGTATGTCTTTATATATGTCCGTCTGTCGTTCTCTTCGTCTGTTTATAGGTTCGTCTGTATTTGTTTGTCTTGTAAGTTGTTATCGTCCTTCCTGTTATGTCTCATCATGAAATGATCCAATTAGTTAATCACCCTTCAATTAAAATCCTATCTAGTGATCTCCAGTGCCACGTCATAGCAATTCCCAAGTCATTAATCGGTGACAAAGATGCTCGATAAATAGCAACGAAATGAGGTCGCACGGATGCACAGTAAGATGCGTTTAAAACAAGAACGTTAGAGCGATTGGAACGTTCTGCCGAAAAGCAGCCTTAAGTCTAATCCTGCTTACGATTGGTTATCTATTTGCAATTTCACAACACTTTGTTAGAGCACAGATTATTGGCGACGACCTCCTCCTTTCGCCAGGCATGAGACTGGCACTTCTGGCAGTGGGGTATTCTTCCGCGCAATACCAGACTTATGTACGATAAAGACCGAGGTTATTTAACTTAGCGCGAGGATTGTAATTATGGCATCAGAAAGCCGCGTTTTAAGGGTGTTTAAATTGTGCTAGAATTCAGAGTTTAGCGACATTTTGAGGCTGCCAAAACTGTGAGTTGACATCGACGTTATATTTAAATATTTAAAATAATCATTCGCATAGAGTTGGAAAGAAGAGGAGAAGAAAGGAGTCTGCTAGCATTAATTAAGACGTGGAAACGTTTATATTTCGTATGCTATAATAAAATTTATGAGGCACGTTGGTTGATTGTATGATAAGATATATTGGACACTAACACATAAGCATTGATTTTAGGTGTTTCGACCAGGGGTCGACAATTATAATGCGTAAACCATAATTAAAAGAGGTGTGCAGTCTTCAACAGTTCTTGGCGTTCACATGTGATATTATCAGGCAAGTTAAGACATGCATATACCATATACTAAGATGACTATAATTATTCTATATTTTCAACGAACTGCTTTTACCGCATTTTTGTGTACAAGACATTTAAAAGCACAAAGCATTCGTGTCAGAAACGCTTTCTTCTTAAGGTTGTCCGTCCGCCCTTGGGATAACTCGGTCATGCAGTTTCGGTCTCGTGGCGTAGGGCTGTGGCCTAAGTGGTGGAAGCAGAGAGTTCAACACAGTGAATACACAGCCCTGAACAAGCAGGACAGGTACAATTATAACATAAACATTATACGTTCCCATTAGAGGTATGCGGATATTACATTTTTGCTACTACCCGACCCGTACCCATAACAAAGGACCGTTTTGCGTACCAGTAGCCGACCCGTACACAAAATTACCACCTGAGCTGACCCGTATCCGTCTCATAGTCTTGCTGATTACCAGGTTAATAGGATTACAACTTATTCAGCATATACTGTGGTAGCAATAACAGCGGTAAGAGTGACAACAGCCGAGGTGGATGCGGTGGCGGGGACAATAGGAGGAGGAGGAGGAGGAGGGAGAGGAGGAGGAGGAAGAGGAGGAGGAGGAAGAGGAGGGGCAGTGGAACAGGGAGGAGCAGAAAGAGAAGCAGAAGGATTAAGAAGGTGAGGACAGTAGGATGAAGTGGAAGGTGATGATGAGGAAGAGCAGAGAGAGGAGGAGGGAGAGGAGGAGGAGGAGGAGAAGAAGGAGGGGCGGCAAAAACAGGAACAGATAGAAAAGTAGGGGAGACAGAAAATGAAGAGGAGCAGGATAAAACTGGAGATGGGAAGGGTAAAAAAACGGGTCGGGTTCACTTGTTTTCGCGATTCAGATTTACCCGCAGACCTTCTAGTCCACGTCCGTCTTTCCACGTAATTGCTCGCCTATGGAGTTGTTTTCGGGATGATAATGCAGTCTACCGTGCTCGTCTGTATCTCTTTATGTCTTTCTGCATATTGTGTCTGTCTTATTACAGTTGTTATCCTCCTATACATGTAAACAAATGTAATCAAACATTTATATAGCGCCCTTTCTAGATATCTACTCAGAGGCGCTCTCTGCGCTGGCCGCAATGACGTTAACTGTAGCAGTTTAAAAATGCATCTATTAGCAAAACTATGCACAATAGGCCTAAGCCGAGGTTAGGCCTGAAAACAGTTACAAATGGTGGGCCCACGCACGCGCTTGGAACCAACCAACGGATTCCCGTCGACAGTAGAGCGACAACTGTCAACGTGCATGTATCTCATCGCGAAATAATCCAATTAGGTAATCACCCTTTTAAACAAATTACCACGGATCTAGCGACCTATCGTTGCCACGTCATCACAATTTCCAAGACATTAATAACGATCTATGGCACAGATGGGCAATAAATGTTTATTGTATGTTGCAATGAAATGAAAGCGCGTGGGTATCATATTCAGCGATAACGTATTTAACAATGAGCAGTTCGGATATAAATTGAAGCCTCCTTAAAATTCTTAAAAAAGCTGCATTCGGGTTGAAATTATTGCATGAGAAAGCAACGATTTAAGGGTGTTCAAGCCGGGCTTCACAAATGTATTAGAATTCAATATTTACCGACATTTTGAAACTGTCAAACTGTGAGTTGACATTCATCTGCCTGTGTGAAAACAGCGCTCGTTAGCGTCGCCCTCCTCCTCTTTTCGTTCTGGGACTGGCAATAATTTCAGTCTAGCGACATTTATGCTTTGAATGATTCGAATTATATATATATATATATATATATATATATATATATATATATATATATATATATATATATATAAGGTGCGGTTTTCAAAATTAAAGGGGGTTCAATTATTTTAAAAGCAGTTTCCTGTTTTTAAAGCAGTTTTCTATACCCCTTCTTAAAATTTATAATTTTCTCTATAAATGAGAGATATATCAGTATTCGATTACTTTATGTAATGCTATGCCCATGTTAAACGAACAATGGAGTTAGAGAGCAGCATCAAAACACCACAATATAAACTAGTGTTTAATTGTTATAAAAGAAAAATAGTAGGAGATCGTTGGTATCGACCCTATATTCACTCGAGGTTAATACTCAAAAGCGCATTCCTTTACAGCTTGGACAAAAGAAAAGACAAAAATAAGATAAGATGTACCACTATACGATTTAGGGAAAAGACGAAACCCCAGAGAAAGGCCATTCCATACACGAGTGCCTACCACAGATAATGCACGAATTTTCATGGCTAATGTTTGGGTAAGGGGAAGCGCAGAAAACCTTTCTCCACAGAGCAAAGGTAACGATTACACCGATAGCATATTAATCACACACAAAAGTGGGTTCATTATATATTGTTAATTCATTCATTTAAAATGCATACAGTCCCATTTCAAGGTTACTACTCAATAGCGCGCCAAGCTCCAGCCCGGCAGAAAGGTGAGTTTTCAAACGGCCATAAAAAATGAGAGATTCCTATCAGTTTATCGAGATCGTGTTGCATCAAAATCCGTTGAAAAGGTTGGAATAAATTCTGATGAGTTTTCGTTCTTTATTAATGCCTTAAAGTTTAAACGGTCCCGAGCAACGCGTAACTTGCTGCACTTAGACACCTTTAAATCGGTTACTTCAGTGTTATAAATAAATTTATTTTTTACGTGGCAGCTGACAATGCTGATCCAAAAATGTTCATCTGATGTCATTTTTCATACAACATGAATTTGCTAACTTGTCTAATAGGGCAATTAACTCCAACACTGCTTGTAATACAACAGTGTCATTCAAAAGCCAGGATAAAGGAGTAAGGCGACGCCAATGATCTTTGTTACCCAACAACGTAATTAAACAACAACTAAAACATAATTCTAATATAATTTTATCAAATGTTTTTTTTTACTGCAGACAGGGTTTGAACTTTTGTTATGCTTTGTGAATCCAGAAATAAAACGAAAATTGGGACTATTTGGACGCATTTATAGAATGGATAACGAGAGAAAATTAAAGAGTGTAATGACAGGAATTATGTATGGAACGGGATGAATAGGAAGACATTGCAGATAATGGATAGATGACATTGAAGACTGGTGTGGAACGGATACACATAACTTATTACAGCTAAAACAAAACAGAGGAGCATCGAGAACAACGGTCAAATGTGCAGTGGATTTCTACGAGCTTTCAGCCCATGGATCACGGCGACGACGACTACGACGACGACGACAATGACGACGACGATGACGACGATGACGACGACGACGACGATGACGATGACGATGACGATGACGATGACGATGACGATGATGATGATGATGATGATGATGATGATGATGATGATGATGATGATGATGATGATGATGATGATGATGATTATGATGATGTTCCAGAAATCGCAGTCGGTAGATCTAAAAGAATATTTATATTTTATATATTAGGCATATAGTTCAGCAAAGTATATAGTTCGATAGTTCCACTTAAACACCGTTAAATCGTACTCTGGTAACATTATATATAGGCCCAAATTTGTCTAAATGGAAATGCAAGTTACATAATCTTGCTTCAGTTTAGTATTGACAAGGGCGCCAATGACATCGAGCTTATATTCATTCATTCGTTCATTCGTTCATTCATTCATTCATTCATTCGTTTATTCGTTCATTCATTCATTCATTTTAAAATGCATACAGCACCACTTCAAGGTTACTACTCAATAGCGCCCATAGCTCCAGCCCGGTCAGAAAGGTGAGTATTCAAATGACCATAAAAGCACCACTATATGATTTAGGGAAGAAAGGTAACTCCAGAGAACGGCCATTTAAAACCCTAAGCCCGACCGCAGAGAATGCACAGGTGAACGGGAAAATTTAACCGCAGGAATCGCCTCCCAGCAGTGCGAAGGGATGGACTATTGCGATATTATATTATTCACACAATAAACGAGGGTTTAAAAAATAATTAGAAAATAAAATCAATAAAATAAATCAATAAAATAAATAGCGACGTTAATGGTCTTTGTTACTACACAGTGTTAAACTGCGTCACAAACTGCGACGCTAATGGTCTTTGTTACTACACAGTGTTAAACTGCAACAACCACCACCACCGTTGTTGCCGCTGCCTGCAGTCCAACAGTGCCAGTCCCAAGACAAGGTAGAGGAGGAGGGCGACGCTAATGATTTTTGTTATCACACAGCGTTAAACAGCAATTGATCATATTAAAAATATCATGTTATAAAACCGACAAACCACACCATAATTGCAAAATAAGTTTTAACGCATGATGTCACGCTATAGAAAGAGTAGAATTTAACTGTCGGCAGACAAGCAATGTTTCCATTGTGTTATACATTTAATTTTACCAACGCGTCGCTCCCTTGAATAGCTCGGCCAGTGAGTCAGTTCATCAGGGCTGGCAACTGTCCCACCACCAGGTGACGTCATTAGTTCTCATATTCCTTGATCGTGACTTATTCAAATGGATGCGAACCTATCTATATGACAGCTGGGACAAATAATTGGAATCGAGTATCGCTTACATACCAATGGCAGGTGCTGGTTATACACAGGCGATACCAACAGAATAAAGCTATATCGTGATACTCGCTGTGATATTGAAAAAATGATCGGCGATATCAAGTTTTGTGTTATTTTATCGCGATATGGAACGCACTTCGTCAGACGCCTTTTAAACGCGTTTTAATGGCTCTATAAATTTATTTGCTAACTGACCTGGTGGTGCTGTAACATGCAAAGCAAATTTCTGTCGACGGCAACGGCCTCTGTTTGCATAAGCTGTCGTTAAACACTGGATCCGGTGTACGTCGGATATGATTAAGAGGTTCATTATCAAAAGGGCGAAAATCATACGGACGAACGTTCAAAAGAGCGCGTTTTAATATGAAAATTTGTCAGACGCCAGTATTAGGCCTAAGCCATAACTGACATTGACATACTTCACAAGATGCCACTTAATCGTGCTTTTTATGGCATGGGCCAATTTTCTGTATAATATGACACCGGATCGTGCTTTAAAATCCTTGTTTGCAATGGATTACACTAGACAATATCTGATATCTCTATAGTTCGTCTCAATATCGTCAATACGAACACTAGTATGCATGTATATACACATACATTAAGTCTGTCAGTATCGTAGTATATATGACAAGCATGAAGATGACAATAGAAGGCTATCTAATGACAAGATGAACCTGGTTGACGAGTTCAAAGTGATGCTAAGACATAATATATGGCACAATTCGACAAAATTCAAATATTGTGAATAAGCGAATCAGCATTTACGAAATTAAATACAAATCAAATAATATTGTCGAAGTGAGTTACGCAGATTTGATTGCTTTTATTGCACACAGGATGGAAGCGCATTAAACTCCAGCCTGGACAAAAATCAAGTTTTCAGATGACTTTTAATTGTACCACTGCTCGATCTAAGTCTAATTCCAGAGTAAGGCCATTCCCAACCCTATGGCCTACTACAGATATTGCATGATTTTTATGACTGCTGCTCGGGCAAATGGATTCAGAAGAATCTCCTTTCAATAGAGCGAAGGTAGCGACTACACCGATATTGTATTAATCACACACACAAATTTGGTTCAATAAGCAATAAGACAAATTGGATTAATACTGTCATTTCACCAAATCTTGATTTATGAAAACGTTTTGAAAAGACTAGAAGAAATTCTGTTGAGGTTTCGTTTTTTGCTAATAATGCATTAATCGTTTCCGAGCAAAGTATAACTTTTTGTACTAGACACCTTCAAATCGATTACTTCTTAATGCTATAAAATGGTTGACTTGTCTCACATGGCAGTATTTCGATACTAATAGTAACAAGTTAACTATGGTTGTAATCACTAAAAATATCTTTTATTTCAATTAAGGAGGCAATTATATTCCATTCTGTTTACGGATTTATGACATGCCTCTCACAGTACAACCTAATCAGAAGCGCTGACGACCTCCTCCGTAATCAAGGCTTTGGACATATATTTGATATATCATGACTTAAATAGAAACTGATTGTGATGAAAGAAACCTGTTTAAATGGAGGCTGGATTGATGAAAAGTTTCAAGGCGTCGAATTACCCGTTGCCGAATTGTCTGCGCCGAATTGTTCGTCGCCGAATTGTCTATGCCGAATTGTCCGGTCACCGGGCGAAGATAGTTGTCTTTTGTTATGGCAACGAGGAGACAACAGTCTAATCAAATTATTGACAAAGCATAAATCAATGTGCTGTTGGAGCGTAAGATGACATGCTTAGTAATATAATAGACACCTTTAAATCGGGTACATTTCATTCTATAAATAACCCACTCGTAGGAATTGTACAAAAATTACTGTGCAACTTCTAGCTGTCTGCAGATCATAGAAACGAGTGTTGACACGTGATTACAGGAATCGATTTTGACTGTTGGCAGTCATGCAAGACACAATTGCCACATCTAATTTAACAAACGCCGCCGCCTTGTGAAGGAAGGACTAGTCAACCTTACGGGGGAATACGGTATCGAACTCGGTAACTCAGCTCTGCTCTCTCTCCGGTGGGTTTTCCGTCATTTTACCTGCCCCAACCTGACTAGTGTGGGGGAGGGCAAAAGAAGAGGATGATGACATTCCTTAGTCAATTTATTTCTAAACCTAAGCGGAAGGAGATCGCCCCCAACTGCTGCACGCTGGCTGTGCCAGTCCCAAGTCTGGATACAGAAGAAGGGCGATGCAGGCGATCGTCGCCATCGCATAAAATTACAAAACTGAGACTCCATTGAACAGATATGCCAGGTTGTCAGTTCATGAGGGCCCTCAGATGTCTAGCCAGTGGACGCCATCATTACTTCCCGTATATCTTGATCGTGACTTATTCAACAAAATGGATGAGGCAACATTTAAGTAACAGTTGGGACAAATACTGACATCGAATAATCGCTTACAGGCTAAATGAAAGTGTTGGCTACACACATGCGATGCATGCCAACATAATAATGCTAACGCAAAACTTAATGCGATACTGAAAGGATCGGCGATATAAAGTTTGCGATTCTTTAGCGCGATATTAACAACCCTGGAAAATAGAATGCAGGCCATTGGACACCTTTTAAACGCATCTTTGATGGCTATATAAATTTAATCGTTGTTTGTCCGATGTGATGAGCTTCTGCTTTTCGGGCACATTCCTTATAAGCGCAAAAAACTATCCACATGTTTTGGGAAGAAGAAAAAAAGGCCCAGGAGGAATAAAAGGGAGAAGGGTAATAGATTAATATCGCATGAATAATCTAGCAGAAAACGACAATAAAAGGATACAGCTATCGCAAAACTCGATCACTGTGACATTGAATAAATGATCGGCGATAACAGGTCTTGTATTACTTTATCGCGGTATTAACAGCCCTAAAAAAGTAGAAAGCAATCCGTTGGACACCTTTTAAACCCATCTTCACTGGTTATATAAGCTTAATTGCTCTACGTCCGATAACAAATTTCTTATTACTTCATCGCAATTTTAATAACCCTAAAAAATAGAAAGCAAACAGTTGGACACCTTTTAAACGCATCTTCAATGGCTATATAAGCTTAGATAAGCTTAATTACTCTACGTTCGAATGTATGACTTATTGGAATGAATCATTGGCACCTTCCTATTAAGCGCACAAAATAATAATCATCTTCTAGGAAGAAGAGAAACGGTCCATGTGTAATAAGAGGTTGAATTGCAATAGATTAACATGTTTGGACATATCTAATGATAAGATGAACTAGGTTGCCGAATAAAGCGATGCTCAGATATATGTAACTACTCAGTAAAAATCGGTCAATCTTACGAGGTACACTTGTCGGACTCAGTTCCTCAGGTCTGCAGGTGTTAATCATCATCCCACGCCCACTGTTAATGTTCCGCTAGTAATGGAATGAACTTAGCAAAGTATGAAGTTTGAGGATAAGAGAAATAAAATTAAATGACGAAACAAATTAATTTTTTTCGAACTTTCACGACGCACTTTACAGCTGGTGATTGGTTCTTTGCTGTTTAACAAAGATGATTAGTGTCGCCCTCCTACTCTCTCCAGGCTTGGGACTGGCACTACTGCAGTAATGGTAGCGGTGGACTGAGCTTTTATGGATCCAGAATTTAACGGCAGCTAGTGACACAATTATTGTCACTAGCTGCCTTTAAACTCTGGACCATGATTATTTTGGTCCGTTGCATTAGAGAGAAATTGTTATTGGCATGTTTCTGCTGCTGTGTAAAATTGTGGCAACGCCTACGGCTGTCGTGGCTTCAACGAGATATTTAAAACTGGAATATTAGTACAAATGTAAAAATTTTCGCAAAACACCTTTAAATCGATTTATTGGTTTGATGTATGCTATCGCCTCTTCACGTCTGGACAGCATGATTTCTGCAGAACCCGAGAAACTCAGCAATTATATGAAAATGAAGATTATTATAGCGTCGAAAATAATTTTGCAATTCTTACAGAATTAACGGCATAACGACATCTTACGACTTACAATGATCTCGAACTTGCATAAAACCGTAGAGCATTCATTCTTTTATAATTCATTTATGGAGCACCAACCTCACTAGGTGATTAAATCTGGTTTAAAATGCCGCATTGCACGTTCGAAATTTTAAAATGTTGCCACGTTTCGGAATAATATACAGTGGCTTCATTGGCTGACATTCCCGCAGCGCATCATAAATATTAAAGGGTCTTTGGATTGGTCTGGCTCTGCATGGAATGACTGGCTTCTTGTAACTGCATGAACTCTAATGCCTAACCCTCTGTGAATAGCCAAGGCACGGCTGTTACTTTCGGACTATGTTATAAGCAGCGCTCATTTTCTCGGTTGAGAGCAACTCCTCCACTGTTTGCTCTCTGGCAGTGCCAGTCCCAAGACTGGATAAAGGAGGAGGGCGACGCTAACGATCTATGTTAGCACACAGCATGGTTAAACTGAAAATGCTACTCGGTTGAAAGCGCCCCTTAGCTGATTACGTTGAATGGAGCGTGATGATATTAGGACTGCTTACAGTGCATTGAGCGTTATATCGATATTTCAAGTGCATTTATATTGCATCCGCTGAAAACGATTAAAGGTGTTTATAAATGCAAGGCTTCTCAGCTGTTCCACAATTCGAAGTTTAGCGATTTTACTGCAATGTAATAGAAGATCTTAGACGCAGTAAATGAGACCCTACCTCATTCAGAAGCGACTGGCAATCCGAGTGCTACGAATCATGGTTACCTATTTCATAGATGCGAACCTCCGATCAGCTGATCAATCTGAATTTCTAGACACCATTCGTGTTTAAACATTAGGCAGCGCGGATCTTTCTCTGTTTCTTGCAACCCGTACTTCCGGGAATCTGATACGCGCCCTCTGGGGTATTGGCTAGAATTTCTAGTCCATCATTGCGCACTACCACTGCGCAGGCGGGATCTTTTCCTGTCGCTGGCGCTATATACCACATTCTAATAGGACTGTGCTCACAACAGGTCTGTTCCCAGGGCTGATGATTTCACCCGGTGTCGCTTCATTGTGAGGTTACTATATCAGCGCCTTAGTCCACTTTGACTTTTCATACTGCCGGCCTTCAGTTGCTCTCCGGTATTTTTTTAAATTTAGATGCTTTCGACAGATTATATGCATATAGATATTTTCTTCGTACTTGTTAATTTGTACATAATGTGCTTTGCAGGGAACTGAATAAAGAACATACTCACTTACTTACTTACTTGAAGTTGTGTTGAGTTTTCGTCATTTGTTAGCGCCTTTATCGTTTTCAACCAAAGCATTTTTAGTTATATATGTGCTTCTGCTTGTACTTATGTTTGATTGTCCCTCTATTTGTCTTTCTGTGTGCATGTCTGTATAGGCCTACATGTCGCCACAGACTGTAACTATCATGTAATATAATAAAAAGCGCATTGTCATATTGAACACTTTTAAATCGGTTTGTTAGAATGCTATAATAACAGGCCTATTATTGACTAGCTGATAAACTGCATGCCTAATAAGCACTCCAATCCGTTCTTAGTCTTAGGGGAAAACGGTTTCTACCAGAATGCTTTATGCTGTTTAAAATATCTTGTAATCCAAAATGCGCTATAAGCAGTTGGTCGAATTAAAGAATTTATTTATCTCAACTTATCTCTTATTATCGCATACAAATGGTGAGAAGTGTTTTCATAATTTAACACCTCTTTCAATTGCTACGCCTGCACTACATCAGCTTTGACTAAATAAAATGCATTATAGTAAGTCCATTCATTAAGACCCTAACTAACCAATAACATAGCACGCATCGTCTGCGGAAGAACTCCGCACTCTGGCAGTGCAAATCTCAATCGTAGATAAAAGAAGACGGCGACGCCAATTATCTCTGTTATCACACAGTATTGTTATACTGAAACTAAAGCTTACTGTCACACTAGCCGAGTAAGAAAGAACTGGTATCTGGTCAGATGATTTCTGTGGTCAGCAATGGCCAATGGTGTCATAATCTCTTCATCCATCTATCTTTCTATATCAGGGTTGATCATGCATGATCTCTAAGGCTTTAATAAAAATGTAATAAGTAAGGAACAGCGGCAATCGGGAAATGGAAGTATAAAAAAAGACGTAAGCCAAGCTTATTCCTAAACTATACTCCAGAGCTATACTAGTGAGCTATAACTTAGTAAGTCATTTTCGAGAAATGGATGCGATAGAAAGTATTAAAATGCCTCCTCTTCGCAATCTCGGTACTGATTTCGTCAAGTAAAAAGGTGCGACTCAGTCCTTTTCTGGGAAAAGCGGGATTAGTCATCTGATCCATTAATCCACTAATCAACGGGATCATCGCCCGTAGAGAGTCAGTCTCAATTCGTTTGACCGATACTCTTGAGCTTATAAGTGATGATGATGACGACGACGACGACGATGATGACGACGATGATGATGATGATAACTTTGAATACTTCTCTGCTCGAAGGCGGGTAAACTGGTTTATGCCATTCGGTGATGAGATGATTGAGGTGATTTCTCGTTGCCCTCCTCACAGACTATCATGGGTGAGAAACTTATCTAAGGTCGCTATGTGGTGACTTGGGTTGGGTTCGAACTTGCGACCCTTTGGCTGCTAGGCACAGAACACATAGATAAGCCACAGCGCGCGTCTCATTTACTCAACTGATATACCATGGCAATAGAAATTATTCTGTTAAGCAAAAAGTTAATCGATTAATAAGTAAATAAATGTTTGATCAACACAATCAGCGCTTGCTCCTGAAGTTAAATGAAATTATACAGATTAAAATAAAGCCTCAATATTAAGATGGAATTTGTTACCTCTGCAACAAGCGTTGTATCGTTGTCGTCAGCGTTGTCTCTGCTGCTCAGCAGCGTTGTTGATCGGTTGTCCTGGTTCCTGCGTTGCTCGTCCATCGTTGCTACGGAATTTAACACGACGGCGCTATATCAATTGCGAAATGAAGATAGAGTACGAAGCGATCAATGTACGAAGACTTGAAGACTGCATCAGTTCTTTGTAATTATCTCAATTACTCAAGTAATTACTATGCTCATGTATTAACTAATTAATCAATTGAACGACTCTCAGTTGTACGAGGTCAATTTTTTGTAAATCTTTTAATTGGTCAGCTAATTAATATAATAATACTTTGCTTTATTTATTTATTTTTGTACACACGTCGCTAGCGCTCAGCGTATCAACCTACTGCATGAAGCGCCAGTGTAGATCAACTCATTAACTGTCCATTTGCGCCTTTCTGATGACGGATGGATGAAACCAGGGTTTAACTGCAGCTTATGACAATAGAGGCCGTTACCGTCGACAGAAATTTGCTTGGCATATTACAGCTGTTTGACCAACGTCCTTCCAAAAGATAAGTAACATCCGCAAACTTAATTCAGGTGTCGAACCCAAGACCTTGTGTCGAAGCAGGACACTCTAAACTCCAGTGGAACCTTTACTGTTGACTGAAAGAACGTCAGATGCAATGATGGGAAATAAACGCAGCTAGCTGTCGCAGCCCAGTGACGTATCAGTCACGCCTAGGCATCTATGGCTTCAACAGGCTAGCACACTGACAGAGAGTGGCGCACAGCTAGACCCAGCGAGCGCTGCGTGGAATTGCTGAGCGAGTGAATGACTTATTCTGGTAATAGTATATAGTTGCAGTTAAGCGACACTGTGATAACAAAGATCATTAACGTCGGCCTCCTCCCTTACCCAGGCTCGGGACTGGCATTGCCAAAGCATAAGCAGCGGCTCATATTAGCGTTCACAAGTTATTAAGGTAGACAGCCGTATGCTGTCTATTGAGGACTATATTTTAATATTAACTTAGAAAATTAGGTTATAACAATATATATAAAATCGGGAAGACATAATTTAAGGGTGTTAAATGTTCGCTAAACAATATAGCACATGGCGTATTTAAAAATAGTAATTATCATAATTTAAATTCAAATATTAATAATAATAATTTTAAAAATGATTCTAACAATGCTGATAATAATATCACAATGCCTATCATCGTAACATTGTTTTGATCTAATAACAGAGCAGGACTTGACCAGTGACCTTCATGGTCATTGCTACCAGCTTTGTCAGTTGTTTGTTATCCTGCGTTCACTCTACCATGCACGAAGCCGTTGTTGTCCTCGATCACGCCTTGTTTGCCCTCTTCTAAATTGATGAAAACAAAGCGCTATATAAATTACCTCAATGCCACTGGCAGCCGCTAGATGTCGTTCGAAGCACTGATAAAGTGAACGTTGGATAGACACCTTCAAAAAATTATTGTCTGTCATTATTTAATACTGAATTGTCCCATGGGTTTTAAGAAGATAAACTACCAGCTTGCAAAATGTCGCTAGAATCACTGACAAAGCCACCCTTAACAACACCTTTAAAACGTCATCGTCTTTCGTTATATATAAATGAATTGCATCGACCCGTTTTATCGCAATTCCATAGGTACGTCGTACCGTTGCATTAGCCCCTATCTCAAATCAACGCTATTGTCATGTCCGAGATACCAGTGCCAGACCAAAGCGTGCAAAAGAAAAACAATCGAATTGACGTTTAACTGGGAGTCGGGAGGTGTTAGTTTTTAGTTCCCTTAGGTCGATATTGTCGTATTTTTCGTTTTTTTCCTTTTTCAATTAGATTAATTTTGCCTTTAGATAATTATCATGATTTCTGTAGCCTCGTTGGCCAATATGCTACAGTTATCACTCGGCAATACACACGTAAATTAAACGGTGTATGGGATGTTATGCACTTTTGGGCTGTAATTTTGTGTCCGGTGTGCGACATGATTTCGTTTAAAAATCTTAGTAGTACTTAGTAGCAGTATTTGCAGTGCAAAACGACACTGTGTGATAACATAGATCATTAGCGTCGCCCTCCTCCTTTATCCACACCTGAGATTGGCACTGCTATAGTTCAAACAGCGACGTTGTTAAAACTCATATGGCCTAAACACCTAACAAATTTGAAACTTGCTTTTAAACCTAGGTTTTACCCAACCATGGTTTTACCGTTGTTAGTATACCTTTATTTTGGTTGGTATACTTTCAATATATATTCCTCGTCTTGCATTCTTCACGACAATATAAACGCGTTATACCATAAATTGGAGCTGTAAGTGCTGTCATATGCCAAGCAAATTTCTGTTGACTGCAACGGCCATTGTTGTCAAAAGCGGTCCCGAATCCAATTTATGGTATAACGTGTTTATATTGTCGTGAAGAATACTTAGTACCGTAGTTCAAGGACGTCTTATGGCAACAAAGGCCGCTGATGGGCATAGATATTGTAAACTGGCACAACGCAGTTTTTTGGCACTACTTTTATCTATAGACCCACAATACAGGTAGGCCTATTAATCCGTGAGAAGATGATACGGCGAGGGCGGGGACTTGTAACTCCCCTTTAATGCTGAGACTAAGAAAATGAGGTGGCTGCCGCAAAGTCAGCTTAGAATACGATATTTCTATTCTAGGGGCATGGCCAACGTTGAATTATTAATATAAACTATCGCTATGATTGACTTCTAAGTAGACCGGGCGCTTTATAAGTGCTAAAATGAATGATTTGGTTGGTTTTTGGTTTAAATTCGCTGTGGATTAAGACGAAAATCAACGTGTAGCAATGGGAACGGATTTTATAGACAGTTTCTTTCGGCGCAATTTTGTCGACGACAACGGCCTCTGTTATTAAAGGCTGTCGTTAAGCTTTGGATCCACTACCGCAGTTATAGTTGGACCTCACACTTAAAAGAGGTGTCTAATTATTTCTTGACAGTTATTGAGATAATTTTGATAGAACGCTTTCTGTGTGAACTTGTTTTGTTGTTGCAGTTAATCAAGTCGACGAAAATTCGTATAATATCCAGCACTGAGAAATCTTAATTAAACAGCAGTAATTGAGACGAATAATTCTACGAATTCCTCATTTGCACATAAATTTGCATATTAATTTGCATATAAATGCATCCGAGAATTTATCAATGTAATGTATATGTGTGTTATTCTATGTGACTATATATACATATAATTATGAGCACAAGCTTATATGATATCTAGATGTATATATATATATTATATATATATATGTATATATATATATATATAATTATGAATACAATTATATCTCATGGATATCAAATAGCTTCAATTCTAAATTCTATGTCTCCTCCGTGTAGATTTAATTAAATTTTTCCAGCAGTTCACGCCATAATAAAAATGGAAAATAACAAAGTGCTTAAATGGCAAAACTCTTCATGTAACGGTTTGACATCCGTTGCGTTTTATGCCTGTTTCCTATTGAGTTTCCGCTATCAATCAACTTTTATGATGGATTCTCGTCAAACACGGTCAGAAATTCAATTAATATCATGCGATAGCTGCCACGGACATTAAATGTTGTATAGATGACCCATAACTCTCATAATACACCCAGCCTATATATATATATATATATATATATATATATATATATATATATATATATATATATATATATGATTTTACTCAGCATATATATAGATTCATTGTATACATTACATGATCGAATTTATACATATATATGTATATATATATCAATATATGTATATATATACATTACCCTCTAAAATTAATTGTTTTGTTATTGAAATTGCCTGACAAACCGTAGCATGATACAAGCACAGTATGAACACATGATGATAAGTTATTACAGGAGTGGAATTTAACTGTCTGTCGGCAGCCATTTCGTTCCACACATAATTTGGCCAACGCCTCCGCCTAGCGAAAGAAGGACTAGTCAGCCTTACGGGTTGGAATACGAGAATCGAACTATGTTCCTCAGCAACATGTATACCCAGTGTCTTGCGGCTCTATTAAAACAATGTGTCTGTGTGTGTATATATGTACATCATCTGTATATATATATATATATATGTATATATATATGTATATATATATATGTATACATATATATGTATATATATATGTATATATATATGTATATATATATGTATATATATATGTATATATATATATGTATATCGCCAATGGCTTCAGGGTGGGTCTAAAAACCTTAAATACACGGAATCCATGTGGAGTTTTCTTATGCTCTTGTTTCCGTTGCTAATGGAGTCTTTCCTGACTTGAGGTTGTACATGTGGTAACTGGAGGTCTTCTGCCGCTAATCTGGAATGCATTCGTGTACCCGAATTCAATTTTCTTTTTAATTGACTTGTTATGATCGCGACAGCGCTAAAGAGGAATACAATGACGACGACAACGTCAACGACAACGACGACGACGATGATGATGACGACGACGACGATGACGACGATGATGATAAACAAGCCGACGCTATGATCCGCTAGGTGCATCTATTTGTCCTCTGCAATATGTCATTGGAAAAAACATGAATCGCAATAAAATTATTTTGTTTTCTATTTCGATGGAGAGAAAGGTTATCACGCGTCAGCACATGTTACACCAGCACCAAATGACATTTTGCGACGTTATCTTCCTTCTCTCCATAAGCTTCTCCGTCCCATCCTCCTTCTCTCCTGGCCATTGCTGGAGATGCGCTATATAAATGGCGAGTGTCGGATATTTGAGCCTTTTCACATGAAGATGACTCGAACTTCACTGACGTTGACACTTATGCTTTAATGTGAAGCGATTGTTTAGTTGGTTGGTGGTTGGTCAGTTGGAGTTTAGCGAAACTTTGTAATAACAGAGATCCTTAGGGTCCCTCTCCTCCTTTTTCCATACTTAGGACTGACAACGTGAGGGTACAAACAGTGCCGAATACTTTATACGTTATGTGTCTGTTGTACTTGAAGCGCTGTGTTCAACTGGTTATTTATTGAAAATGAAGCAACGATTTAAAGGTGTTCAAGCAGAGCCTAAGAATTATACTAGTATTCTTCAAAATATAAAATGAGCCTAAATTTGCCAACTGTTTTACTAAGCTGTAAGTGATGTAAGGGCCCAAAACCTCCTCATCAGAATTTTGCTCATTACTGAAAACCACTCTCTTTATCCGGAGTCAAATCGGGAGCGCCTCTGCATAGATAAATTAAGTTTCATTGAAGGTCTTTACTCCTCTCACTCCTCCTACTCCTTTTCCTTTTCCTTCTCCTCCTCCTCCTTCTCCTCCTCCTCCTCCTACTCTTCATCATCATCCTATTCTATTCTATTTACGGATTTATATAGCGCCTCTCACAGTATAACCTAATCAGAGGCGCTCCCAGTCTTAAGAGAACGAGCAGAAACAGTTGTGCTACTAGATAAGATTGCAGCACGAGTCACAGCAGGGAGGCTAATCCATAGCAAACGGCCAACAGAGACATAGGCAGGATGCTGAGCTGTGGCAGTTCTAGATTGCGGTACTAGAAGAAGGGAGAGGACGTCCGGTGGTAGCTGAGATAGGTTTCCTGATAAGTTCACATAGATCGAGTGGAGCTTGACCCAACAACGCTTTGAATGTAAGAAAGAGAACTTTGAAATGAATCCTATCAGTCAAGAGAAGCCAATGAAGATGTTGAGTCATGAAAGTAGAAATATGTGAGAAACGTTGAAGACGGGCGATCAAACGAGCAGCTGCATTGAGTACAGACTGGAGTTGAGTGAGGCGGAGTTTTGGTAGGCCGATGAGTAATGAGTTACAGTAGTCAATGCGGGAGCAGATGAAGGCGTGAACCACTTCTGCGTCTACTTCTTCGTCGTCTTGTTCCAAGATAAAAAGAGAAAGAAGGGGAACGACAGAGAAAACGGGGGCGAAATAAAAACAGACAGATGACTGACAGTCAGCCAAACCGGCAAACAGAGCGTGGGGAAGGAAAGAGGAAGACAGAGAGACGGCTGACCATATAGAGACAGACAGACAGACAGACAGACAGATAGACAGACTTAACGATAATTCGCATTAAATTCTTGTTATGATGATGACGATAATAATAATAAAAGTCGTGATGGTTCGGTCATGCTCTCTCGAACAATGCACTGGTCACCGACCTATTATTTGCTATCTTTTCTCCAAATATAGGCAACGAAAGGCTTCTGCTATCAGGACACAGCTAGGACCCACGCATACACCCACCCACATGTCTGACAGACATCCACAGACAGACAGATATTGGCACAGACAGAGAGACAGACAGACAGACAGATGGTCAGAGAGACAGTCAATCAGGCAGTCAGAGAGATTGACAGAAACATATACAAACAGACTGTCACATAACAGAAAGACACTGTTAGACAGACAGACAGACAGACAGAAAGTCTACGCAGACAGACAGACAGACAGACAATTAGATAGATTGACAAACACAAGTACAAGAAGACTACCATGTGATAGACAGACAAACAAAAAATCTACACAGACAGACAAACAGACAGAGACACGCGCACACACAAAAAGACTGTCACGCGATAGACAGACAGTCTACACAGACATACATGTAGTCACACGAACAGGTAGCCAGATAGACAGACCGTGCCTCCAATTTCACAGCTAGATTAATAACCTAGCAATGGTCTGTTGGGTCGCTAGACCCATAGATTACGCTCCCCATAGGTCTACATGTACCTGTAGCCACGCAGTAAAGTCAGACTACCGATCTATTTGCCTAATTCACTGTATATTGGTTAGTTGCAGTTTAACGACACAGTGTTGATGACAAAGATCATTAGCGTCGCCCTCCTCAATTGGTACTGGTCCTACTGGTCTGCAAGTAGTGAAGGAGTTTTTAGTGTATTCACATTACTTTTATTTATTTACTTCCGGTGGTGAATGCTGCAGGAGGCAGTCCGTGACCAGATGACTGCTGACTTGATCACTCCAATTTAGTGCGATATGATTGGTCAGAGCATGTTGCTCTGGCCAATCATATCGTCTAACGAGAGGATGAAGAGAGCGAGGGGAGAAAAGAGAGGAAGAAAGGAAGAAGAAAGAGGAAGAGAGGGATTTATGGAGTAGAAGGGGAAGGAGAGGAGGTGAAGAAAGAGAAGTAGGAAAAAACGAAGAGAGGGAGGAGAAGAAGGCAAAGAGGGAGACAGGACTGCCAAATGTCATGAATGCCAGCCCATCTAGACACCTCGCTTGCGTGACTGAGAAAAATCAGACGTTGTTTTGCAGACTTAGGGCTAACAACTAAGGAAACAAACAACTATACAATTAATTCCTTCTTGGAAAAACGAGCGTCTCCCTATCTCTCATGTCTGAATCTCCAGTCACTTACGCTCTATATACGACCCATGAAAAATAGTCGCACTTCAACACACGCCCATCATGCCTTCTTGATAATATTCCAGTGCGCTAAGGTACCGTGGTAGTATTAACTCACTAGTGGCAGTAGTGGAAACAGTAGGCGAATTAACAGTAGCATTAGTAGTCTTTCAAACTGTTTTTAAACGCACCTGACTAGATTTGCAAGCCGCCTTTAGTTGTATTATTGTAGAATGCTGGCCTAGATATTTTTCCGCCATTGGCACTCCCTTACTCATCTCCGCGTTTGGTCACTGTTTCTCCTCTCTAAACCTTTTCATACCCTCAGGGTTTAAGGTTCACTCACCGGGAGCGCTGTTGATGGCCACTGCTGCTACCGGCGCTATATAAATGAAGAATACAATCCAATAGATGGAGCGTCGTACATTTGAACCTGACTCTAGAACACTTGAATGCGATCCCGAATTCAATATGTAAAGCGAAAAGGAATTTATACAATCACAAGCATCGATTTAAAGGTGTCTAACTAGAAGTTGGTAATTTTAACTGGTCTTCATTGCTATAACGAACCTACATATGTCAACTGTTTTACAACTAGTTTAGATCTGTTTAAATATGATAAAAAATATATAATCATAGTAGCAACATTTTGGCTCACTTATAGTTTCGTGGGACATTTTTAGAGACACGCTATCTAAACCATGCGCTATAATACGCCTATTAAGATTTCTGAAATTTAAAGATGAAACAACACAACAGGTTTAACAAACTCTTATTATGAGTAAATCGTTAACTGACTTATAAAGATATCGCACCTCGATAATTAACACAGCGTCAGTTTTATCACAAGTTTGATGACGAAATCGAAAATAATTCATCGAAGGCGTTACTGAATTTTACCGCATCCAAAACGTAATCATGACAGTTAAATTCAAACAAGTTAAACATAATTGAGCAAATGGCTACAATATTGCTAGCGATGCTACAACGAGTAAATTAATTAAATCTAGGCATAAAATAATATTAATATGGATAATTAAACTAAGGCATAAAACGAAACTAGTGCATAAATTTATATTAATATCGATGATTAATTAAACTAAGGGTCCATCCATATATTACGTAAGCAAAACAATCGGATTTTCGGACTTCCATCCCCTCCTGTTGCACTGCGTACATTCCGTGGAACCCTCCCCCATGCGTACGAACATTTGAGCTCTACCCTCCCCATTGCAAAGGTTAAATAGCTGAAGACATCTATAAGACATTGATTTTGGCCATTTAGTTATGCTAAGCATCATATTTAACAGATTAAATTTGTTAACTGCTATGAAGAAATAAAACACTAACAACACTTGCATTTTGAAGTTTTAATGCTACATAAAATTGATTAATCAGGGAATATAGTCTGTGATTAGGTTTACAGTTCTCATTTTCATATTCTGCATTGTGCACGACCTAATTAAAAAAGTATATTAGCGCACGTACATATTTTCGAGACCCCCCCCCACCGTACGCACCCCTAAGCAAAATCGCCGAAATTCGAAACTCCTCCCCGCTGCGTACGTAATATGTGGACGGCCCCTAAGGTATAAAATGAAACTATTAATAAAACTATTTATTATGGAGAATCAAACCAAGGCATAATTAATAACATTATCAGTAGTATGAATGATGACACCAATGCCTTAAACAGTATTAATAAAAATAATAATGAAAATAAAAATAGTTATAAAAATCTGCAACAATAATCTTCATGTGGACTAGCTGCTTCAGACCTATTTTCTAACCCCACAACCTTTCCAACAAATCTCCAAGATAACTGACACCTCAGATTCCAAATAAAATTAATGCAGCCCTGAAAGAGGCTTGCTAAGGCAAATACATGAGAAGATCCATACTACAGAGACAGACACTAATTAAGATCTCTACTGAAATGACAGTTCTTTGGCGGCTGTATTCAACAGCTGCTCTTGCCAAGTCTTCCCGAGGAGAAGTGCCTGATTCGCAAGAAAGGACATCCTTTGAAAGAGAAGATATTCCTTGGAAATAGAGGATATTCCTTTAAAAGAAGAGGATAACCCTTCGAAAGATAGGGTATCCATTCAAAAAAGGATATCCCTTGGAGAGGATAACCCTTCGAAAAAGAGGATATTCCCTTAAAACAGAGGATATCCCTTCAAAAGACAGTATATCCATTCATGCTTCCTTTGAATCACTGTTCGTTAATTGCTGCATATTTAGTCAAATCTATGCATGGATAATAACTTTACTATCTGTTTCTGTTAGTTCTGTTGCCTATTTTTAAAACGCATGTAGGCTAATCGTCATATAAAATTCAATGCATGTACATGTATGCTTGTCAGATGTAAGTAAAGCCTACTCACTACTTAGTTCAGTGATAAAACTAAATCTTGAAGCAAGAGAACCCTGGGTGAAACAACATATGCTACACAACCTCGTAGAAACATGGCTCTCAGTTAAACACTCATATTAGCAGTTTCCGATATATCTTTACATTCGAAAGACAAACGTCAGTAAGACGCTAGTAATAAAGCTATTACTGGTCATAATCTCCATGTTATACAGACCAAATGATCAATCAATCAATCAATCAATCAATCAATGCAATTTATATAGCTTATTTTCAAGGCCAGGTTAGAGAGGAAAGTCTTAAGAAGTTAATAGAAAGAGTAAGACAGGGCACATGGGAGAATGCAGGTCATTAGAGAGGCTGTTCCAAACACTGGGACCCACAAATGAGACCCACAAATGAGACCCACAAATGAGACCCACAAATGGGACTCACAAATGAGACCCACAAATGAGACCCACAAATTGGACCCACAAATGGGACCCACAAATGAGACCCACAAATGAGACCCACAATTGGGACCCACAAATGGGACCCACAAATGAGACCCACAAATGGGACCCACAAATGAGACCCACAAATGAGACCCACAAATGAGACCCACAAATGGGACCCACAAATGGGACCCACAAATGGGACCCACAAATGAGACCCACAAATGAGACCCACAAATGAGAAAGCTCTATTTTGACTGTTAATGTCATGATGTAGGACAAGCCTCGGGCAAAGGCAAAGGCTGCCTGAAGCGCAATAATTTGGAGCCTCACAAAAATTGCTTTCATGTCATCAAATAATTTCTACGATTCGAGAAAGTTAAGATAATTTATTCACTTTCTAATACCAATAGAAACTGTTCATAAAAATGAGCAGATAAATTAAGAAGCTAAAAAAGGTCAATTTTGAGAAGACCTTCTTCATTAGCAAGAGTTTAGAATCAATAAAGTTTCTGCATCAAGATTAATGGTGTGTTTTTTGGCTTACTTAAAAACTATAAATATAATTTTAGATAGCTAGGTCGGGTCGTGCGTGCCAAAATGGATACTTAGCCAGAAGCGTAAGAGGATTTCTAGCAGAAAAATACAGACGACAAGCGATATAATTATCACAGAAGCAGAATATAAACGTTGAAGCTACTTTGCACATTTTGAAAATCCTCACAATGCAAATACAATTTTACACACAAACGCATGCACACTTCTTGCAAAGACTGTCACACCACTTTCTCAAGATTAATTCCCGTCAAACGGATCATTTCGATTTCGCAAGAAATTCCCTCACGTGACCGCGGGAACTCCGCACTTGATACGACTCGATAGACTGCAGGACCCAAAGGACTAACGTCTCAGATGTCTTTAAACTATCACAGAGATATTCATGTGCCTCAAGATTGTTTGGTCAAACTGCAATGTCAAATCAGATCAAATATTAATAACATAATAACAATAAACTTTGTTTAATAAACTTCAACCTGATACAGTCACAGTATGATTACCAGTATCGTAAGACCGGATAATCGCAAATTATTTCAGGATTCCAATTCGCCAATTATCGCACAAGTCGAATTAAACTGTATGGCAGCCATGCAAAGCATCCATCACGGTATACATCTAATTTAACCAATGCTGCCACCTATGGAATGGAAGGAGAACTAGTAAAGCTTTATGGGGCAGCGGGAATCAATCGCCCCCCACTTCTGCTCCCTATGCAAGTGTTATACATTACTTTACTCTACGACAGCGTTTCCCAAACTTTAGGTTCCGTGAGGTGAGACAAGGGTTCCGCGGAAAACTTTGGGCGTGAACAATAAGCTTCACACAATTTAAAATATATAATACGAATTTTTTATAGAAGGCTTATTGACTAACATCTCCGAATAGCTTCAGTCGAAAGAGAATTCGTATTTCATTGCCATCGATATTTGTATTGTTATTAATCTTATTCCAAGCCTAAACCTATAATTATCTGCCTTCTCAATCATTTATATCTACAACAAAAATAAGCTTAGTTTTGGACAAGGGTTCCGCCACTAAAATTTAAGATCCAAAGGGTTACACGGTCAAAAGAGATTGGGCAAAACCCCTCTATGGCCATAGAAAGCCACATCAAGACACCAAAACCAACCAGAACCCCAATAATATAGTCTTCAAGACCAGGCAACTTCTTCCCTCATCGTCTCGGGACAACCCCTCCAACATGACGCAGCGCAAGTGAATCTCCCTGCATGTCGTTTTTAGAATGACGCCTTAGTAATTTGAAATTTACATTAATCTGTAGAAAGGTCAGTACACACTTTTCATTTGAATCCACTTCACGTGTCAATTTCGCAGATGATTTACTTCCGGATCCACAGGAACTGTATCAGGTCAAGGGTCACCCACAAAGGTCAGCAGCAAACGTCAGCACCAGAAATAAAAAGCAGAAATTGTTAGAACAGTAATTGGAAGATCAAAACTGATTTTTTTTAAACTGCAGAATGCAGCAGAACAAAAATAAACGTTTAAATCGCCTCAAAGAGAATAAAATTTATATAAATCTTGTCAAAACTAACCTTTAACCTTGATTGATAGTAGCTACATTTTGTAAGTTAAAATTAGTCAAGTTTTTTGTTTCCACACTGTCGGTTTTTAAAATTCTTTTGGCACTTATGTGTAACCTGCCATCACATTCCAATATCAACTATTCTACTAGGTGGCCCTAATTTTAGTGATTTTTAGTCCATAATTGGCTTATTTGTTTCCTTGCACACCTCTATGACTATCTCTTGTCTCCATCAACTTTTTACTTAATAAATTTATTTTGGCAACTTATGTCAATTGTTGCTGATATACTGACTTCCCAAAAGTAAATCTCTCTCATTGATTGTTTGATTGATTGACACCTACAATCACAATCAAACTCAATAACATTTCGTTAATAACTTCATTTTATATTACATTATGCTAAACTGATTCATGTTAAGTTAATTGGTAAATTTAAAATGGCTTTAAATAAAACCCATAAAGTCACAACGCTAAAGTCGTTGATTTTATGTTAAACTAATTCATGTCACATAAGGTTAATTTCTTGATTGTTATATTACATTACATTAAATTGAACCATCCTACATCACGCTGATTGATGTTCTTTGACCAACCATGTCGTCCTTTCCATTTCGCTGATCTTCTCTCGACTTTGCTTCAACTCGACTTCTAGATTCTGGATTCGATCGTCTCGCTCTTGAAGCTGGACTGTAAGGCGATAAACCTGATCCTCAAATGACTCACACATCGCCTGAAAGCAGATCAACACATGATGACGATATTCGTTAATCACTGTCACTGCTAGAAGCAGAGGCGGCGATCTTGTTTGACAAGTGGGCGACACCCAACGAGAGGGGTGGGAAATATGTCCCCTCTCCATAAAAAGTGGAAGGGACTTGCCCCCCTCGGCCCCCCAAAATCGCCGCCCCTGGCTAGAAGTGGTGGATGGGAAAGGATCCCAAATAATGTCATTGGACTGAACGATGAAAGAGGGTTACAGCAAGTTCAAGGAGAGAACCAGAAAACGGGATTTTAAGATAATTGCCTAATTAACACCATAATAATAATAATAATAACACAAACAATAATTCTAAAATATTGGACTATCGCTAGTTTTCAGTTCAATTCAAACTTTTGGATTTCATCCCTATAACAAAATAATTATTTATATTATTATTATTTGTAATCTTAGGATTGAGGCATTACTTAAATTGATGATACATGCCAGAGGTAATATAACGCATGCTGCTATTGTAGAAGGATTTTTGTGCGACTTTTAAAATGATATTCGTAGAAATCTAGAGCCTTCGTGTAACTCACTCTGCTTTCTTCCAAGCTTTCGTATGGACCTGGAGGTTCATCGAAACAAAAAAACTGTCGCACTGGCGCACTGTAATGAGAACACGCATATACAAAGTCAAAATAATCTTCAACCAAGTATTATTATCATTATTATTATTGTTACCATTATCATTATTTTACTATTATCACTATTATTAATACTCTTATTATTGTTATCATTGTAAACATTATTATCACTATTATTATCATTATTATTATCATCATTATTATCATCATTATTATTATTATCGCTTTTAATAATATTATCATTAGAATTATTACAATTATTATTGCCTCAGGTACGGCATACCATGCATTATTACTCGAGTATGGTGTTGTGGGTCCGTCTGCCTGGAATGACCTTCTCCATCACTAAGGACTAAACTAATGACTGGCTTCCCTCCATTGGCCTCTCGCTCTTTAAACACTGAGAATAGTTATAGAGGAGTTATATAAATCTAAAGATACGATACGAATGTTCACCAGGTGTTGATGTGTTTGTTTAGTAAGAGGTCATTGATGAACATCTGTAATCCAGCCATTCGTTCATCTAGGAAAACAGTTTCAAAGTTATCTCCAAACCACTTCTTCGGAGGCAACGTCAATCGAACTTCCGGAACAATGCGTTTTACCTAACAATATAATACCATACCATACCATACAAAACAATACAATACCACAGAATTGATCATCAAAATGTCACCAAAACGGCCAAGATATAATTTCAGTGACAACGAAATGTCAGCGTAGTGAAAAAAAAATTTATACTAAATACAGTCAAGATCTTATAATGAAAAAAAAATTTATGCTAAATAGAGTCAAGATCTTATAATGAATAGACAAACATACACTAACTAGAGTCAAGATTTCACCACAATGAAAATAAGAAATTACAAGACACAGTGAAGAAATTCTACCCATCTGCATCAACAATGTCCTTCCACAAAATCGAGACATTACCAAACTGAAAGTAAAAACACAGAGGTCATGGCAAGGGCTGAAGTTAAGTCAGCTGCCGATTTTTTTACCTGACGTTTAAGTCGTTCGAAGTCGCTATATCGCCTGAAGATATACCAACTCTCAGAAGAACTCTTTTTAACTTCGAGTTTGAACACCTGCCAAGACAGACAAGAGTTCTGAGGGACACAACAGAAGACATAAAGTTGATGGCGTTTGAGTCCAGCATTAATATTTCCTAGGAATGCAGCAAGCAAGAGTTCACAGCACTACGAAACAGTAGCGAGTGCAATTAGTAGCTCTATTAATAGTCGTATTCAGTAGCTTCCATAAGGACTCAATTGATGGCACTAAAAAAACCAAGCCCTGATCAACCTGTATGCTTACAAGTGTCACATCCTCACATAGGAGAAATTTATTTCACAGTATAGTCATCAAAATTTTTTTTTGAGAACGCCTGTGGTAGTGTTTGTCCCAAGCCAGGAGAAGCAAGGAGGGCGACATTACTCGTCCTTGTTATATGAGTGCATGTCATGTTTGCAAACACACACACACACACTCACATGCACACACTCATATTCACGCACAAGCGCTGATAAACCAAACAAACCACATGAACCGATCAAAACCCGTCAAAGCGACTCACAGTAAACTTCGCTCGCTCTTCGATTGTCTCGTATCCGACGATCGGAACGTGGACTTGATCAAAGACTTCGATTGGCATCTCCTCATCCTCATTCTCCCCTACGCACGTCACCGCCGCCAAAAACGTGGAATTGCTCGGATCCACTCCATTCACCAACCGAACGGAGTGATACTTCCGAGCAGAGGATCGAGGCAGATCTGGCGTGCTCGCGAGTGACGGATCCACTTCAAAGCTCACGTCTGCGCTCAAAAGCGGAGATGCCTGTAAAAGTTTAATGTCGGCGTACTCAATGTTCCTCCATGTATCGTTGCCGGTTTCGTGGGATAGGTTGGCGTGGTTTTCCATGATGATGTCCCACGCGGGAGAGGTGTTCGACTGTGGATCATCTGCCAGGGATGTCTCGACGTTTGCCATGGACTTTTGGCGACGAAGGGGAGTGTTGGAGAGTTTCAGGTTTGGAGGCCTGATGTCTAGATCAATAATTAAGCATTGTTATCAGTATATCTTATGATTAATAATTATCATTATTAATAACTATCATCATATTCAGACTTATTATCAGATTTGTTATCTGTATCGTTACTAACGATATTATTGTCATTATCGTCATTATCACTGTTAATATTATTATAATAATAATAATTATATTATTCTCACTACTAGTATTATTGTTTTCTGCTATTATAATTATCATTATAATAATTATTGCCAACATCAGTACCTTTATTATAATGAATTACCGGTACTATTATTATCTGCTCTCATCATTATCATTAGTAGACAAACTCAACCTTGAAATGCATTCCATATACAACTATAAAGGCATGTACTTTAAGTCATGCTCATTTAAAATTATATATATATATATATATATATATATATATATATATATATATATATATTAGAAAATTATTTAGAAATAGTACATGTTTTCTGAAGACTCTGCTTTATTTGAAGCCTTTATTTACTTTTGATATGCAAATAGACATAAGTCTTGTAAAGGCCAGATGGCAAAGGGGGGAGGGGTTGCCCTGCTCGAGTTAACACCCTCTCAGAAGAGGTCAGGCATATACAGGTTCTGTTAAATACACAAAGTGCTGCATAGGTCGCTTTACTTGACCCTGGGAACTCTTGAATTTTGAATTGTCATCTGTTATAAAGTGTGGACTATATAATATCATACTTCTGTACATATATATATATATATATATATATATATATATATATATATATATGTAACCCTATGAATTAAGCATGGTGAGCCCATATAATTCTCATGATATTTTATATAAGCTTCTTGCAATAAAGTGATGTAAATAAAGAAAATAATGGTCTGGAAAGATGACTAATAAATATGGTGAAATTTAAATAGGAGAAAACCAGTTAGAAAGATGCTCATAGGAGTCTTGTGACCACCCTCATGCAATCCAACTGCCGTTATAAATTATCTCAGGTGGTCCCTGTAATAAATCAACCATTAAATATTTTTACTGCTGTTCAAATAAAATCTGAAATGACACAATGCTCGCGCATAAGCTGAAGCCCCTTGCTGTACTCTTGAGCAATGCTTTAGCACATTTTGAAAACGATTATGAACCGATATGTATTGTGACAAAGTAAATATTAAATTAAAAACGTTCTACTCCCTATGCCCAAGACCGCATGACTGAGTAATTTTCACAGGCAGACAGCCTAAATGTGAAAAGCCTATTTAATTAGAACACTGTACTTTTAAATTTATGGTACACTAGAGTGAGGATATGCAGTTGGTTCGATTAAGAAAAAACTTACTCGATTTTTACTTACTTATTGTTTCGATATAAATAGTGCATGAATATATTTCTTAATATGATCGAGCTAGATGCATGCCTGGGTAATAATAATTCAAATAAAATCTAACTAGATTCATTATGCTGGTAACCTACACATATCGAAAGCACCATTGAAAATCTAAGTGCATATGGCAACAGCTTATTCACGAGCGCTGGCGAAAGCACAGTTGACAGATTCGACAAACTCAACCTGCACGTTTCGTATGTACAAGGAATACGTGTCTGTAATTGCCAGGACTCGGATGAGAACAACGATTAAAAATAACGAGAAAACTATAACTTGTCACTTCGCGACTTCGAAATTTAGACACTGCTACTTGCAACAAAAGCGGGTAGCCAGCACTTCTGTAACACAGCGGTACACAATAGACCTTAATAGTTATAATTATAGGTGACACTAACGTTTATTTTAGAAACGAGAAGACTATTCTCCGATCGGCCTTAATGCAGCCTCAGGTATGAAAATTCTCAAACGCTGACCATCAGATTAGTTTCGTAAGAAAAAATTGTTCAACAGCTTTTTGCCATCGTAACTCACGCGACCAACACTGTTGTTGTTGTGTTTGCCTCTACGCTGGTTCTAAGTCCGCAAAATAATCTTAATTTAGCGCCAGTATTGACCTTATTTCCGAAAACTGAAATAATATGAGTATTTAGCAGCCTTTTATTTAAGGTAACTTGTCTTTTACTGTCTTGTAGGCTACTGTCTTGGACCTAGTGTCTAGATCGGTCTCGGTCTCCGTACCTTACTGTCTCGGTACCTCACTGTCTCGGTCTTGTTTTGGTCTGGAAGCTCAAAGTCTTGCATACAAGTCTGGCGCAGCTGGTAAGCCGAGGCATTGATCAGCGTTAACAAGCCTAGAATGTGATCGAAGTTTGCTAGAATAGATGCGAAGAGGGAATCATCAGCACTATCATAAGGATCATCAAATGATGGGCTGATCAGAAGGGAGCATCCAATTTGCACCAACTTACGCCAAACAGCATTAAGTCGAGTACGATGGGCAGCATCGGTAAAACCATACCATGCAGAGGATGCTTATTTTATAGTCGGGTCAGTGTGATGAACCGGACACATAGGTACTTTGAACTACGTTCCTGGGAGGCTATGGGAGACAAGAACTCAGAGTGAATGTAAGGACTGGTTGGCCCTGTTGCAAATATTATGCTTATCTATACTGAGCGATGACTCGATGAGTCCGACCGAGCCTCTTCCGCGGTCGCCGGGTGAGAAACGCCCTGAAGGTGACGCACGTACGTACGTAGGCCTACGTGTCTCAGAACTAGGCAGAGGTGTAACAAGCGGGGGGCAGAGGCACCGCCCCAATGTTCCTGGAGCAAAGTGCCCCAGTTTAAGTGCTCAGTGCCCTCCCCACGTGCCTCCCCAATCGGTTCTTTTTTATGTTTCTCAAATGGCTTTTTAAGATGACTTTTGCTAAGATAATTTGGGCCCCCCTATTTTTCAAATTTCTGAGGGGCAAAATTCAAAAAGTGGAGGGGGGGCAAAAAAAAATTCCGTTTCGCGCAATATTTTTTAGATTATGCCCCTCCACTTTTCGAAACCTTGTTACACCTCTGGAACTAGGCATGTTGTTTTATCAGCAAGGTCTTTATCTTTTTTGTTCTTCTTAGCTACGGGTTTCTGCTCATCTAAGTCTGTTCCTAGCTCGATTTATCAGTCTAGGCTACATCTAGTGACTCTAGAGCTATCGCTGTTAATAGAGAACACCGTTTGTTCTCAATGTTCCTGGAATAAAGAATAATAATGCCTAGTCTCTGAATAATTTCAAACTAGCAATAGGCCAACTTATTGTGACAAATCCCTAGTTCGTTACATATATGGCCTGTAAGCACTTGTCGATAGGGCTGCTATTAGGGCAACTCGTTTACGCCGTATCTTCACCCCATAACCAGGTTTTAAAGTGGGTGGGAACGCGTGGGAACGGCGTACGCACTGCTCTCGAAATGCTGTGTCTGCGTTCCCAATGTTCACAATGCAATGTAACCCTCGGAACGCTTGTGTTCCTATATTTTCGGAACGTGCATGGAAATGGAACCAAGTGTTGAAATCGGAGGGGTAGGGCCCCGGGGTTTATGCTATAATGCAATTTCGCATATTTTCGCATAAATTGGCGATTTTCGCAGAAATTTTTTTATGGAAAGTTTTTGCAAGTTATTGCATAAAGTTAGGAAATTTCGGTCAGTATCAACTATAATTGGCTTTTCCATGCTATTATTAGGCTATAGGGGCTATAGTTTACCGACCAGTCGACGTAATTGTTGATGGCTAGAATCAGTGGTTTATGCGATTCTGCGATTTCGGATAATTTCGCATAATTTACGAAACTTTTTCGCATAATCCACGGGGGCCTACGGAGAGGATGGGCAGGTGAGGAATGAGTGAGAAGAAGGTGGATGAAAATTGTGAGGGTATAGAAGGAGAAAAGGGAAAGATGAGGGGATTAGCATGGGAATTGAATGAGAGTATACAATGGATAGTAATAGACAGCGGAAGGAGAGGATCCATGAGAACAGAAAGAAAGAGGAGGGAATGAGGAAGAGGCAGAGGATAATAGATGGTGAAAGGGAGTGGAAGTTGAGGGGCATTAGCAGAAGTACGTATTGGCCTACTATCTCTGAAGTCAGGTCGGCCCTTCGGTTGGCATCAAATATTGCATTGTATTGTATTTAAATCTCTTTATTTATATAGCGCCTCTCTCAGCGCACACCAATCGCTTTCAGATAACCAGATAACAGAAATGTGTCTTGAGAAAGGACGAGAACAGGCGCTGTATTGTAACCCATGAAATACCTCTACGGAATAAAGTTCTTCTAGTGTTATTCGCTATCTTTGTCCATCAATGATTATTGTTGTACAGAAAAAAACGGATAAATTGAAACGTCAAAACGGAAGTTTTGCAAGAAGTTGGGAGCCGGGATTCGCTACACATTCGTCATCAAATGCAACTTACACTACATTCACGGGACCATCAGAATGTGAAGGATTCAGCCGTCCACTCCCAACCGTGCCATATAAGCGTTCCACTATTTATATTGTACACTATCAATACCGACTCAAATAAAGGTGTCTAAAAGTATAATTGCCTTAATCAACTGTCAGCTGCGCTTTATTTTTGGCAATCAATTATTGGACTTTCAAGGAAAATAGTTTTATTTACTGACTAAATATCAGTGTCAAATGGTAAATAAGCTAAAGTAATAATAGTAATCATAATTATTATTGTAAATTCAATAAATATATGTACGATGTCACCTAGCGATTCGTGTGCGCGACACCTCTCAAAGGAGTGTACAATTTTAGATTTAATAAAGATTAATTTCACATCAATCATCGCGCACAGAAAGGAATGCAATTTCGCTTAGTCAAGAAATGAATACATGGCATAAATTAGCCACCACAATAATACCAATTATTATTTTTAATGTCAAATACGTACTGCGCCACCTACCGAATGACAGGCGCATTCCCATCTGTCCAATACATTGGACTTCAGCATTCTCTTTCGCTTATCTCAAAGCTTGTTTCTTCGAATATGTATAACTTCAAGAATGACGAATGAAATGAAGAATAAAATATGAAATAATTATGGGTCGCAGCGTATGTACACAATTATTGTGTAGCTAGAACAATGGGGTCTACATAGATCCTAGCCGTCCTGCAGTTTCCTTTGGATTAATTGTTTGTTGCCTATTGTAGAATTTTGTCACGCAGATGATTCTCTAATTTCACACATTTGGGATCTCTATTTTAAAGTTTTCTGTGTGACATATCTGCGTATTTTGCAAAGCCAAAGTTTGCAGGACATTGTAATTGTCAACGACCATACGTCGAAGCAGTGTCTACTTCAAACCTTTGATAAAAGACTAACTTAAATCAAACGATATATAGCCTATAGGCTTAGCCTATTTCAGGGCAGCAGTAGGCCTACTTGGCTCCTACAACAGCGGGGGCTTATTCGGCAATCTGCTTGGCTTATAAATTGCTTAGGCCATACGAGCGAAGTTTTTAATTGCAAAATATAATTTTTAAAGAAACGTCTGAAGGACTTGATGACTCTTGATCATTTGGAAATCCGTATGCGTTTTTCCAGTGAAAAAGATGTTTTATTCAGCTGAGCTCGGAAGAGATTACTGATGAAGTTGCGAAAAAGAACGAACTTTTAAAGAAGACTTAGTGTAGTAGGGCTAATTAGGATTTCAGTTGCATCAAGTTGTTCATTCTTTTACATGTTTCCACGTTTTTTAGATATTTGTTTATCAGATTAAATTGCATGTTCTGCAATTTTAATCCTACGTAGGCCCTACATGCGTATCTTAATAGTCACATTATAACTTAAATAGTTCCTGCAGCAGATGTAAGTTTTTAAGAACACAGGGTCTATAACCTAATGGCCCATTTTAAACCTTATAACAAAGTTTTCTATAAATGTTAGCATCCCTTCCCCGGTTAGACCATATATATATATATATATATATATATATATATATATATATATATATATATATATATATATATATATATAATATATATAAAACATAGTAAACAATTATAGGAAGAGAGGCAGCCAAAGAGAACGACGGATAAGGTCACAGTGAAAGCGTGGAGTTGATGTTTCCCACAGACTAAAGACAGCGTTCACTCGAATTTTCAGTGTGCAAACCCCTACAAATGTCTATATCGGCGCTACTGAAATATACTGTCAAAAAAGTTAAACACGAGAGCAGAGAACCAGTACGATAATAACAGCGTTTATTGCTTTCCAACAGCGACATCTATAACGACGACATTTGATTACATTGCTTCGGTGTTGCATCGACTAACACGTAACTGACAGAAACGAAAAATGGCTGAACGTAGCCTAATGTAATATCATTCATTTGCCATATTATGAACGCCTATATATACAAAACCGACTGTACATCTGCAACCACAAAAAATCAGACGTCAACTTAAACTTTTGCAATTATTGTAACGCCAAGAGAGTGCACATCATAGTCAGAATGTCCACTCCTGTTCAATCGAATGTCGTTGAGAAACACATCGCAAAAGCACTAATTCGGATTAAAAACGTGACAAGGGTGTTCAACGGTGAATCCGAGGTATGGTAGGCAAGTTGTGAAAAGGCAATAAAAAATAGTTCCTAGAAATTTGGTGCCATTTCAAATAGTACTAATTTTATGTCATCTCTTCAGTTTCCAAGACAATTTCGACTCTTCATTCACTCCCTTTATCTTCTCATTTTAGAGTCCTCTGTTACACATCCACATTTATTTTCATCGTTACCTTCACAGTTTCAGCATTCACTGGCTTCTCACTCAAATTCAGGCGAGGTAGAACTGGACTGGTACCCAAACCCACTGCCAAATCGATCCCCAATTAATCAGAGCCTCAGAACACAAACCTTGCACGTCAAAATATGTACATGACTGCAACGATTAGCATTTGAAGATACACTTTACAGATCAACAGAATCGCCAAAAACACAATTAGATAGAATATGGGACTAATAGATTATGGAAGGGATATGAAGCCAACGAAAACTGGGTCATTGACCTAGATTAAATGTGTGACTACATCCGGCACTTTGCAGGATAAATTGGCAGTCGCGTTTGTCTTTGTTAATCAAATTAATAAAACGACTCAATAATATGTTGAACTTTGCAATAATTATAAATAAAATGTGTTCAAAGGAAGCTTATTTCACTGGAATAGCGCAGATTTAGGTGAACGTTTCGGCGATTATACGGTCATAGTTATCTGCTGAGTACCCGGATGTCACCTTATTCGTTACACAGACATCGCCAGCAATGTATCAGAAAAGACGATCACTGACTGGCTGACAAATTGAGGCTTCACATCTTAGATTGACGTAAATTTTGCATCATGACTTCATTTGGAATTTCAACAAGATGTGTTTTTGAACAAAAAAGAAATAGATCGGCACGTGTTTAAATCCTGCAAAACTCAATTCTTAAACTCAATTCAATGAAGAAACACCTTGCGAAAATGAGCAGAAGAAAGCAGACAATTATAATTATACATGGCAATTAATGCAGGAAGAAGTTGCCTTGCCATGACAACCCTAATTAATCATTGTTTCACATTTATTTTGATTATTGTTACAGCCATTATGATCATTATCGTAATTATCATCATCATCAGTATTATTATTACCATAATTATTATCATCATTATCATCTTAATTATGATTAATAAGTGGCATCATTAATATTATAATAATTATTATGATTCTGATTATTATAGCTATTATTATCATAGTATAATTATAATTATTAATATTAGTAATAATAGTAGTAGTATTACCATTAATATTAGAATTGTTGTTATTACTATTATTAGTGTTATTATTAGAAGTTGCAGCCATATCATAAACATTATTATCACTATTATAATAATAATTATTATTATTAACATTGTTATTATTATTATAATAGGATGATTTGCATACTAAGTGTTCTAGCACAGACCAGACTGAAGACAAGAGTAAATGAATTAAAATGTCAATGGTGGTCGTACATAGGGTTATTAAAACAGACAGGTGGTCACGAAAATTTCCAGAGAGAGCACAATCCGTTTCAAGTCTTCCAACAGCGAATGGAAGCATACATACAATCTGCAGAAAAAAAACCTCAAGCCAACGGAACAGACTCGGAAGAACACAAAGGAACCAACTCCTATTATAACCAACAAAAGCAGGCGTATCGGAGAAATACTAAACGAATGTTGTACATAATTTCAATTATCAACTGAAGACAAATTCTACATCAATAATGTTCAGATTCCACGGATGATTTGTGGGGGTCTTTGGAGGCACTGCATTAATTATCCGAGACAATTATAATTAGTATTATAATGATTTTAAACAATACTTATTATCGCTGTTGTTCTAAAGCGTTCTTTATGTTCATTGTTTCAACAATGATTATAATTATTATGGTCATCATTATTACTATAAATAAATCCCTTTCCACCGCATCTCCTTTTTAATTCCCTCTGTTCCCAGCAGACCCTTCCTTACCGCCCCCTCGACTCCGTTCTCCTTCCCTCCTACTCTCCCTCTTTTCCATTCAAACGCCAATGTCTGTCATTTTTAATGACTGCCCACATCACAGTTGTCAATGTACTGTTCGTTAAAATGGCACTGAATGATTTTTGCAACATTACAGACATTTTCTGGGCAATTATATTACTATTAATTATATTAAATCTCATGTGTTTACAAATTACAATACAAGACAACTGCATTTTGATATTGCCCTTCTTACAAAGCTAAAAAGTGCGCACATATGCACAGATGATGCAATTATATTGCAGAGCAACTGTGCACAAAAGATTTTCACAAGGCACCTACAGTACTCGCCATGCTCAAGAGTAGGCTCATCAGGAAAATGCTCGGATTTTTATAGCGCCTTTCGAGACCTCTCAAATTAACTATTAATGTGAGAATGAGAATACTGCAGTATTGCTAAATTCATAAGAAAACTCAGCAAAAATATACAGATGGATATTCATTCACTCGGTGTAACATTTTTATGGTGCAACTCAAGAAGTCTACTCGGAGGCGCTCCCAACCCAACCACGACAATACAAATCAATAAAAACATAACTCCCTGTGTGTTCCAGGTGGAAGGGTCAACAACTGAGAAGGCATGGCAATGCCTTACCGATGAGCTTGCAAGGAGCACCAGTTAGCAAGGAATTGGTATAACATCAGGTCTCGGCGAAAAGATCTATGATCACTTTTGGACAACCCGTCCGACATGACGCAGCACTCGCGATTCTGCCAGGCGACGACGTATTTCGTCAAAAACAATCCTATCGTAACATTAACAATAGCATAGAAAAAATAATACAGGGCAATTAATAAATGATCCATTGCAACAATTTGTGATATATATTTATATACAGAATTGATGGTTTGATTTTTTGCACAAGGAATTTTTACCCCGAGAAACCAATTAACATTGACAACAACGACAAACAGAAACCAATCGAATGCAGAAACTGCTTACACTCCAGCAGTGCCAGTCCCAAGCCTGGAAAAAGGATGAGGGTGATGTTAATGCATACAGTGTTGTTACACTGAATATGCCCAGCAAAGAAAACTGTTATAACTGGTGTTTTAGTCGCCAAAAAAGGACGAGAGATTAGAATTGTACCGATTAAATGTGTAATCGGGCCGATCACATAAACTGCCATTAACTAATTACTATTAATTAATTACTAATAATTAGTCTCTATTATTTAAAATATCTACGGAACATTTCAATAACATTCGGAATCGGTATGAGTAATTGGCATCGATGTAAATCTTTTCATAATATTTTGTAAGTCCGCCACACACAAGATGATTTAGCATTACCATGTACTGGTTCATCAACATAGCAAGTTCTTTCACCGCAGCCTACGAAAAAAAACTGTTTTCCAATGGTTAAAATTACAAAAAGATGACAAGAGGTAAAAATACAGAAATTTGTAAATATTTGTTTTATAAATGGTATCGGCCATTTCCAAAATCGCTACGCTAAGTATTGCCTTAGATGATATTAATAAAGCTTTAACAGGGGGGGTCGAAAATTGAAGATTACCAACATGCATCAAGAAAAGTAAAAAATCTTATGATAATAATATGTTGCATAGGACACGATCGCATTTTGCAACCCAACAGCTATTCCGTTACTTAGCTGGTGGGCAAGAAGAAGAGCTAGGGCGCAATACCCTGCAACGCCCTGGGCAACTGAAACACCGGATGAAACAGCTTCAAAGCAATCATTAAACCCGCAATACAGTGTGTTGAAATTAGAAACAAATTACCACATGGCTGGCACAATGAATACAGTCAAGATTTTCACAGACGACTACAATCCAGTAGGTTAGCAGGCACTCGCATGAAGCAATGTCAGGCAGTATATGTACCCGGTCGCTACTCGGCAGCTCACTGAACACTGAACTACCTCAGTCACGAGCGCATCTCACGATGCACTGGGCGCTCACGAGGCCACTTCGATCCATCCAATCATGAATCTGAACAGCTGAACACTGAGGCCGGGGGCGGCGGTGGGTACGGCAGGAAAAAGCTCTGCTCGGTGGAAGGCGAGGGTGGACAGCTGGTATCTGGGTCGTCGGAGAGGTAGCGGCTTCGAGGAGTTGGGGGCGGCGGGCAGAGGAGGTCCGACTCGTACCCGTACTCCGCCCCGAAGCGGCAGCGGGAGTTCCGGCAGGGATAGGGCTCGCTGTCCTCGCAGACGTCCGTGCTGCAGGGCGTCGTAGGGGGTGGAGGGATGTGCTTCCGGCGGCGCTTGTAGAGGCGAGCCGCGTGCGATTTAGATGGCCGCTTACTAGAGCCGGGCGCATAGTACGGGTCTAACGCGACGCTCTGCGACCGCTCGGTGATGGGGCTGGGCGGTGGGTTCAACGTCTCCTGTGGGTAGCGCGTGACCGCTGAGCTGCTCGACGACGCCCCGGTGATGTGGTTACGATCGTAGAGGATCGACTCAGAATCCGCGCTGGCGAATCCGTCTATCGTTCTCGTGATTGAAGGAGGAGAAGATGCACGGCTGTAGCATGAAGCCGGCGTCGAGACATGTGGCTGCGTTGGGGATTCGCGGCGCAAGGACAGATTTGATGGTTTCGCGACCATGACGATGTTGTCGCGGTCCTCGACGACTGTCACCGTGCGTGACTTCTGCCGGCAGAGGCAGACGACGAGGACGAGGAAAACGACGAGGATAACGACCGCCCCGACGATGCCAATTCCGATGGCATATGGCATGGACGGTGTCGCGCCAGGGTGGTCATCGACAGCTGGCGCGTCACACACCGCCTCGTCGGAACGATCGGCGCAATCAGCGCGCCCATCGCACCAGCGCGACGCACCAATGCAGGCGCGGTCCTCGACGCACTCGACGGTGCCGTTGTCACACGGCGGGCAGCCGCGCTCATCGCTCTCGTCCTGGCAGTTACGTTTGCCGTCACAGCGGAACTTGCGCATGACGCACTGCCCGTTGTCACAGTGGAACTGTGACGATGGGCAGCGCGAGCAGTTGAGCTCGTCCGAGTTGTCATCGCACTCCCCGATCCCGTCGCAGCGCCACAGCTGTGGAATGCACATCCCGCTCGCGCACGTGAACTGGTCTGACTTGCAGGACGGCGGGTCCTCGCATACCCTCTCGTTGCTCGCAAGCTGCAGCCCGATCGGGCATGAACAACGGCTACCCGAGTTCTTTACAACAACGCAAAGGTGCGAGCAGCCTCCGTTGCTCTGACTACACGGACTCTTCCGAAGGTCAGACTTGTTGAGCGTCACAGCGACTATGTCTGTCATTGGCACCGCTCGTGACAGCACCCGGATGCGATTCCGCCCAGTGGACTTATCGACGCGCTCCAGCGATTCGGTGATGCGATCAACCCAGTAGAGGTGCCTTCCGTAGACCGCGAGTCCAGATGGTTCTCCGATGTCCTCGTCGACGAGGCTCTGGCGATTACCACCATCAAAGTCACTGCACTCGATACGCTTGAGGTCAATGTCGGCCCAGAAGACCTTCCGGGTCGGGGTGTCGACAGTGATTGGGCCGAGTGAGCTCAGACCGGTGCTGAAGAGGGTTGTTTTGGTTGTGCCGTCCAGATGGGCACGCTCGATCTTCTGCGTTTTGCCCGTGTTTGTCCAGAAGAGAAATCTAGTAAAAAGAATTTGAGAATAATTGTGATGTAAACATCAGTTGCCATTATTATGCATTTAGTATTTTTTATCATTATCGTTAATTTCAGAACAACATTATAGTTTCTAAGGTCAGTGTAGCTATTAATTATCCTAATCATTATTTTGATCATAGCAGTATATTTCATTAAGGCAAATGTAATTATTAATTATCGTAATCGCTATTTTTATCACAATGTTATATTTTTTGAGGTCAATATTAATTATCATTATTTTATCAAAACATTATATGTTTAGGTCACCTAAAAACATAATGTTATGATTTATTATTGTCATCATTATTTTGATAACATTATTACACAGATTAGATCATATATTCGATCATAGAACAGATCACAGATCAGATTACAGAGTAGAACACAGATCACATCAAAGACTAGAACATATATCAGACCATAGATTCGATCAGATATCAGATCATAGATTACAGCTAAGATCATAGGTCAGATCATAGCTTCGATCATAGATTACAGCTAAGAACATAGATCAGATCATAGATTCGATCATAGTTCTGATCATAGATTATATTAGATCGGCTGAGATACCCTTCTTCGGCTGCCAGTGCGATTGATCTCGGCTGTCCATCTCTCACTACGATCCCAATCGTCGATCCATCGAGGCGAGTGACGTTAATGACGTTGGAATGGGAGTCACTCCAGTAGAGAGCGCGCGCATGTGGGTCGATTGCGATGTCATACGGGACAGGACCATCGGACGATGAGGGACTCTGCGATATCAGGGTCACGACCTAAGAGCAGAACATGATCGAAACTGAAATCACGGGTTAACATAAGGGAGAGTGTAAATGTAATCATATGTTCACACAAGAGAAGCATAATCGTAACTGTAATCATATGTTTACACAAGAGAAGCATAATCGTAACTGCAATCATATGGTTACACAAGGAATGCGTAATCATAACTGTAATCATGTTACACAAGAGAAGCGTAATCGTAAACGCAATGACAGAGGTGTATTTGACATATAAAAAAACCCTTGATTGTCTGAGAATTGTCTCAAGAGGGTTATTTGGAAAGAGACAATAAACATCAGGGAAAGTTCATATAGGTTGATAGGTTTAAGCAAGTATAGGGAACATTATCTTATACAGTCAATCAGTAACTTGTGCAACTGACCATCAATCAATCAATCATTCAGCCCTTACATCGATACCATTGACCTTAATCAATCAATAAATCAATCAACTGGTTGGTCAATCAGTCAATTAATCTACCCATACATAAATGTCATTGACCTCAATCAATTGATCAATCGGTCAGGCAGCACGTCAATCAATCAATCAATCAATCAATCAATCAGCTCTTACATAGATGGCATTGACGCCAATCAGTCGGTTGGCCAGCCAGCCAATCAATCAATCAATCTGCCCAGACATAAACGTCATTGACCTCAATCAATTAATCAATCAGTCAGTCAATCTGTGACGATACACGTACGTCGGTGCCATTGACCCTCGACCGTCGGATGGACTTGGTCCGTCCGTCGACCCAGTAAACGAGATTGTCGACCGGGTCAAAGTCTATTGCCCGGATGTTGCGCATTCCCTGGATCGGTAGAACGACATTGAGAGGATCAACGCCCCCATCGACAAGAATTCGACTGGTTACATTACGCTGGCTAAACAGCAGGAAGACACTTGGAGCTAAACAGACAAATCAACACATGCATATATATATATATCATAATATATATATAAATATATATATATATATATATATATATAAACATAAAATACAAACATATATAAATATATAAAGATAGATATATATATAAACATATATGCATATACAAGCATATAATACATACAATATTATACATTCCCGGCGCGCGCACACACACACACGCATGCATGCACGGATTGTATGGATGATGTGCTTCAGCATGTATGCCTGTTGATAATCATCCAATCACTCATTCATATTAATTTTATATAGCATCCACCCTTCAAGAACCTACTCTGAAGCACTCCCAGACATCGTGTGTAGATGGGTAAGTGCGTATGTACATTACGTACGATAGCATGGAAGCATATATGCAAATTTTTGCCACTGTGGGTCCCCCAGATAGAACTGGCCATCCCAGTTCATTAAAACCAACCATTCTTCCCAAGGCCGTACTGAGGGGGTTAAGCGGGTTCTAGGCCCGAGGTGCAAATGTGGAAAGGGTGTCAATTTCAGGATGGAATAACTTATTATTCCATAAAATGCACTATTTTCAAAGTGTTGGGGTGCCAAATTCATGCTACGCACAGGGTGCAATTATAGCTCGGTACGGCCCTGATTCTTCCTTAACCTCTACCAGTTCAAAAGCACTCATTCACCCACCCATCTACTAAAGCATCTGAAAACTTCCCTCATCGTCGGTAGCGCCACCGACAGTATTTGATATAGCAATGATTATGATAATCTGGATGAGGTACTTACGTAGGCAAGTGAGATTGTCCGGCGCCAGCTGGTAATGGGTGGGGCAGGTGCAGTGATAGGAACAGCGGCAGGAGTGGTTGGTGCCATCGAACGACAGGTGGTTGGGACATGCGCAGTCATTCCTCCCAGAGCCACGTGCCTCTGGAGGCAGAGCGACACACAGATGGGAACAGCCGCCGTTGTCTATGCCGCACTCGTTCCAACCTGTAGAGGAATAATTATTATTATTAATATTATTATTATTAGTATAGCAGTTTTATATAACGCCTTCTTTAAGGCCATCTACTCAAAATAGGAGGATATTATTTGCGTGGTGAATACTCAATGTGTTGAATAACTCAAACTACCTGTGAAATAGAAGCATGCTACTGTCATTTTTATCACTATTTTCATCATTAGTATTGTCATAATTTATAATCATTATCTTTATTATTATCTTTATTATGAATTATTATTATGTCGACGATAACATTACCGTTTATCATTAACTTTATCATCATCATTATAACTGTTATTAGCATAGAAATTATGACAATAGACAGATGAGAGAGAGACACAGAGAGAGACAGAGACAAAGACGAACACTGAGGCAGACAACAAGATAGACACACAGACAGAGACAGAAAGACAGAGGGAGAAACTAAGACATAGAAAGAAAGATAAACACACAGACAAAGAAACAGACACATTGACAAAGACAGAAACAAAGATACTGAGACACAGAAACAAAGATACTGAGACACAGACACAGAGAGACAGAGACACAGGCAAACACACAGATAGCCAAACCAACCCACCCGACTGTCGCGACGAATGAAACACGGAAACATCCATGATCAGATCGACTCGATCCTGCACGATCGATCTGTTCTGTCCGTTGGTCTTGTTGGCCTTCTCGATGGTCCTGGCCTCGCAATCCGTCCAGTAGATGAAGTCCTCGTACTGCGTGAGGCCAAACGGATACGACAGGTCGGCGACTATGATATGACGTCTGTCATCGCCATTCAGCTTAGCCGACTCGATCGTCCTGGCGTCGATGTCGGCCCAGAAGAGTCGTTGATAGTCAAAGTCGATCGTCAGTCCGTTGACGCGGCCGACGTTGGCGATGATTGTTACGCGTCCGCTGCCGTCGAGATTGGCGCGCTCCAAGCGAGGCTTATCCAACCAATTGCTCCAATAGACGTAGCTATAAGAACAGAAGAATCATTATTATTGCCATTACTATTATTATTAATATTATTATTAATATTACTATCATTATCCTCCTCATTATTATTATTATAATCATTATTATTATTTTAATTACTATGATCAATAATCAGCATTATAATCATGATTTCTATTGCCTTAATCATAATCATAATTATCATCATCATCATAACAATTTTAGGTATTCGCAAACCATCGAACATAAATACAGACTGATTAGTCATGTTCAAACAATTTTTAATGATAATATCATTATAATCATTATTACAATTATTTTCATTATTACTATTATTATCATTACTGTTATAAATATCTGGACCAATGAATTTATAATCCCACGGGTATTCCAAAAACATCATCATCGATGGCTAAGATATAACTCCTGTAATCATTTTCCATCATTTGTCGTCCTATACTTGTAATCATAATAATATTGTGGTTTTGTCATTTAAGTAAGTCATAATAATAATAACAATAGACGGACGCAATGAATTTATAGCATAAGAAAGACATTAATAAAAGTGTCTAAACAGAGTGTACCAAGAATTCATTTTTCAACAGTTTCCATTGAAATAAAAGAGAATTATCATTATTACGGTCGTAGCAAAATTGTTGTCTTTCCATTAGAAGTGGTTGTTGACAGTAAAATTCAATTCATTTAATAACTTCAACATTTTAAAACATCATCATTCGTTCATTCTATGCTGTAATCATTCTGCAGTTTGTCAGTTTTAAATTAAACAAAGATTTATTTATTTATTACTTTATGTCCCATCTACCCCCAATAACAAACCATCTGCTCACCCCTGTGGAGGGTTCACAGCAACAGATGCGGGCTTGACATCCTTCCAGACAATGACCTTGCGCGAAGTGCCATCGAGGTGCGCCATCTCAATGCGCCGAGTGCCGGAGTCCGTCCAGTAGATGTTGCGCGCCACCCAGTCGATGGCCAGGCCCTCTGGTGACTCCAGGCCAAACTCAACAATCCGCTCAACTGAGCTTCCGTTCATGAAGGCTCGACTGATACACTGTTGAAGAAGACAATTAAATATCATTACTATAATTAGTAAAATAATTTTTAGTAATTATTAATATTATCATCGCTATATTTTATTGCAATCGAGGTAAACACTGAACCCTCAGGCTGTTAAGACTGATTTCCGGAGAAAGACGAACGGCGTTCTGGAGACATTTCACCATCATAACCATAGATATACAGAGATAATTCACCGATCAAACCATAGATATCCAGAGATAATTCACCGATCATAACCAAAGACAACTAGAGACATTTCACCGATCATAACCATAGCTATACAGAGATAATTCACCGATCAAACCATAGATATCCAGAGATAATTCACCGATCATAACCAAAGACAACTAGAGACATTTCACCGATCATAACCATAGATATCGAGAGATAATTCACCGATCATAACCAAAGATAACCATCAGAGACCTTAAGCTCGATATCCGTCCAGTAGATCCGATTGTCAGTGATGTCAAAGTCGAGCGCACGAGCGGCCCTCACTCCAGGCACCGGAATCAGAGCGTCGTTGTAGCTCGTCTCGAGCGAGATGCGTCGGATGTCGACCTGACGCGAGTAGAGAAGGAATGCCTCTGGAACGACGCAGGTTCTGCTGTCAGCGAGCAGCTCGTGTCCCATTGGACAGGTGCAGATGTGACCTTTTGGGTCAGGTCGGTTCAGGCAGAGGTGAGTGCAGTTGCCGTTGTTGTAGGAACATCCGTTCGTACCTGGAAAGATATATGACAGATAGTGATTAGTAATTAAATGGATGTTGATTGGATCTGTCAGACAAATGCTCATCACACAAAGATGAAGACAGACTTAGAAACAAATAAACAGACAGACAGAGAAACAGAGAGAGAGAGAAAGAGATAAAGAAACAAAATGGAGAGAGATAGAAGCAGACTGATAAACAATCACAGAGAGAAACAAGCACAGATAGAAACAGACAGACATACAGCCTGTGTGTGCATAACTGACCTTCGATGACCCTGACACTGACCGCCTTGAGGCCCATCAGGTCAGGAAGATGCTCAACAATCATGCTCCTCTGTCGACCATTCGACTTATTCACTCTTTGTATTGACCGATCCTGCCAGTCCGTCCAGTACAAGTACTCCCCTAAAAGCATTATCATCGTCATCATTACAACTACTACCATTATAATTATTATTATCACAATCATTACAATTATTAAGCCTTCAACATGCTTCAAACTTCCTCAACATACTTCAAACTTCCTCAACAAACTTCAAACTTCCTCAACATACATCAAACTTCTACAGCATGCCAAAAAACTTTTTGAGCAGACTTCAAACTTCTTAAAAATGCTTCAAACTTCTTCCACAAACCAAAAACATTCTCCCAAATGCTTAAAGAGTTGTATGCAAGTTTCTTAAGCACTGTCTAAATTGTCATTTGCCAGCTGCTTGAAATATAGAAATTGATTGATTGATTAAAACTTCTTCAATAGAACAAAAACAACTTTCTGACTGGGACAGCTTACAATTTTAAGTATGTTGAGGATGTTTAAAGTATGTTGAAGAAGTTTGAAGCATTTTTAAACAGATTGAAGTATGTTGGAGGAGCTTGACATATGATGATGGAGTTTGAAACATGTTGAAGAAGATGAAGCATGCTGAAGAAGTTTGAAGTATGTTGAAGAAGTTTGAAGTATGCTGACACCGTATGAAGTATGTCAAAGAAGTTTGAAGAATGTCTAAGAAGTTTCAAAGCATGTTGAAGAAGTCTGAAGCATGTTGAAGAAGTTTGATGTATGTTGAAGAAGTCTGAACACACGTAATAATACATTCCTAGGTAACCTACCCAGTAGACTGATTCCAAAGACGTGAGGCAGTTTCTCGTTCAACAAAGTCGTCCTTCCTGATCCATCTACATTGGACATCTCGATCCTGTCGGTCTTGGCATCGGCCCAGTAGATCTTCCTCGTCTTGTAATCGATCGACAGACCGTTGGGCCAGCCGAGCGAAGTGTTGACGAGGACCATTCGATCGGATCCATCTAGATTTGATCGTTCGATCTTCGGCACCGAACCCCAGTCAGTCCAGAAGAGCAGTCTACAAGATATTTATAAATTTATTATCATTACTCATTATTATTACTAATATCAATACTACTATTATTGCATGTAATTAATTACTCTACCATGCCCAAGCTATTACCACTACTATTATTCCTACAATCAACAACTCTTATTAAACTCTCCTTAAAACTGTTCTTTTCAATGGGATTGGGAGCGCTCCTGAGTAGTAGCCTTGAAGGGGCGCTACATAAATCTTCGCAATGAATGAATAAATGAATGATTCCTACTATTTATAATATGCGTAATCCATTACTCTACTCCCTTACTATTATCACCTCTATTATTACTACCATTATTACAACTATTATTATAACTACAATAATCGCTACTATAATCATATGTAATCCATTAATAAAAAAATCCCATCCCTCACAATACCAAGTTTGGCATCTCATCCCTTCTAAGGGGCGCCGCCAACAGACCCAATCACCACGGCAACTCACCCTCCTGTTGGATCCACCACAATTGCCCGTGGCTCATCGAGTCCCTCGGCAATGAGGACCTTGTGAGAGGAACCATTGAGTCTGGCCACCTCGATCCGGTCAGTCCCACTGTCCGTCCAGTAGAGGTTCCGGGCGATCCAGTCGACGGCGATTCCGTCTGGATTGTAGATGCTTCCATCGATGACGACCTCTTCTCCTACAGAGATGGAATCATTCCAAAGACGTGCATTATTGTCTGAAGTCAAATGGGTAGAGTAGACTGGTGGTCTGTTTGACAATAGCTAATGGTTCGACATAACGTACACAAACGAAAGACTTAAAAGACACTCTCACTCACATACACTCACTCGCTCACTCACTCACTCATTCACCCATCCATCTACCCATTCACTCACCCACTCGCTCATTACACACTCGCTCGCTCTATCTCTCCTGCTTCCTTGCTCATCGCTAACCCATTCACCACAGCCAGCCTGCCAACAAACCCACCCACTCACCATCATTATACCTTCCAAGTACATTCACAGACACACACACACATACACGTCCATACACAAACATGCACAAACGCACACAAAAAACACACAAACACAAAGATATACAAGAACGCACACAGACACACACAGACACACATAGACACACATAGACACACACAGACACACATAGACACACACAGACACACACAGACACACACAGACACACATAGACACACACAGACACACATAGACACACACAGACACACACAGACACACAGTATATATCCAATACCTGTCGCGTTTAGATATGCTCTGCGTATAGATCGAGCCTCATCGTCCGTCCAGTAGACGAGACCGTCGACTGGATCATAATCGACGGCGATCGCATGTCGTATGCCTTCGATCGGCATGACGATGTCCGTGAAGTCGGATGTATCGAGCGAGATCCAGCGTAGATCGGTTCTTCGAGCCAACAGAAGAATCTCAGAAGCGCCTGAAAGTATCAGAAATACAATTCATAAAAAAATTTTCTTCTCCTGAGGTTTTGTACAGCAAGTGCAGCTGAATGGCCACTGCTATTGGCAGAGTGATAATTGGTAATTACAATGTAATACAATATTACCACAATAATTATAATTATCAGTATCATAAGTATTACTAGATCAATAATTGTTACCACAATATTTGTAATTATCATCGTCATAGCTATTACTCTATCAAAACTGTCAGTCAATCAATGAAAACACTGATTTACATCAATCAATCAATCAATACAATCAATTAATATCAGTTAACAGACAAAGACCAGGCTAACCAACCAAAAAATAGCAACAATAAAAACAATGACAATAACGAATGACAATGACAAATGTTCAAATGTTTCAGTGCCTAGCCGTCATGGTCCAGCGATTCAATGCGATTGCATTTCGTAGTACATTTGCAACAATGGACATCAACAACGAATAGGGGTCATTCCAGACGTTTTTATATATATAAAAAATGACAATAATAGTAATAATAATAATAATAAAGAAATGATAAGCATAATAATAATCATAATAATAATAACAATAGTAACCAAAATAATAATAGAACAATAACTAACCATTTGCACAGGTCTTGTTGTCGGCCAGCTGCCGGACTCCAGTCGGACAAGCGCAGCGATGGAATGGAAAGACGGGCGAAATGAGACAGAGATGAGAACATCCACCGTTGTTGGCACCACACGGGTTCCTACCTGTTCTCACAGACAACACAATTCAAATACAATCGACTTCAGTGCAAGTAATAACCTCTTCAAGTCAACTTAGTACAATGCTCTCTTGTAATCCCAACTCCAGTCAACTTTGTCAAATGCTTTTATGCAATCCTTCTCCAATCAACTTCATCAAATGTTCTTTAATAATCTCTTCTCCAGTCAACTTCATTAACTGCGTTTTTGCAATGTCTTCCCACGTCAACTTCATTAAAATGATTTTTCATAATGCCTTCTCCAGTCAACTCTATCAAATGCTCTTTCCTAGTACTAGCATTACTCGGACTTGAACAGACCATGGGCTCAAGCATTAATAAAACTCGACTTGTGAGAAAAAAATCTGAACTTGATCATTTTTGTGTTTATGAAAACAAAAGCAGATTCTATCATTTACAAAACGACAATCACATTTCAAATTTCACAGTAGTGCTCATCAGTTACTGCTTCAAAGCGTAAATTGAGGCATAACCAAAAATTCACTGCAAACTAAAAATCACGAGACTGACACTTTTAGAAGAAAAGCATTCGACAGAGTTGACAGGGAAAGGTCCAAAAATTCGATACTCAGTACTCTGACTCGGTACCACTCACTCGTGAAACTCAATAGGTAATTCACACTCGGTTCATCCCTATTAATGAAAGTATCCTCAAAACACCATCATACCAAAAAACCACCCACCCTGTGGTTGTCGGACCGGATGATAGACGTGAATATCCATGGGGGAGTAGAGGTTCGTGATGACCGCCCTCCTGTCCTCCCCGGACGTCTTATTACATGAGTAGATGGTGCGCATCTGCCAGTCGGTCCAGTAGAGCAAATCTTCGTAGAGTGTGATGGCAAAGGGGTGCTGGAGCGAGTCACGGATGATTGCCCTCCGTCCGGATCCGTCGAGGTTGCAGCTGTGGATGTAGCTGAGCTTCCCATCCGCCCAGTAGATCTTCTCCGCCTCGTAGTCGAGAGTCAGTCCATTCGGCCAGAAGATCTCTGTGGAGATGAGGACCTGACGGAGGTCCGTTGATCCATCCATGCCCGCACGCTCGATCTTTGGCGTCTCGCCCCAGTCTGTCCAGTAGAGATAGCTGCAAACATCATCAACAAAGTTCGTTAGTTGTAGTTTAACGTGGCTGTCATAATGAATGTGATTATTGTTGCCCTCCTCTGTTATTCAGCCATGGACTGGCACTACAGGAATTAATATATGCGTCGCCCTACCATGTTGTCCATCTTCGGACTGGCACCCCAGACGACTGGGCCCTAGGTAGCAGACCAAATCGTCAGTGAATACCTCCTACTATGATTAGCTTGCCACTGAGTAGACCGTCTTGAAGGTCTAACATCATGCCGAGTTCGCTATCTGCAGTTTAACAAGGCTGTCATAATATAGCTGAGTAGCGTAACCCTCCTCAGTTATCTTGCTTCGGACTAGCACTGAAGGAGTATGGCAATGGCATCGGTAGAAGAGAAAATCGTGATTAGCTTGCTACTGAGTAGACTGTCTTGAAGGGGCGCCATAATAATTAGTTATAGGTGTGCATATAATGATATAATATTTATGTTGTATTGTAGGTAGGTTCATGTATGTTTCCAATAAACCAATTCAAGTGTCTCTTAGGATTTGTTTTAACAAAAGCATTAGTTTCAGTTTAATGACACTGTGCTATCAAAGATCACCAGCGTCGCCCTCCTCCCTCATCCAAGCTTGGTACTGGCATCGTCAGAGTTCAAATAGAGGCGGAGTTTGTTAGCAATGGTAGCAGCTTCAGTTTAACGATAGTCTGATAACAAATAACAAAGATTAACAGCGACGCCCTCCCCTTTAACCAGGCTTGGGACTTGCACCGTCAGAGAATGAACAGTGGCGGAGTTTGTTCTACATACCCTCAAGGGACCGCTTTTCTTCTTCTTTACCGAACTTGACTATCGTTTGTCACGGCCACCGAGCCCAGCCGGACCGAATCGCCGAACACCGCAACTCTGACAGTATCAGTCCCAAGCCTGGATAACGGAGGAGGGTGTCGTTAAACTGCAACTACTACTATTACCGAATCGACTCCCTCCCTGCGCTGAACCAGCCAAGCAGGACCGACGGGTCAACGAGGCAGCCTGGTTAGCGCTGACGCTCTACTGTAGGGAAGGGTAGGCGAGCCGCTCCACACGCAGATGCAGCCGTCAGACCCATGAGGGCACAAAGAGCCGTGTGAAAGACCCTTGAGAAGGAGTGACGGTCCAACAGAGGCATTCTCTGCCATCGATCACGCAGCGTAGACGGGAGATTGAGACGCGTTGGCTAATTAGGCAAGGCATATAGGGATCGGCGACTGCCCATGTATTAATAATTCTTGGCTCCAGACACACTTACATACATAAGTATAGTTATATATTACTAGCTGGTCACGGGTCTGACGACTGCACCCGGTGTCGCCCGGGTTGAGACAGCACACCCAATAGAGGGGTTTTTGAAGACCGCGGCTGCCGTCTTCTTGCTCTCCAAGGCCAAAAACCTGTCTCAACCCGTGCAACACCAGGTTCCCCAGCTATTATGTATATATATATATATATATATATATCCATACATACAAACATACAAATATAAACACATACATACACACATACATGTACAATTATACATCCATACATAAACACATACATGCATACATACACATCTACATAATCCATCCATCCAGCCAGCCAGCCACACACACGCGCGCGCGTATAAAACGAGGCATTTGCTTTAGGTTCCGTCGAAGATAACCGACTCCTAGTAGCCCATGACTAATAACAATCTCTGAGAGATAATTCCTTCATCGCAGTTTTTCTCTCCAACGCTGACAACCTCTGTTTATCCGTTACCATTAGCGACCTCCCACCCCTTCCCCTCTTCCCACCCCCACCACGACATCGACACGCACGCTCCGCCCAACATACATCGAGAAGAAGATCCGGAGTAGTCTGATTCCACGTTGGCAGAGCAGACAGTTGGTCTGGCAACGATGCGCGTTGGATAACAGAGGGGTAACCAGACTCCTCGTTGATAGCGATCGCTGTGATATAACAGGAGAAACCAGACGGAAATCTATCCGAACGGATAGAAGAGAAGGATGGATGGATGATGAGAGGGTGGGTCAATGGATGGGTGGATGAATTGGAGCAGCGTTTCCCAAACTATGTTCCGCGGAACCCCAAGCTTCCGTGATGTGAAGACAAGGGTTCCGCGGAAGAGATTCAGTGTCAACAAATTTCCTGCTATAATTTTACAATATCGATCACCTTGTCAAATCTATAAAGCGCCCTATATATATTTTAGCTTGCAAACAGAATTCATATGTCATCTTCATCGATATTTGTACTGTTTTTAATCTAACCTAAACCTTTAATTGTCTGCATTCTCCAGCGTTCGTACCTACAACAGAATTTGTTTATATCGTGGTTGCAGGTTCGAATTGTCATAAGAAAAACCGAGTACTCAGTGTATCTGCTAAATACACACAAGTGGCTGGTTCAACACGGCCGCATTTAGTGTCTCGAATAACCCACAGAGCTGGTTAACGAGATTGTTTACCTATGAAAAGCGAAACTCCCGGTTCACTCCCAACAGTTTCACCTTCAAAACCGAATCGGATTTCGGGTGTTGATCGAACGCAGACGGAGGAAGTCATCGAATTTCTCAGTCTACACTCTCGGCAAATAATATCTGAGACAGCCACTGCTTGCACTCTAGCAGTGCCAGTCCCAAGACTAATAAAGGAGGAGGGCGATGTTAATGATCCTTGTAAAGTATTACGAATCTGCAATTTAACTCTGCCACTGTTTGCACTCTGACAAAATCATTATCATATTCTTTTAGTTGCTATCATTATTGTTATCATCATCTTTTTTACTATTATCATTATTATTGTTATTTCTATAATTGGTATCATCACTATATTACTATTTTATCATAATTATTATTTGTATTATAGTTGCTATCATTATTATTATTATTATTCTTAATGTTATTATTGTAATGATTGTTGTTATTATCACTATTACTATCATTGTCATTACTGTTATCATTGTTGTGATAGTCGTTATTATTATTGTCAATATTATTGTTATTATCATTGTTGTTATCATTGCTGTTATTATTATTATTATTATTACCATTGTCATTATAATTGTTACTATTATTGTTGTTATAATTGTTATTATTATTGTCATCATTATCATCCTTATCATTATTGTTATTGTTAATTGTCACCCATCTATTGAGCTTCACTGTCTAATTACCAATCTTTAGCCCAGTAAAAAATTTAAAGAAAAATACTGAGTAAAGGACTTGCTCAGTTAAGGTCCCACACAGTAACGGTCACAGAGGAGAGAAGTCAACAGTACAACGTCAGTAAGTTCTCAAGAGCGATCCCTTAGGCAACGGAAGAGGGGCGGATACCCGAGTCAAGTGCTGGCCACTTCAGTTTTCTCAACCTCGGCACATGACGGCGTCTGTCCGCGGCGCAACTTTTAGGGACGAACCGAGTGTCAATTTCCTGCCGAGTACCGAGTTTTTACAAGTGAGTTGGACCGAGTCCAAGTTTCGAGAATTAAAAAAATGTCTCTTAATATTTAGTTTGGCAGTTTGCACAATTTTTTTGACTTTGGTTACCTATTGACGTTTTACAAACACGCTGCCAGAGCTATCTGGCATGTTAAGCAAACCATCGGCCATTTTCGATGCAAAAACGAATCTATTTGTTTTTGTAATTTTCAGTGTTTCACTACGAGAGTCATAAAAAGCGTACTGCGATTGTCGTTTTATAAATTTAAAAAATTAGATTTTCGTTTTCAAAACAGAAAACCTGAAAGCCCATTTTTCTTAAAAATTTCAGATCCATGTACCAAGTCCGAGTAATTCAGAGTCCAGTATCCGAACCCAGTTTTGGTTCATTACTAGCAACTAAGTAGACATACTGAATTGGTGCAATATTAAACTCACATTGATTGAATGGCTGGCTGATTTACTGATTGATTGATTGAAATGATTGATTGATTAAGACAGGGATCAATTTCCGACGGCATGCACACACTAAACAGAGGAGAGGGATCGAACCTGGAGCCCAGGACTTGCCCGGCGACCGCTCTAACCAGCCGGCTGCCGTGCCCCAACGGACTCTCAGACAAAGATCCCACATGGTGGAAACTGATCGGCTGTTACGACTATTATATTATTGTTGCTATTATCTCCGCATCCATCAGACGGAATCAGAAATAACGCATTGTGAGAATGCCAAATGGTCCACACATACCACAACACGATCTCCTCCTCCCTCCACTCCTGCCTCCCTCCCTCCCTCCATCTATCCTTGCTCCATGTCTACCTCCCACCTACCTCAATTCTTTCCTTCCACTCTACCTCCATCATTCCTCCCTCCATCTTTCCATCTCTTCCTACCTCCCTCCCTTCCTCCATATCTCCATCCGACAATACCTTCCTCCTTCTCTCCCTCCTTCTCTCCCTCCATCTCTTCACCCCTCCCGTTCGCCATCCTTCCTCACTTCCTATGTCTCCCTTCCAACATATAAACATCCTCCTCCTCTTCATTTCTTCCTCCACTTCGTCTTCCTCTCTGACCATCTCCTTCCCATCTTCCATAACCTTCTGACTGCCTCTGTTTCGCAGCAATTGTTCACGTGAATCATATAGCGATCAATTTCCATTAATACGACTCACCTCTCCTCTCCTCCTCCCCCTTCCACCACCTCCTCTACCTTCTCCAAATTCTTCCTCCTTCCCCACCACCAATTCCTCCTCCTCCTCTTTTATTCTTCCCCCTCCTCCCCTAACTAATCCTCCTCCAACTTCTTTTTCCTTCTCCCACATCAATCCTTCCTCCTCCTCCTCTACCTTCTCTTCCTTCTATATTTCATCCTTCTCCATCACCAACCCCTCCTCCTCCTCCTCCTCCTCCTCCATTCTCATATGACGTCATCTTCTTGCCCTACTTACATCATCACACCCTCAGAGGGCAATGAAGATTGCATTGCACTTTTATATTTCTATAGCGCCTTTCACAGAATGACTTATCAGAGGTGCACTGGAGATCAACTATTCGTACCCATCACCGACAATAATGGCTGGCGTCAGTTTCTTCCACTTGCTCATCGCCTTTCCTCCTCCTACCTTCCTTCCTCAATCACCACCATCCATCCATCTTAATTAAGGTGGTCCACAAATACATGGTTAAGATAAAGTCCGATCTAGAAACCAAGGCATTGAATCTAAAATTTACTCTCAATAATACTATTGACAGTTCTAACAAACTGAGACGGTGCCATGGTTTCTAACTTGAAATTTAATTTTTTGGACCCACGCTAATCTTCCTTAT
>OY365820.1:1455336-1534375 GCA_959347315.1 Bimastos eiseni
AAGACACATCAGCGACTACCCGAGTACCGTGGTCCAAACAGTGCACAGCAGAATATATATATATATATATATATATATATATATATATATAGGCACTATACATTGTATAAGCATGCACCAACAGTTAAAATTATGGTAACTTCTGCCACTGTTTGCACTCTGACAGTGCCAGTCCCAAGCGTCGATAAAGGAGGAGGACGACGCCAATGATCTTTCTTATCACACAGTGTCGTTAAACTGCAACTATCACAAAGATCCAAGTTTTAGCAATAGTTTCGATTTAACGATACTGTGATTACAAAGATCATCAGCGTCGCCCTCCTCCTTCATCCAGGCTTGGGACTGGCACTGCGAGAGTGCAAACAGTGGCGACCACACTATAACGTCTCCAAAAGGCGTACGCAGCTGTTGGGTAGCGGCAAAGTCGTCCGTCATAAATCAGGATATACCAGAGGGAGAAGAGCAGTTGTTGGATTCTTCAATGCCACCCATCAATCAGACCCTCGCCAGTCAGCCAACCGGATAATCTATGCACTAGCATCAACTTAATTAGCCACGTAATGTTTACGAAACTTATATCACGACCTGCCATCCGTATCTGTCTGTCTGTCTCTCTGTGTCTGTCTGTCTCTCTGTGTGTGTGTCTGTCTGTCTGTCTGTCTGTCTGTATGTATGTATGTCATTCGTCTTTTTCCGCCCGTCTGTTAGGTCGCCTTCCATGTTCGCTTTTCAATTGCCTGTCTGGCTCTTTTCGAGTTCTCTTATTGCCCGCCTGCTTGCACGCTTTCTTGTCTTTCTGTTTGGTTGCCTAACCATGCCTGCTTATATTCCTGCCTACATATGTCTTACTTTCTGTTAGCTTCCCTGCATATATCTAGGTCTTCCTGTCTTCCTTCCTGTGTCCTCCCTCCTTGCCCGCCCGTCGTGTCTTAAAAAGGAATCAATCATCCGCTGCCAAGTGCTCAGAGGAGGCTGGCGACATCAGCTAAGAACTCAGACCCCGGCTGGAGCTATATACAGGGCAGGACTGCGTAACACCACTGCAAGCTCTCAGACAGTGCCAGTCCCAAGCCCGGATAAAGGAGGAGGGCGAATTAAATGATCCATGTTATCACAGTCTCGTTAAACTGCAACTACCAACGCCACGATACAGAGTACTGCACTGGCAAGGAAGAACCCGCGAAGGCATCTTAGACGTTGGCATAACAACCTCTTAACAGTTTCGCAGGAATGTCTCGTCACCCCATACGTACACATAGACAGCCCCAGTTCACTTTAAGAAGCCATTGGAATACTAACAATAGTGAATTTGTGGGCCACGGCAATAATACTATCATCTAAACCAGCGTTTCCCAAACTGTGTGCTATAGGGCTAAGGGAGGTGAAGACAAGGGTTCTACGGAAAAACTTGAAGTGCAAACAAATGTCTTCTTATAATTTTCTATATCGGTCACTCTAAAATCTATAAAGTGTCTATAAAGTACTTTCAGTGTGAACAAATGTCTTATATCTTATGTCTTTATCTTATATATATATATATATGAGTCTGTCTATATATAAATATACTAGTTGTTATTCATTGTTAGTATTGTATTGTATTTTAGATTTATATAGCGCCTATTAAATAACTATTCAGAGGCGCTCTCGGCACTGGCCTCTCATAATCCTAACATGTACGACACTTATATCCAGACCACAAACATATAATAAACTATATAGGTATATATATATATATATATATATATATATACCTTTAGATATACATGTTATATATATCTGAAGGTATATCCATATACACCTAAATACATTATATAGATATACGTTAAGTCTATTCTTTGAGTATAATACGTGATAGGTCGTATAATATCATAATGAAACACAGGGTCTAATTCATCCATCGCTCGGCCCATGCATACAGCCAGCGTCCGTCCATCCATCCATCCGTGGCATCTGGAGCGGTGGCTGGAGCGTCGGTCGGTCGGTCGGTTGGAGGAGGCGCTGCAGTCAATCATTGGAGGCGCCTGGAGCCCAGAGGAGCCACAGAGGTCTCGGTGGCCTAAGTGCATATAACCTTTCTATCACTTTTTAGACAGCTAGGCATCCGAAGAAATCCAACGACGACGACGTTTAGTGCACCCCCCCCTGGCCATACAGGCAGAAAGGAGGGCAGAGAAACTGACAGGAAGGAGGCCAGATAGAGGTACAGGAAGAGACAGATAGGCAGACCGACCGACAGATAGACAGAGACAGACCTAGGCATACAGATACAGGCAGGAAGATGGACAAGCAGCAGGGAACACATATTGACAGACAGAGAGAGAGAGAGGAAGACGGACGGACAGACAAACAGGCAAAAAGAAAGGCAGATAATCATGCAGATAGGAAGGTAGGTAAACATACATGAAGGAAGGCAGACAGTCAGGTTGTAAGGAAGCAGGCACACAGACAGACAGACAGAGACAGACAGACAGAGACAGACAGACAGACAGAGACAGACAGACAGACAGAGACAGACAGACAGACAGAGACAGACAGACAGGAAGGTAAGCAGAAAGGACGGCAGACATGGAGGCAGAGAGTAAGTGAGGGTGGGAGAAAGGTCAAAGATAAGTGACGTAGCAACTTAACACAAAGACCTTTTTCGATTTATACACGTAGAAATCAGAAATCGCCAACACATGCAACTGATAAAACCCATGCGCACTCAGCCCCGTTATAACATAAAAATGCATCGCCTGAGTTGGCCATATGGCGTAGCCTGTCTGTCTGTGTTTCTGTCTGTCTGTGTTCCAATATGTGTTTTCCTGTATGTCTGCCTGCTACCGTCTGTCTCTGCTCCTGTCTGTGTGTTCCTGTGTATGTTCCTGTCTGTCTGTGCGTTCCTGTCAGTTTGTCAGTTCCCGTCTCTCTATGTCTGTACCTGTAAATGTGTCTGTCTGTCTGTCTGTCTGTCTGTCTGCCCATTTCTATTAGCATAAACTATTTAATAATATTTGTGAACTTATATCATGTTTAATCAGCAAATGGCAATTTTATCCTACAGTGCCCTGTTCTGCTAACTGGTGTAGGTTTTTGATTATAATGACATTTAACATCGTAATAAACAAATGAATGAATGAATGAATGAATGAATGAATGAATAAACGAACGAACGAACGACTGAATGAATGAATTCGCATAAATCTCCAATACATTAAATCCCATTAATCTCCATTAAACGTCTAATTATTTCGCAGAGCAAAGTTGCATAACGTAAATCCGTGAACTTCTGAAAACTTTCCAAGTTCCGGTCCATTTGAGAAACAGTTGGAACCCAGAGACGCTATGAGTGTATTTATTTTCACAGCAGGTCACTCACTCACTGCTTAGCTAAAAGCATTGGGAGTCCATGGCCGTCCAAACCAACTCCTCCGCTGTTTGCACTCTCACTGTGCCAGTCCCAAGCCTGGAAAAGGAGGAGTGCAAATACGAATACTGTACAAAACGATCAGTCACAACCAGTCAGGCACTTAAGAATAGTAAGGTACTTAGTCGGTCAGTCGTCCAGCCATTCAGTCAGTCAGTCAGTCAGTCAGACATTTACGTCAGTCGTCCAGCCATTCAGTCAGCCAAGCCAGCCAGTATTATCTGTTAATGGCGTCGGTGCCACTTCAGGGTCGAGTGAAAAGACCCTCCAACAACACCAACAACAACATGTTGCCAGAGGACGAAGCGCCCTCCTACCCTGCCCCCCAACTCAACCCCTACAGGCACCGCCACCCCTACGCACTCGTAGGAAAAACGCACGTCGATTTTTTAACCCGAGAATCGATAAGCTACGACGCGAAACTAAATAGGTCAACGTGTAGCTCTTTCCATATGTCTGTGTCTCTCTGTAGGTGTCCCTCTCAGTACCTGTCTCTACCTGTCTGGCTATTGCTACGTCTTTCTGCCCGCCAGGCATACGACGAGTAACTCGAAAGGAAATGGATTTTCGGTTATACGATAGCGTTCAAAGACATTCGATCATTCTACACACACAGACAACAGTCTCTCTGTCTCTCTCTCGCTCTCTCTGTCTCTGTACTTCTCACTCTTTGTCCCTCTCTATAGCTATGTCTATCTTTCTCTCCGTATATATATATATATATATATATACGTCTCTCTCTCTCTCTTTCTCTCTCCCTCTCTCTCTCTCTCTCTCTCACTGTATCTGTCTCCCTCTGTATCTGTCCATCTCTCTCCCTTTGTCCCTCTCTGTCTGCGCGTCTGTCTGTCTATCTGAGACTAACACGCACACAGGCATCCGAACGATTCGCCAGCACTAATTCCTCTCCCCACCCACCACCCTTCCTCCCTCCCTCTCACCATCCAATGTATCTTTCTCCGCCTTAGACCTGATGATTTTTATAAACAATGGCAAAAGATTGGCCTCAAATGTCCCCGCCCCTCTCAGTCCGCTCGGGTTATCTTTAGGGGCCTATCCTCCGCACCCAGTGAGAAATAAATCATAGAGAGACAAAGACAGAGACAGACAGGAAAAGAGAAAAATAAAGAGGGAGACAGACAGAGACATACAGAGGGACAGACAGAAAGAGGGAAACAAGGACAGAGATACAGAGAGAGACATAGAGATATAGAGACTGACATAGACATACAGACAGACAAAGACAGACAGACGGAGAAATTGGCAGAGACAGAGTAACAGATATGGAGAAGGAGAGACAGACAGACAGAGACAGACAGACAACGTAAGAAACAGACAAACATTCAGAAAGACAGAGACAACAAGATAAAGAAACAGACAGATACCAAGAAAGAAACAGATACAGAGAAAGACAGATAGAGACATAGATGCAAACAGAGAGAGAGACAGGGTGACGGGACGAGACACACGAACAGAGACAGAAATACAGACAGACAAAGAGACAGACAGACACAGACACACAAAGAGACAGACACACAAAGAGACAGACAGACACAGACAAAAGCGAGATGTGGGGGTATTAAGTTCCAGCACGCCTGCGACTGGAAGCTATCAACCAGATTTATCAGAGCTAGGAATCCAATCCTCAACGAAACAACAACCGCCGCAGGAACGTAAATCAGTCAGTTAGTAATTTCTCAGTTGAGCAGGAAACGATTCTTCTATAAACATTGAGTCAGTTTTTTGTTACTAAAAACCCAGAGCAATAAATAAATACTCGAAATCACTCAGGTCGTCATTTGTTAATGCTACAAAATCACCCCAAAATCACCCCCAACATCACACCCAGTAACACCCATCATCGAACCCAACATTACTATTTGCCCCCAACATCACCCAACATCAAATCCAACATCACACCAACAATGCCAACATCACCCATAAGGTTACCCCTAAAATCACCCCTAATATAACCCTCAGCATCATTATTTGCCCCCAACATCACCTAAACACCACCACCAACATTACCCAAAAACATTGCCCCAACATCACCCCCAACACTGCCTAAACTTCACCCAACCATTATCCCAACATCACCAGAGAGCACCTGGCTCAAAGAAGAATACACTTACTTACTTACCAAAAAAACACTACAATCATGAAGGTGAGCAAGTATGTAGTATATTGTGGGAACCTCAGATAGGAACAATCAAAGAATGTACAATAATCGAAAGCTAATCATCATAAGCAATGTCATAATTAAATTCCTGTTGCAACAACACAAAGTAATTATATTCAGAGGCATATCACCGTATGATTCGGTGAACCCTGGAGGAGGCGTGATTTCTGAGACATCTATACTCCCCGCATAATTATTATATTCCTCATGGAAGGGGATTGGAGAAGAAAGAGCTCAGTTATCCACAACATGAAGGATACAAATGAGGTGGATTTGACACACGCTGAGTGGAGACTCGCTACTAAGAACGGTCATAGAAGGAAATATGAATGGGACACTGACACGAGGAAGATCAAGACAGATGATGCTGGATTGACTGATGACACAGGGATATGGAAAGGTTAAACAAGAGGACAAACAGCGAGAGCAGTGGCGACGTTGCACAATAATAACGAAGAATTTGGAAAATGGTATGGTAGATTCGTGTCCAATTTTTATACAGCATAAGTTGAAACTGCTTAAGGGTACACAATAAGCCCAACATCGAGAGGCGTAATATCACTATACCATTAGATACACATACACACACACACAAAACGCGTCCTTTATTTATATGCTGTCGTTTACGCTGTTTTAAAGGTGTCCAATTGTGATACAAAATGTAGACGAGAAACTAACAGTTAGAGGAGTGGTGACATTGGACATTCCAACCTGCCGCTGAGGAAGGTAATACGAACATGTCAATATAACACACCATAAAACAAAGTCTACCGCGTGTCCTATATTTATGTAGCACAGCCTGACGCTGTTTTGGTGGTGTCTAAGCGTGACATCAAGCTTAAACATTAAACCCATTAGAGAAAGAAGGAGAGGAGTGGTGACGTCAAACATTTGAACCTAAGAGGCAGAGAACCAACGGATGACGATGATAATGATGATGACAACGACAACGATGATGATGACAACGACAACGATGATGATGACAACGACGACGATGATGACGACGGCGATAATTATCACGACGACGACAATGCTATTGACGATGATGATACTGAGATTCCCTTTCTGCTAAGGATTTTGCAACGGACCCGTAAGCAACACTGGCATAACATGACTAAATAAACAGACTCATAATAATTAGAAGGCAGTCGGAACAGAAGCGAACCATATGGCTATTCATCCGTATGGCTACGACGACAGCCTTCTGATCTAGAGCTACATAAATTACTCCGTTCGCTCCCTATAATAACAGCCTTTCCGCGTCTGCCTCAGGCACGATAAACAAGTCAGAAAGAATCCCGAATTTCTTTTTTATTCCCTTTTAACAAATGCCTACAGCATAATCGGACAGCGATCATATTACAGCCAGACGCCGCAGGTGCATTTGTCAATACATGTATATATATATATATATATATATACATTTATATATAAATTAATATATAGACATATATAATTTATATAACATAATTTATATAATATGTGAGTGTATACATATATATATTTATTACATATAATATATATGCACATTGCACATAGAAAAGAATGTATATAATTCATATATATATATATATGTAATTTATAAATATATATATATACATATAATTCATATCCATTGGCATCACATCTATTACGCTAATCTAATCTAAGATACGCGAGGGTGTAAGATTATTACTAATCGGGAAATAGGATAATTAGAACACGTGCATACGCAAATCAAATTCAAGGGAAAAAAGTTTTTATAACGGCGTCCATAGACACACAGACGGACAGAATTGAACCGAGTCCAAATTTGAAATGTTAAAAAAGTCTCTTTTTTTATTTTATTTGGCAGCATGCCCAGTTTTTATGAATATTTTGGTTTTGCTTCAGATAACTCTATGACGCAGTAACTAGTAAAGACTAATAGTAACAGTATTTGTATCCTTAGTTATGTAAATTGTCGTTTTGTAAACAGCATAATCAGATTTTCGTAAGCCTATTTTATCAAAACTCGGACCCATTTTTTTATCCGAGTTCGAACTTATGCCAAATTCCGAGCTGAGTTTAGGTTTATCCCAGTTCAATTGACAGCAAGCATATAGATATATTCCTTAGATATACGCGTGTATCTATACCAGTTGCCCTGGTGTGAAGTGAAACTTTCTGGGACGGAGTTCGGCCCAAAAATAGAACACAGATCAACCATGTAGAAAATCAACACAAGTAATCTCGGATGCATTGCACTCAATAAAATCCAGACATGCGTCATCTTTCACCGGTGAAGGACTACTCGTTGACATCCTTAAGGTGTTTGCGAACGCCGTCACCAGTCGTCGCTCTACCCTATCGACGCAACTTGGCCCAAAGACTCTGAACATCTATGCCAACTGTCAGCTGTCGACGGGAAACCGTTGGTTCAACTTGGTTGGTTCCACGCTTGTGCAGCGTGGATCCACCACTTGTTACTCTTTTCAGCTTGCTGTGCATAGTTTTGCTAATTGGTGTATTTTATTCCTTCGTAATGACATTTAGCATCAGCAAAACTACTTGACAGCAAAACTACGTAAATCGAGTCTCCTAGCTGGGTGCAGACTATTATACTCCAGAAACTTTGGCTCCTTGGCCGATTCGACGGATACGTCCCCTTATTAATCTTTAGACAAGGGACTTTTCTAAGGTTATCAGAACTTGTCACCATAGACTTCTAGATGTGGTCTTGTAAGATAGCCATCATCGCATTCAGCTCGGACCTTTGCGTAAAAAGCATGAACCACTTATAAAATGTTGTACACAAAACTTTTCTTGTGCATACCATCTCCAAAAATTAGAAGGAACATTGCCTCTGAGTATATATCTTTAAGGGGTGAAATATTTTACAATGTGTGAGACCAGGAATTTTTTAAATGCCTAGGCAGTATTTAAAACCCTAAAACAATACTAACCCCAACCATAAATCTGGGATTTTACAGATTGCCTAAAAGTCAGCTGTTTTACACAATCAGTGGTTTGACATGTATAGCTAATCGACAATATTACATTACAAAAATCCTAGCTGAAATTTCCAATTCTTTCACACACGGAGGAGGGTCAACCTCGCCCAAACCCCTCGCAATAGAACGTCGGAGCCGGCCCCTCCTTCTACTATACTCCACAACAGAATCGCCGTACGCCGGACCGACCAGGAACACTAAACCGATGTTTACAACTACTCCAAACACGCCGGTACCTCGTCGTGCTACGACCGGGACTCTGGGCGAACCGTCTCCCACGGAACACCTCCTCAACCGACGATGTCGGTCGACACCGATTCTCTCGCTTATCTTAAGTCGTGCGTTGCGGATCGGCGAGAGGAGAGCCGAATAAACAATGCTTGTCGAGACCCTTAACGCATGTTGAACGCAGCGCGAGCGTCGCTAATCTACATGGGGTCGTGCACGCCCAGCGTAGAGGGTTCGTGTGGGCGGGATACAGCGGTACCTGGGTTCGACTTCCATGTCGAACGTCGCGGCTTCGAACTGCAGTGTGACTGTGACCATAGGAACATTGGAACAAACGCTCCATCCAAGAAATCTTGGGGAGGGAAGATCTCATTAAGATATCATGGGAATTCAATTTATTTTAAAATAATAATTATACCACTAAAATTCTTTTCATATTTGAAGTTGTTGCAGCTATTCTGTTCTATTCGACAGTGTCAATAAGTGTGCCAATAACTTGGTGCCATCTATTATTCATCCTTGAATAATAGTATTAGAACGCCTGTCAGTAAAATTGAGGGAAGTTGCTCCAGTGGACTTAGGGGGATTCAGTTTATCCAATAACCAATGGCGGAGAGGTGGGGTAAAAACGCCTGTAACTAATATGAAAGGGATATGTACCACAAGAAAACTTGGTCGTTGACATAGATTCTGCGTGTGACTACATCCGGGACTTTTGCAGGATAAATCGCAAGTCATGTTTGTTTTTGCTAATGAAATACATCGACTTGATGTACGGAACTTGCAGTTCAAATTAAATGTATTTAATGGAAGATTTTTCAACTGGGCTTTTGGTCAATTACATATGTTCAAGGTTATCATGTCGAGTACATGGATTTCACAATGCTGGTGTACTGGTATTTCCAAGTCCCAAAAGTCCACCTTAAATACTCTTGGCAAAGACACTGCTTTGTTAAACAGTAACAAACCAACTATATGCGTCCTGTGCTCTAGTAGGGCCAGTCCAAAGCATGGATAAAGAAAGAGGAGAATGCTAATCATAAATGTTATGACGTAATATCATCAAACAGCCACTATCCAACCGACTACTGTCCACATTGGGGCAGTGCCAGTCTCAATCCCGGATAAAAGAGGAGGGGACGTCAAAAAAACTCCATCATTACACATCAACCATCCAACACAACTCAATCAATCAATCATTGAAACTTGATGTAGTGCCCCTTGACTCCGACTGAAAGAGTACTCCTTCAATCAAGCAATCAATCAAGGAATCAATCAGTCAATCAAGCAATCAATCAATAAATCTTGTATATTTGAAGCCACAACAAACAGTTTAATCAATGCACAAAGAACAAAAACTAAAGGCAACAAATGCAGTCCCAAAATGGATCAAAATCTCCCTAGAAGTGGGACACTCAAGCATCACAATCCCTAAAGAAGAAAAAACCGGACTCACCCCCTGAGCGGATCGACCGCGATGGCCCTCGGTTGGTCGAGGTCCTCCCAGAACAGCACCTTCCGGAACGATCCATCAAGATCGCTCACCTCAATCCTATTCGTCTCAGAGTCTGTCCAGTAGAGCTTCCTTCCTATCCAGTCGCAGGCCAGCCCGTCAGGAGAGACGAGGCCGTGATAGACGACGCTCTCAACGGCCTGAGACCCGTTCAGCCAGGACCGCTTGATGACCTATAAAGAGCAAGGTTATGGACGTCTTACGAAAGAAATGGTCTTTGACGTCTTACGATGTTGACTCCCTGATGTATCTCGTTTGCCTCTGTCTTTACCTTGCTTCAATCATACGTTTGGTTTGTCTTTACCTCCTTTTAAAAACTTTTCTTCAAAACTATTTTAGACCGTTTTAGCTATAAAAACCATTATAAAAACTCATATTATTTTAAATATGTCGAGTAGTATCTATTTACATTAATATGAGTTTATTTTGAATTGCTTTTTTAATTTTTTTTTATTTAGTTAATAAACACTGCTATATGTGATTAGCTATATTGTATATTTCTGCTTGATCACCTCCTGGGTTACGTCCGTCCAGTAGACGGCGCCGGCGTCGTAGACGAAGTCGAGGGCAGCGGCGTCTTCAAGGCTCGTTACGACCGTTGTTGTTGAGTTGGTGGACGAAGGGGAGAGAGTGGCGTCTACGAGGCAGATGCTGCGACGGTTGGCGTAGAGCAGCAACGGCAGACCTATAGAATAGCAATCAATCAATGAATCAGTCAGTCAATCAATCAATCGGTCAGTCGGTCAATCAATCAATAAATCAATCAATATCAATGAATATCAATCAATATTAATCGATCAATCAATCAATATTAATCGATCAATCAATGAATCTGTCAGTCACTCAACCAGTGAGTCAGTCAATCAATTAGTCAATCAATAAATAAATCAGTCAATCAATCAATCAGTAAATAAATCAATCAATCAGTAAATAAATCAATCAATAAATCAATCAAAGTGTCGTTAAACTGAAACAACTACTACTTGTTCTGAAAAGTTGTCATGCTGCTCTTTCCTTTTATTTATGTAAGAAGATTAATCACAGATCAATGCAAGACCATATTGGCTTAACACGCCCATAATCTACCCCAAAACCACAACTACATTAGCGGCGACGGGTATGGGTACGAATAAATTATCACCATCGTTCTCGGTCATCAGTAGTAGTAATAGTAGTAGTTTCATAGTATATCATAGTATACGCCCTCCTCCTTTGTCCAGGCTTTGGACTGGCACTCTCAGGATGCAAACCGCCTTCAGCTACATTACATTACAATACGTGCAACGCGAACGCCAAAAAGCCGTCAGGGTCCTGCGACTTAATCTGTTGTTTGTGCTTGTTCTTCCGTTGTCTCTGGTTGTCTGTCCTTCTGTTGCATCGTTGTTCGCTGCCCGCAGAACGAGGCCCATCAATTACTCTGACTAATTGGTCTGGTGATAACCCGACTGACAGGGTCAACATCCCAGTCAAAACAGATGGCGACGAACGAACGAGACCGATAACAGTGTCACGGAATTAATTGTAAATTACGCACACTCATACGCTGCTTGCAATCTGACAGTACCAGTCCCAAGTCTGGATAGAGGGGGAGCGTGACGCTGATAATCTCTGTTACAACGAAGCGAATTTTAAAACTCCACAACTGCCATCTGACGGTGCCAGAGTCGGTTATAAAATAATTTAGACATGCATTTTAGACACCACCAAGTTACTTCATTGCTATCCTATATATAATCGCTCACATCCATTTCGCTAACCTACGTCTAAATAAATTTTAAATAATGTAAATTTTACCAGACCTATATTTGCCAAGAAAATCTGGCACTGAATTCAGGATGAAGTTAAAAATACTGCTGCTGCTTGCGATATGACAGTACCAGTCCAAACCAGGACAAAGATGGAGGGCTGCGTTAATGATCTTTTTATCAGCACATCCCATATTATATGTTCTCGTAATGTAAAAGGCATCAACTGATTGGCAGTGATTGCATATAAAAACCAAGCAATGTTCGATCATCAATTAGTCACGAACCGAGTGTCATTTTCCAACAGAGTCCAAGTCTTACAAATTGAGTTGCACCAAGTCCGAATATCAAAATCATAAAAATTTTAAAATATTAAATAAAAGTCTCATTCTCTTGATTTTAGTTCGGCAGTTTGCACAATTTCCAGGAATTTTATGATTTTGTCTTAGTTTACCAAAACAAGTAGTAACTGGTAAGCACTAATAGTAACTGTATTTGTGTTTTTAGTTAGGTCAATTGTAGGTTTGTAAATAGAAAAATTCACTATTCGTATGCAAAAAAGAAAATCAGAAAGACGATTTTATTAAAACAGGGACCCATTGTTTGTCCGAATAATCTTGAGTACTACGAAACTCAACCAAGAAAAGTTTCGGTTCATCCGAATCCTCACGTACATCTCATAACCAATGTGCTCATTATTGAAGGCAAAATCTGTAGCCATCCATGTTGGAAATGCAATTTGAAAACTCTTTCAATCATGAATTAAAAGCCAATCATATAAGAAACTGGGAAGGTCGTCAGATGGCTAATATCGCCAGGACTTGGAACTCATTTTGCTGTCATCTATCACACACAGTTATTGGCTTCCCTGCCTGGAATTGTTCACATCCTCCTGTTTGCAACATGTCAACAGAGGGGAGATAGAGACATGGATAACACACTAACATGTAGAACTGAGGAATAGAGTTTGATTCCTGCAACCCCTAAGGTTCACTAGTCCATTATTAGCAAGACAGTGTGGCTGGCAAAATTAGATTAACACTGTAATGGGTGCCCTGCATGGCTGCCAGCAGCTAACTTCGACTCCAGATGTGAAGAATCTGAGTTCAAGACTGCTTAGACCAGCGTTTCCCAATCTCTTTTGGTCGTTTTGATCTTAAATTTTCTGGCGGAACACCGGCCCAAAACTTAACGTTGTGCTGTATGTATAAACGCTTCAGAATGCAGACAAAAGGACAGACCTAGATTTGATAAATAATAACACAGGTATCAATGACAATGAATTCTCTTTAATGTAAAAGCCTTCACTTGTTTCTGGATCCCTTTTCTTCACATCATGGGACCTTAGGGTTCAACGGGCACAGTTTGGGAAACGCCAGCTTAGACTAAGCCTTTAAATTCACAACTGGTTGCACGAACTCTCACACATAACAGTAGCAACATCGACAACAGTAACAACAAGTGCATCTCATCGTGAAATAGTAGCATCGTATCTATAGATTTATATAGCGCCTCTAACAGAATAGCTACTCAGCGGTGCTCCCAGCACGGAAACCCCGGGGGAAAAAACATGTCTAAGAGTGAGAAACCGAAGGAGATAATCCAGACGTTAGTTTAATCCTAAATGACAAAGGAAGGTCACTCCAGGTAGATGGACCTATAGCAGCAAATGCCCAGTGTTGGACCAAGACAGTCTTAGTCCCTGGAACAAAAGATCAAGACGATCAACAGAGCGCAAGGAACGAGATGAAATTGCAGATAACGGCTTTCACAAATAGTCACAGAGATATCTTGGCAAACACCTACTGTCCAACTAGGATTTGGAAACTAGAAAGAAGTTCCCAAAAGCATAGGCATAACTTGTTTTCAGACACAATGTCCTAGCACCACTACTTTTAAGACTAGCGGTGACGGTCAACTCCATGTCTTTACCAGTGCTGTTTCAGTTTTAGGCAGGTTCAGGCATCAACAAAGACTATTAACAGTTGTGTACTCATGCATTTGCAACCATAGCAGCGTTGGCAGATGCCATCACGTCAGCTTACTTACGTATTCCTAAGAAGAGACAATCATTTTATCCATATTAGACAATTCCAAGCATGTTCTAAATCAACTCCTACCTCCACTCTGTCCCCAGTCCATTCACTAATTAGCGCCTAGAGCACACAATCCTGTTCTCCCACCAAAAAACAACTCTAAATTTATCTCCAGGTCATCCTATAAGAATATTTAATAGACTGTTGTCATTCAATTCTTATTATTTTGATTGTCCTCAGTCACGAATGTTAGCCTTTATTTCTGCTTTTGTCCAATTACTTTCTTTCGATGGTGGCAACAGCCACAATGTTAAGTTCACAGCATCACATTATATACTTAAAGCATACTAAATCTGTACATGAACAAAGAGGAGGCAGGGAGTGGGGAGAAATAAGGGAAAGATTAGCGCGGAGATGAAGGATCATTATGCCGTGCCGACAAGCGAGGGGTTACCCTGTCTTACGGGTTGAACCCACATCGACAGCATTACTATGTTCGCAATAGAAATCGTATACATACACCACAACTCAGTGTTACTTTACTTGAAATCTAAGCGTAGGGCACCAGTACATTCACGAGCGCTGGCCAAGTGAGAGGGGTTGTCTAGGTGAGATCAGAGTCCTGAGCAATGCACAAATGCGTTCCACGATCAAAACCTGTAAATATCGTCTGACCTATAACACCTATTTTGCGCTATTTCCGTCACATTGGCTAGTTTCATTCGATTAATCTCTAATCTCTTCACACTGTAGGGCGCTATAAAAATAAGCAACCATAAAAGTAAAAACTGCATAGTTTAAGTTCTATTTCATGATGAATCCGTTCCAACTCATTCTCAATCTTCATCTAGCCCTCTGTCTCTCTCACTCTTTGTATTTTTTATTCGCAACTTGTGGTGTTTAGCGAGACCCATTACCTTGCGAGGTTTCGGCCAGTATCAGCAACAAAATACAAGTTGGCAGCCACATCATAGTCCACGTAAAACGCTCAACGCTTCTTCGACGGGCAGCAGAACAAATCCCGGAGCCATTGGGCGTCGAAATTCACCCGATTAATCCTTTGCGGACGAAGAAAACGACGACATTACAACCCGTTATACAACAATTTACTCAGAAGTTGTCCATCTTGACCTCAATATTTTGCACCTCACCATATCCATGCGTTCGACGCATAACTCAGTGTGTACCTCCGCGCTGAAAATAGAGTTCATTGCGTTGGAGGCGTGTACTGCGCCAACTTTTTGAAAATACAATAAAACTGTACTTGAAAATTACATCGTTACACAGTTCTTAAGTGCATATTTAAGTCAGACAGCAGGATGCGTTGAGAGACATTAACAGACTATTGGAGTTAAGTTTTCAGCGTAGGGCGAAACACTTACTAGCTATTCCATAGATATAATATATGTTATTATATCTATTAGCTACCCAATGGTAATCAAGACTAGTTTGAATTTCCTAAGGTTTGCGCTAAATAAATTTATGTCAAGGTAAATCTCATGTTGGGCTTCAGAAAGCAATAGCAATCTTCAGACTTCTAAGGCGCCACTCGAAAGCCAAGCGCAGGGCACCAGCTTATTCACGAGCGCTGCGCCAAATCAAATGAGTTGTCATAAGGGTAGTCCGAGGAAGATCAGTCTCCGATTTCCAAAGAATCAGATGAGGCAGAGTATATGCCTAGCTGTTGATGGAGGGTCAGGGCTAGGTAAATAAGTAAGAAACTTTGTGTACACTTTTGTGTATTGTAAAAAAGTTTGGAATATCTGGAAAATAAAATATCTTGAATAACCAACTTATGGCTCTAGGCCTACTCTAGCTCTACTCAGGAGTCTACTTAGGATTCTGATTGGGGAAACTGAAGACTATGCAAAGGTTCTTTCTTGATGCCATATGATTGGGTAGCCTAAGTGTCGCAATTACCAATGAAACGTGCTTAGATCATAATTTAAGCTGAACTAAACAGAGCTTGAATTGAATCAACACTAATATTGAGCCTGCAATCATGACTCGTCCTTCGAATGGCGCTTCAGAAGTTTGGAGACAACGATTACGATAACAATTCGATGCCCAGCAAAAAATTTTTTTGTAGAAACCATATTAGTAATTGCAAAAATTATAGCTATAATAATCATAATAAAAAACATTATTATCGATAATTAAGAGGACGATAATCATCACAATAACAATATAAACAATATTAATAATAATAATAATTAACATAATTATAGAGTAGGAGGGCAATATTGAACTAACACAGATGTGTAGTTTAGATTTTATTGTAAACATATGATACAATTAAGAAAGTATAAGACCAGAAAAATGGCGAAAAAATCATAATTTTCAGACGTAATATCGGCGAAAAATAGAAGCAACGGTGCATATTTTCCGACCCTCAATTTGCAGACACCATCATGTTCTTGGATCTGCTAAATAAATCAGCATGAGCGCCTCTTAGTAGATATCTTGAAGGAGCGCTATGTAAATGCTCGATCACGTCACAATTTGAAATTTCTTGAATGCACATTTTACATTTAGTCCATGAGTGAAATGTTTGTAACATGTTACATCATACATTGTGTACCACATCAACCAGTTATTTTACTTGGCTGATATGTTACAAGACCTACGTGTTACATTATTTATAATATCAGCAATTGAGGTTACTCGACAAAATGTAACCAGGGTGTACGCTGGTAGCAATTTACAGTACAATGGCACAGCTCTACAAATGTAACATGCGACAAATGTACCACAAGCTTAAGTGTTACATTACTAACATGCGAAAAATGCAATATAAGCTTAGGAGTTAACATATGTAACATCACTAACAGATGACAGATATAACATGTGCTTTAAGTTTTACATATGTTACATCACTAACAAGTGACAACAGTAACATGAGCTTAAGTACATTAGCTTATCAGTGGCACATGTGTTACTCCTGTGATGTTCCACTGAGCGTACTGAGTAACACGTTCGTCTGCAGCTTCTTCAAGTGTTCGAGAGCCTTCGTGAGAAATGGTCGAACCGTGTTCAACTCCATCAGCGTCAGGTGGTTCAACTAAAACATTAACAAATGATTGCATTAGTGTCTATGCACGCATTGCGTGTATGTATGTATCAATGTATGTAAGTATGCTTGGATGTATATAAGTATGTACGTATGTAAGTAAGTATGCATGGATGTACGGTTCACGAGCAAAGCCATCATTGAACTGTAGGAAAATAACATATCATGGACCATGGATGTGCCACATAAATCAGTTAGCCCTCAGTAAGGGAGTCATAGTTACTCCCGGCGTTTACCCGCGTAAATAAATTCTATCATCGTTTTGTCAATAATAGAAGCCTATTATCGGTTTCAAAACCGATAACCAGATTTCCGGTTATCTTTTAAATCCATAATCAAAGCTGAGTTTTAGTTCATCCACAGTGTCATCCGTAGCATATAAGAATTGTAAAGCACATCTAGAAAGGTGAACCGTTCAGAAGTGCTGCCAATGTGAAAGGCCCGCAAGAAGAAGCAGGTCTTAAGAAAAGTGAAAGAGGATGAGAGAGTCAAATGAAATTTTAAAGCAGAGGAGATAGTGCAGAGGTAGAGGCTCCAACAGAAGCAAAGGATCGAGACTGAGCCATTGCTGTTCTAGTAGGCAGAACCAAGAGGTCAAGCATATTGGATGAACGAAGTGGACGGAGGGAGGAAGCTGAATGAGGTCGAAGTGTTACATCCACCACATATTTAGGGGTAGGACTCCGCCGAGTCAATACATGATGTAATGATGGTTGAAAGGTAATACGACAGCACGAAGATCAGATGAATGCGGGTTCGATTTCCCCTTGGCCCATAAGGTTGACACAGACTTCCCACTTCATAGGGGCGACCGTAAAATTAGCAGTAGGACATGTACTCTTAAATGAGTTATTCATGTCAGTATGAATTAATAAACAAAATTTTTTAATTATTATATATTGTGGTCTTGATTTGTTAGGTCAACGGTGTCTCCAATCGGTTTCTCTGAAGTGGAGCTACACAAATTAACACCCAGAAGCTTCTCCATTATTGACCCACACCCCTTTAGGAATAGGTCACCAAGCAACCTCTTTAGTGAACGTCTTGGTCTCTCTTTGTGCCAACAAGCATTAAAAAGCATTTCTCTTTGATCGTGGCTTGGCGTTGTCGCCCTCTGGGAGCTTCCCTTCAAAGTAGCGCTATATACATTCACCATTACGATCGCACTGGCCTCCTCCGTGCTTCAGAAACGCCTTTACCTTTGCACGAGTTGCATCGCTCTTGACGAATATATCGATACTGCTGCGTAGTTTTGCTATCCTCAGATCCCAGATGTCTTTCACAAACGTGCGTATCTCGTCCGCTCGTGGAATGTCGTCTGATGCGCTGCAGATGGTAGGAAACAAGAACACAGAGGTAACGTACTTGTTCCTATCAAGAGTAATGCAATCAATCAATGAAACTTAGTATAGCTCCCCTTCAAGATATCTACTCAGTGGTGCTCCCGGTCTGGCTATGGCTAAACAGAGCAGTTTTAAGCAATGAGTAAAGTGCAGAAAAGGAGGTTTTGGTGAAGGTGAAGCTCTTGGGGTAGTCCATTCCATGTGGTTGGACCCACCACTGCAAAGACCTGGCTCTGCATCATAGAAGTGCAGGCAAAGGGGACAGTCGAGTTCCCCCAAGCAGCAGATCGAATAGACCGTCAACCGACATTGGCAGTGACAAGTTGACAGAGCTCCTGGAGGTATACAGAGGCAGTGCCACATAGGCAGCATCAAACCATGGCAGAACCCCAGTATGTAATACGCTGTTGGAGGAAGCCAGCGAAGGATGTCATGCATATAGATATGCGGCTAGTCCTAGGGATACAACCAGCGTAATGTAATGTAATCAAGCACTTCTATAGCCAAGCTAAAATCAGCAGCACTCTCAACGGGTGTTTGGGCCATGGAACAGTAAAGTCACAAGGCGTCACCAGAACTGTAAAGATAAAACTGACGTGGCGTTGAGAGGAGGGGATAAATGAGATACAGAATGGGAACAAAAAAGCAGTGAGCTTAGGCACCCCCACCCCAATGCAGTGGGCAACAGACCCCTCCCAATGTGGTGCGCATAAACAAACCCATCCATAACTTCAAAATAACAATTCATCCCAACAAAAGTCATCCCTTTGCTCTTTTTCCTGTAGCATGCCTTGCATTATCTGTTTTCTCGATGTAAGTGCTAAAAGCTAAAATCACAACAATGTTTTGTAATTGAACTTACTGTTGAAGCAGAAGCTGGGTCAGCTCCATGTAGTGTTTCGAAGGCATCTCTGTAAAGAACTTCGATTCCTGTTCCTCCGTCTTCTTCGCTTCGAGCTTCTCTGCAGCAAAACAAGAGATTAAAATCCGATAAAGCTGCTCAATGGTCGTTAGAGGCAGAGATCTCGTTTGAGACGTGGGGGACGTCCAATCAGAAGGGTAAGAAATATGGGGCACAAACGTATAATGTGTCCCCCCTCTGTAACAGGTGGGAGACTTGTTCCCTCGACCCTCCCTCTGGAGTCGCCGCCTCTGGTTATAAGCATACAACATCTCGCAACCTATGCCCCAGTTAGAAACATTGGATAGGGTCTAGCACACATAAGAACTTTAAATTTAAATAAGGAGTCACAGAGCAACTTGTAAGCAAGCAGAACTTTACCTCATCCCATCTATGGTAGTACTAACAGCGCCCGGTTACCTTTGTCCATCCAGTCTGGTGGTATAATTCGGCATTTCTGTCGCTGTTTCAGAGTGATGGCCAACCAAAGAGGAACGTCTGTCTGCAGGCCAGGATTAAATGGACCAACGTCACCCTAAGAACAGAATGCACTGGAATAGTACCAGTTAAATAAAAATCACATCAAATATGAAAACACTTAAGAAAAATTTGGCATTGACTTAATGTGTTACATTCTGCTAAACCTTTTGTATAAATATAACAGATAATTGCAAAAATAGAAAACTATAAGCCCCATATATAAGTTACGCACTTGACATCAGGGGCGTCAATCCCCCCATGAGTGATGGAGGCAAACCTCCGGTTCCAAGTCTTAGGAAGACAAGAAATTCCCCCTTCTCTAAGACTCAAAAAATATTTCTCCCTCCACCTGAAATTGGAGACATTTGCTTCCTGACTCCCCGCCCCTATCTGGACGCCTCTGCTTGACATGTTATTGGTTGACTATGTATATTGTCGATCATCCTATTATACATACGTGCATGCATAAATTCGGTTACAAGTTCGCTAACCTACGATTACGCAAAACATTTCCTGCACGACTTTTTCGGGCGGCAAATAAATGCTTAATATCACAGATGTCTTCTTTGAACAGGCGAGAATCACCATGAAAGTGGATCTCATCTGTAGAAATAATTCTTGACCTGATGGGTGGGATTGGAGAGGCAGTTATGTACACCCACGATGTCGTTTGATCAGTGATTAGGTGCAACATAATATTTTGTCACCCTAGTGTGGACAGTTATTCGTTCAGTTAACATTTATATAGCGCCTCGAAGGAAGTCCACTCGAAGTCGCTCATAGTCCAACAACGGCGACTATCAGTCCTAAGAAAATAGGCATTTACCCAGATTAAGTAAATCTTATCTTGCGAAAAGTTAGGAACTATTGAAATATTTTCTTTTTCTGCTAGAAATTCTACTTCTGCCGGATCCATCTTTTATCCGAAAAGAATTCACAGATTTCACAAATAAATAGCGAATCAAAACAAAACTGCCGCCAACGAAAAACTAAGAATAGTTATACGAACTAAAAATGGCTCAGACACTGCAGCAATTATAATCGTGAAATCTATGCATAGAATTCTATTTAGTAGCGCCTTTCAAAGTATGCTTGACAGTCCATTTTGCTGCTGAGAAGTGAGAAATGAGAATAGATAATGTGCTTTGCTGTGTTATCGTAATCGTAATCATAATCTCAACATAATCTACAGCGCCCCCAAAACAAAGTCGTCGGAACCAGCTTATTCAGAGGCGCTTACTAAAAAGGAAATCTATAGGTGATGCAGTATAGTCTAAACTGAGAGTTGTCATTTTAGCCAATTTAATAACATTTGAAGTCTTGAATTGAACGAAGCATAATGACAGACGGCGGTAGAAAATATACACTTGAGGGATTGAGGGATTCAGAAGCTGGAGCTTTAATTAAGATTAATAAAATGTTGTAACTGTCCTATGCTTGATAATAGGCCCTACACTATTTCAGATCTGATATAAAATTTCAGATTAGGAAGAACTGCAATAACAAAAGAAGCCTTTTCAAAATGAGCCTATCGAAGATACTGCAGTCATTGCGAATGAGTGACCCCACACGACTAGACTACGTGCATTTTGACTTGGCTAAATGGACGGTGACAATGTTTTCAAGAGTTACATTATATTACTACACATTCCACAGCTTGATCACAGATTTTGACTAAGTTAGGTTGATTCTGAAACTGACCAAACAAATTAACGTGACGCTTGCGGGCATTTAAAATAGCACTCGCAATTTTGTTTAACGACTGTCTGGTAGAGCTTAGCCAAAATAATTGCGGACTTGATGATTGCACACTTTAAAATAATATACATATGTCTTATCATTGATGCGCAATTGTAGGCTACAACTGGTAGCCGTTCTGAAAATCCCGTATTATCAACACTTTCAATATCAATTACAAGGACAGATCTTTAATGTTGAATAAATGCAAAGTTTGGGATACAAGAAATACAGGTCATCGCAAAAATATATAGGCGATGTAACTTGTAAGGCAAATGCTTATAATAAAATTACTCTTGTTAGTTACTAAAATCGTGTAACCTTGAATATATATCAGCGCCAAATAATTCCGTTGCATCTGCCATCATTTTGGCCGGAAGTTCATTGATTGGTAACTGTAGAGCTGCTGAGGAAGCCTTGTGCTGGTTTTCTAGTAAATTCGGTAATTTTTATAATTAATGATCCAGCTTTTATAGATTTAATTGACATGGTTCCGTTCTAAAACTCACGTTTAATACGCTTAGATCTAAGGCTTTAACTATTTTTATATTGAATTTGATCGTGAACACCTTTGTCTGCTAGAGTCATGCTTTAAATGCCAGTCATCTTGTTAGGACTGCGATGTGTATTGTTTCATAAATTCTCAAATGGCGAAGTCGCCGATTCATCGTTAATGTGATCTGAGAGGTACTTGATATCGTTTGGACCATGACATTTCTGCATTGTTCTCTTTCCTGCGCCATTTTGAAACTTGATGGGGTAAAAGTTCACTTGCCATAAATGACAGCATGCCATGAAAACTCCTTGAACTTGGATTTCGTAGTAGCAGTAAAAACGGCTAGACCATGTTTTGGTGCATGAGTACTGTTAAAAGTCTAATCTGTATTAATTGACGTCGTGACGGTCGGATAATTTTGGTGTCGTCATTATATGAAATGCTAAACTTTCTGCAGCTAAATTAATTCCTTCTTGCGTTGTGTGGCGGAATCTTCCGCTGCAGTAGCACTCCCAATTTTTAAAAGTTAGCAGTAAGGAGAGATCTTGCTTGATGAATATTAATCAGTTTTAGAAGATTGTAAACAACATTAGAGGTCATACTGAAAGGAATCCGTGCAATCAGACTAATAACTATGTTGTTATCCACCAAGTTTTTGAAACTGCAATTGGCCAAGACAATTTCCAGATTTTGATTATGCTCGATACAACATTTTATTCAAAGCTGGTGCGGATATCAAAAAGGGGCATTATGCTTTTTAATGGCGGATGTGCATGTCATATCCACGGTGCTTCTGCAGCCGAAAATTCAGTCACTCAGCGCTTGGAAAATTACTTATGCGACCAGAGGTTACTAGCATAATCTGAAAGTGACGCTAACTCTGACCCCTAAACAACCCTCATGACGCTTTATAAAAGAATCTGGTGTTTTGCTTGCTGTAGATGTAACTTTTCTTTGTATTTCGGCCGCACTTTCTGCTGCATAATATTTATCCCAATAATTTTTATGAGTGATTCCATTTACAGACATTCATATAATTGAAGCCGCACACACTTCAAAATGCCAGTCATAGATGAGGTTAACGAGGATGAAACTGCTGCTCCAGAGACACGACCACCACCACCAGAGGGAAGTGGTGAACAGGCGACCAGTGGACAAGCGCAAGGAGGTTCGGCCATACAGCGCGTCATGGTGAGCAGGGTGCCAGTCATTCATCTTAATTTATTTATTATGGCCGTACTACTTTTTAACTGGACTACTTTCGTTCTGTAGTGTTACTTCTAATGCGATGTCATTTGATCATACTTTAATTTTGTGGTCTGACTTAATTCCCACTTTACTTCCTTCCTCTAGTGAAAATTACTTCCCACTGCAGCATAATTTAGCTGTAAGCAGCCATGCAAGGTTCCCTTACGTTATACAGTAAATAAAATATCTATCATTTTTCATGAAAGAAGGACTGGGTAAGATGAGCTTCTTCCTCTTTCAGAGGGTATTCTATAATAGTTTATGCTGTACTACTTTTATGTGATCGACTATGTATTATTGTTATTAAACGAATAAATAAATTTAAACTTGAGCTTATACATGCATAATTGGCTATTTGCAATTGTTCTTTTCAGAATCATTTGGCTGCGAATAGGATCGAGACTGTGCTTTGGATCACGAGACTTTTCTCGATCTTCACCACCATTAACTTTTTTCTGCCAATTTTTGGGTACGAGATATGACTCGGTCTATACTTTTGTCTTTTAACTCTGATATGTAATTAGACACTCTTGCAAATTTGTACTTTATAATTACCAGAGTATTATGATCAGCTGTGACTATGATTGGCCTAAATTGCGATCAGCGTAGAGTATGATTAGGTTATGATTGGGAATAGATAATGATTATATTTTGACCACCTTAGACTACGATTAGATTATGATTGGCTTTGATAATGATTACATTATTATTGTCTTTGATCATGATCTGCTTTGATCATTCTATTATTATTATGATTAGATTTGAATATGATCAGAGTGCATTTATATAGCAGTTCTTTCGGTCTGTATCCTTGTTCCAGTGGCCATCCGTACAGTTCGTACCAGCGCGTGTTGCTTAGCAATGCGGCCACCAGTGCACTTCGTCTGCACCAGAGAGTGCCGAATTTCCAGTTCAGTCGGGCGTACATTGCCAGTCTCTTCCTTGAGGACAGCGCACACTACTTGTTCTTCTCACTGGTTTTCCTAACTTCATCTCCTGTGTCGAGTATCCTTTGCGAGATTACATTATATTCATTCATTCATTAATTCATAAATTTATATAGCACCATTTCAAGGTAACTACACAAAAACGATCCCAACTCCAGTCCGGACAAAAAAGTAACTTCTAATAATTCAAGTATTCAAAAATTTATGTCACCTTTCAAGGTAGCTACTCAAAGCACTAACCAACTCCAGCCCAGGCAGAAAAAGGCAACTTAATTATTCATTCATTCAGGCAACAATTTATATAGCACCATTTCAAGGTAACTAATCAGAAGCATTCCCAAATACAGCCCGAACAGAAAGGTAAATTTTCAAATGATTATATAAAGTACCACTGCACAATTTAGGAAACCGGCATAACTCCAGAGAAAGACCATTCCAAACCCTTGGGCTTACCTCAGAGAATACACATGTTTGCATTGCTACCATAAGGGCAAATGGAACCACAAGAGCCCCTTCTCAGCAGAGTAATGTTATACAATGTTTGTAATCATGCTGCAGTGTCAGTTTGAAGTTAGACGAAAATTATCATTATGATACTCAAATACTTGAGGTTTCCATTGTCAGGATCGATTAGGTTTTCCCCATATTCTGCAATACCTGGGTTGTGGTTTATTTATGTCCAATATTATTATTTTGTCATATTATGTGGAGACAGTGTGAATGAGAAATGTTTTGTGTGTGACATTTTATAAATGGTTCACACACTTTTGTGCGCGTGTCTGGGCTGAATGCGATGATCGTTAAATTAAGACACATCTAAAAGTATAAATTGCTAAGTTTTCATTTTCTAAATAAAGTCCCTTGTCTAAAGATAAACAAGTGGACGTATCTGCCAGGGAACCAAAGTTTCTGTAGTAAAGTAGGCCACAGCCAGCTAGGAGACTTGATTTACATAGTTTCATGGCAAAAATTGTGCGTGCGCACTAAATTTTGCTCCACATCTGAGAGGGAACATTTTTTGTGTTCTTAACTCACTGCCAGTGGGATTGATGCCTATTTTCCTGTTTGCTGTGCTTCATGCCCAGAGCTACACGAAACAGATCCTGAACGTAAGTGGACAACATTGTTTTCTAATGCTTTTAATTAAACTATTTATTTGTTAATTAACTGATATTATCTTACGTTATTCACATTCAGCTATTCATTCAAACATGTGATGTTTAATAAATATCTAATTATTTTAATAATGATGATAATTATAGATTGATTTTTTAACTTACTACCGGTAAGTACATTTTAAGTGCATACTTAGCTGTTACACATAAGTACATATTTATTACTTTGATTGGTTTAGAGTCCACACTGTCAATACTCTTGAGATTTAAGTATGCTAAACCAAGTAGACAGAACTAAGTATGTTGCAAAGCTATACTAATAAATGTAGTAAGCTGAATTTGCTAGATGTGCTAAACTGTGTATACGAGGCTAGTTATATTAAACAAAGCACAATATTCTGAATGTGCTGATCTAAGCATGCAACATTTAGCATGATAGACTAAATAATTATGCTGAACAGCTGAACTTAATATGCTAGAGTAATGTGGTATGATGAATATACTGGACAAATATATGTTAAGCTAAGCATATTGTGCTACATAAATATTATACTGATTTAAGACTGTTAAACTAAGTATGATAAACTAATAACGATCAACTGAGCTTGATAAATTAAGTAATTTCAAACTACTAAACTAAGTATTTGAACTAAATATGTTCAAAGTAAGTATGTGGGTGGATTAAACTGTTTCAGCAAATTGGTCCGAACTCCCTGCAGTTGGTACGTAGTCTGTTATCAAAGGTCGAGGCCCAGCAGACGAATATTCTGCGCTTCATCGCATGCAGTGAGATATTCCTCATGCCAACCGTTGTCTTCCTTCTTTTCACGTACGTCTGTGGAACATGCATTTATATGAGACAGACATATAGACAGACAGACAGACAGACAGACAGACAGATAGATAGATAGATAGATTTATCAGGCACATGAGACAGACGTTTATGTTGAGAAAGATGTTTACATTCAGAGAGGCATTTACGTTTTGTAATTGTTTACATTTTGTAAGAAGCTTGCACTCTGTAAGACGTTCTTCAAGACGTTTATTTTATGCAAGTATTACTTTCTGTAAATATTTACCTCCTGTAAATGTTTACATTCTGTAAGTATTTACATTCTGTAAGTGCATAATTTGAGGGTGTCTGCTGAAGTTGGTTGTAACAATAGTCTATTGTTTTGTTTGTTTATGGTTTTCTTTTAGTGGACAGGGAAGTTTCCTTCTGCCATTCCTCTACTACCGATTCCTAGCGCTGCGCTACACATCTCGACGAAATCCCTACTGCAGGTGCACTGCTTCATCTAAATATTATTAGTAATATTGTTTTTGTTATTTATTAGTAATACTATTATTATTGTTTTCATTAATATTATCATTAGCTGCAAAATGGCGTACAAGCTTAATGGAGCTACATAATGTTGGTTTGCTAATGCTATCTATAGCAGCTTGCACTGGAGCTATATTTAATTTATGCAAAACTGTCGGCATTGTACCACTGTTCTACTGGAGCTATATAAATGGCTGCCTTACCCTATATCATCTAAATCTGTAATGCAGTTCAATTCTTCTCTTTCAGGCAGCTCTTCTCGGAACTGCGTCTAGTTGTTGAGACCTTTTGTGGAAAGCCGCAGTGTCCGCAGTTCGTGCGCGGCCTCTGCCTTAAGGGAGTTGAGATCATCTGTCGACTGGCACCGGCCAACTGAACTTCTCTTCTTATTACCGGTTCTTACGGGGGTCGTTAATGGCATGGCGAAATGGATTTTTGAGTCTGTTGTCAGTTAATAGTTCATGGGGGGACATTTTGGTGTTGAGTACTTTGGATAAACTTGCCCGCAGACAAAGCCTGTGTTTCTGAGGGATGTTTGTGGAGGCGCTATATAAATTGTGCGTCTTTTCACCGTTCCTGAAGATGGCAGCACTGACTTTGATGCTGTGTCGTTTGTGAATTGTTTTGTTCGAAGACGTGTACACCAGAAACTCTATTGAACTCGTTTCCTTAAAACATTTGTAGATTCTGATTAAACTAAAAATCTGCTTTATGCCTTTTGATGAGGGCCTCACTCTCAAAACAAAACCTCATCATATAGGGATTTTTTTACTCTATTCTAACTGCAATGAGTGACTCACTCTTTGACTCCACTTACTCTGTGCTTTACTTGGCTTCTGTCGGGGTTATGCATGCGTTGATGCATTTCATTAACCATACAATGTGAAGGATTTACAAACCCATATTTTACCATCGATCAAAGACAGAGGCGGCGATCTCATTTAACAGGTGGGGGCATCCAACAAGAGGGGTATGAAATGGGGAGGGAACACACAAATAGCTTGTCCCTTCTCTGTAAAAGGTTTTGGGGGACTTGTCCCCCTCAAACTCCCGGGATCGCCGCCCGTGATCAAAGGTGCTACTATGCAATTTCACCCTAGGCTTTTGCATCATCTGTTCCTTTAGTACCAAATTCATCAATGGATTTTGTACTAGTGATCATTGGTGGGTTTAGTACTAGAGGAACAGATTATGCAAGGACCTGGGGCATAATTTCATTGTTGCATCTTTGATAGATGCATTAGATATACCGCTATAGATTTGAGTGGCGCTTTATTAGTGCTCCATTACATTGCATTACAGAATAGAAGTTTCTAATTATAAATTCACTGTATTAGTATACCGATCAAATTAACAAATTTGTTAATTAATTATATTGTCACTTTCTTATTGCTGTATGCTTCAGAATGTGTCTGTTGTGTTAGTTTTCTGTTTCCTTAAGATGTGCAATCAAAGTCTGGCTGTTGTACATCGCTATTTTTTGTTGTTTGATTGGTTTTTCAGTCTCTGCTGAAATCTTGAAATAACAGTGCATCCCATTGTAGTGTTGTGTTCGGAAATGGCATCCCAAAATGTTAACGTTTCCTGCTGTGTAAAATCAACTCCTTGTTCAAGCTTATTTTGATGTGTTTAAACAATATAATTATTTTTACTATTAATGTTACCGTTATTTAGTTTAAATTTCTTGTGGGACATGTGGTCCTCTAAGTTTTAAAATTTTAATTTTAATTGAAGCATATAAAATGCAAATGTTATGGTTTTTACTACTGCTGCAACTACCACATGTGCTACCATTATTACTACTTCATCTACAAGTGTTATTATTATTACTACCACTTCTACTAATATTGTTACTAATAATTTTTAATTTGAACTATTATTACTATAAATATTCTCTCAAGTTTTTTCGCACATCCTTATTCAGAACATTATTTTATCGTCATTATCTTAATTTTATTATGATGTATAATTTTTTCTATTTGTCGTAATTATTATTGTTTACTTTTGTTTATTTTTTTTACCCACAGATTTAATGTTCTGAATTTTATACCATTTTCTGCCCTTGATATTATTACTACTGTAATGCATATTGGTAACTGTAATGCATATTACTACCAAAGATGGTAGAGTCATAGACTAAGATATGACACTTCCTATCTCCGCTGTGTATCTGAATGTTCACGTCACTTATCTTGGAATCGATTGTTGTTGCTAAGATACCACCTCTCCAGTCGCTACGTGTCGCGGCTGGCATGGCGTCAACCGCGCCACGTAGCGAATGGAGAAGTGGTTTGTGTGCTTTGACCACCACACAAATCAAATACACAGCAGCGAGATAGGAAGTGTCATATCTTAGTCTATGATTCTACCATCTTTGTAATGCATATTTATAATAAGCGTGGTATACATAACTGAATGTAGCTACAGCTGTTTCGTTGTGGGACAGTTAACATAGTGTGAACTCGGTTTAATTAAAGAACTTTGAATCTTTTTGTTTTCTAGCTTCTTGTGTTCCATAAATAGCATGATCAGAAATGACCCCTAATCTAGATTCCCACTTTCTTCTCGGTATTATCTATTATTGCCTTTACCTCTCACTGGAATTCTTGCATGGATTTTTTACAACAGGATGGTGCCCTGTGATCCTAGTGCCTACTTTGGAATACTTACTCAGACTGTCTGAATGAAGTTGGTGTTTAGGGCACGGTCTATACTCTGCACTTGAGTCAATTGCATGCGCCAACTTCTGTCGCGGACGTCCGCAAAGGACTTTACCCTCTATTCTACAGACGTCTTCAATGTCCACTCTGTTTTTGGTGTATCAACACGAAGTCAGAATGTCTCCGAGTCGGATAGAAATGAACAGTAGTGATTATTTCTTGTAAAACAAGGAACGATGTCGACTTTAATGGAATCTGTCGTTTGATTCTTCCTGATAACGAACGTTTTGGAACAGGAAGCATGAAGTCTTTCGCGGCTCTGCGGTCCCAGTTAGAATGTTTTTAATCGGTCTGTGTAATTATTGATTTTTGCAAGATGAATCAGCGAAGTGGATTGTCGTTCTTTTGCCACGTTGATATGTTTTCGTTGCAATTCATTCACTCGTTCAAATATTTTTGTAGCGCTCTTCGTAGTAACTGGTCATAAAAGCTCCCAATTGTAAGTTGTATAATTAATAATAATAAAATAATAATAATTTTACTTTGCACAGCTTATACACCTTTATATATTTAATTTACATAGGTAAAATTTTATAACTCAATAATTAAACTGCAAGTGCTGTAGTATGCAAGCAAATTTTTGTCGACGGCAACGGCCTCTGTTGTCATAAGCTGTCGTTACATCCTGGATCTAACTAACTTGTGCTCTCTCAACTCCGTCACTGCAGTCCGGCAGTCACAAGCCTGGATGAGGGAAGAGAGTGACGCAAATGATTTATCTTATCACGCAAATGTAAATATTCGCCTACTTATTTGGCCTATCTATCTACCTAACTGTTTTTCTTGTTAAGCTTTAAACAGACTGATCTAGAACGTTTTAAAAATTTCTTTTTTTGGTTTACTTTCTTTGTACACTGCTCATTTTCAAGACCAATTTTGATCCTTCCTTGAAGTTCTCAGAAGTATCTCTTACATTGTAGAAACGACCAAAATTAATAACGGACAGTTAACAACGACGTCGTTTGATGGCGACACATGGTAACAATTGATTACATAGGCTCAGATGGGAAACAGAGTTATTTTATATTCTATTATGCTATAATGACAAGTGACTTACTTATAAATTGCATTATATTGTATACTTTCATATTTCGAAGTAACTTTTCTGTGAATGACCGAATTCAATAGTTATTACCGTTAGTAAGATTTGTCATTGAAAACTTTTTTTTAGATGCCCAGACACGCTATAAAAAAAACCTCTGGATAGCACGTCGCTTTCGCTTCTCGGCCTTTTGGCTAAGATCAAAGCGTTTTTACTTGCAGCTTAATACCTGATACGTACTTTGACCAAGGTTGCGTGACGCCGATGTTACTGGCTCTCGGCCTAGGCTGGTGATCAGATAATCCCTGATCCGCTATCCCTGGTTTTAGTACCTCCCCAGTGGTCCCACTGAGGGAGAAATTTAAAAAAAATAAAATAAAACGTTCTGGGCGTACTGGTTCGTAACATTCCCATCTGGGGAATCTCTGCAGAGAGGGTCTTCTGCTGTTTGCTAGGGTGCTCAAAGGGAGAAAGGCTAGAAGTTGTATGAAAACCTCCGATCAGCCAAAAAACACAGGTTACTACAAAGCAGAGGCTTGACAGGTAGTGTTAGACCGTAAGGCAGTGCTGTCCAAATACTATGAATAACAATGGTCAGATTAAACTTGAAAACTAATGAAACCATTTTGTTTTTATGCGATTCGAATGAAACTTTGATGTCCCAACCAGTCTTCTCTCCGCTGTCCAGCTCTTCCACTGTGCGATCATCACCAGCAGAGGAAATTAAACTACAGAAAATTGGCAAAAGCACTGACAAGGTAGAAAAAATACAAGATAAGAAGAAAAAAGCACCCCCTTAAACATCTAAATAAAGCCATATTTGCTTAACATAAATTGTCATAAACACTTGCTTCCCTCTGCCAGTGCCAGTCCCAAGCCTAGATGAAGAAGGAAGGCGACGCTAATGGTCTTTGTTGCCACACATTGTCGTTACACTGCAGCTACCAACAATTGAAAATTAAAAACCTAACCCTAACCCTATCCCCAACCCTTACCTTAACCCGATCCCTAAACCTAGCCCTAACTCTAACCCTAACTCTAACCCTAACTCTAACCCTTACCCTAACCCTAACTCTAACCATAACCTTAACTCTAACCCTTGCTCTAACCCGAACCCTAACTCTAACCCTTGCCCTAACCCCTAACCCTAACCTAACCCTATCCTAACCCTAACCATAACCCAAACCCTAACCCTTACCCTAACCCTAGCTCTAACCCAAACCTAACCCTAAGTAATCCTAACCCTAACTCTAACCCTAACAGTAACCCTAACCCGAGCCTTAACCCTAACCTTTACAATAACCCTAACTTTAACCCTAACTCTTACCCTAACCCTAACAGTCAAACCCTTTCCCAGCCATAACCCTTTCTCATAAGAAAGATGACTAACGTCGCCTTGACGTTAGTCAAGGCGACGTTAGTCATCTTTTTTATGAGAAATAACACTGGACAAAGAGTTTTCAAACTGGTGAATTTTATATTAAATTTGTATTTTCTTATGTGTTTCAATGTGGTTGACACAATTAATACAATTAAATCAATTAATTGGCTACAATTTCTGAAATACGAGCAAAAGTTACTATAACCGTAGAACAATGGGCCTACATACAAATTACATGTGAAAGTACAAGCTCGATTCAACTTGCGATGGTGTGCATTGCCTGTCTCTTACTTAGCTGCTCAGAATTTTCTTTGGCAGATGTGTCAAAGAGCCGTCCTTTGAACCATTTCTGGCCCGCCAATGATGTCTTCATGGCCCGCAGAACCTTGGCTAAAGACTACACAATTTGAGAATAAAAGTCAAAATTTGTCAGATTTAGAGTTAATGAGTTTTCCGTGATTCTTGTCAAGAAAATCAAGATCAAAATTGAGATTTGTGAAGATCGATTTAACTGTGCATGCTAGAAATTCACCACAGAAGACTTAGCTTTGCCAAACTTTTGTGGGGATCAGCTCACTGAGTCCATCTCACATCGTTACTCCAATTTTTCGAAACTTTCCTTTTATCACTACACTCGCAACATCTGTTGTCGGCGATCATGAAGCCATGATGTCATAACTCAACGGCATTACGCCACACAATGATTCGCCGCGTTTACGGCAACAGGACGGAATACGTTGCAATATGTAGTTTCAAATGCAGCCGTTCTAAATGGCTATATCCTATGCATTCGATGCGCAATGAGACCGTTACCTAACGAGATTGAATCAACAAATTTCACTGTCATTTTCGTGTTCAGCACCTCAATATCAAAATTATTAAAGATTTGCAATTTTCATGCAAAAGACAGTTCTTGTGTTATAAAGTGTAATCTTCAAGCAGCCACGAATCCACCAACAGGCGAACGTAGTCGCAATAATGTCGATGCAATGAATTCTATGACAATTGACGCTGTCTAAACACCTTTAAATCGATTCTGTCAAACACTATATATAAGCTCATCTTCAATTTTTCTTTAGTTTGTCAACTACGCCTGATTATAACATCGTAGCAAACTCTGGCAACAAACGTAACTTCAATAAACAATGGCAAATTCAATAAAGAATAAAATACGGGTGATGCTAATGATCGCCTCACCAACTGACATCGTTGGTGAAGGCTTTAAGGATCCCATTCGATAAATTCAGTGAGAATAAGCACGATGGAATAAGCATAAACGATTCCTAAGCCTGTAGCATACGCCAGAATTTTCCCTTGCCGCAAGAAGTCAACAAAGATACAATCAATGCATATGCTATCAATATTATAAAGACGATGTTACCAAATTATTGTTGACAGTCTGAGATAGAAATTAACGCCTGTAGCGTCGAATGTGACCTTGGGTGTGGTCTGTTGGCGTAGGGTTCTGGGCAGCGATTGGGTGTTTGGAATAGGAGTGGCAGACTTAGACAGGGTCTCCGTACAACCAGTCTTCTCTTCGCTGTTCAGCTCTTCCAATGTACGATCAACACCAGCAGAGAAAAATAAACAACAGAAACTGGCTTAAACTCTGATAAGGTAGAAGAAATTTAGAAGAAGAAATGCACTTCCTTAAACACCCATTTAAAGCTTTAGCTGCTTACTATAATAAACCATGAACACAGCAATTGAATGCAATAATAGCATTCCTACCTACAGCTGAACAGTGACAGTTAAACTGCAACAAATCAAATGAAGGAAACAGAAAAAATAAAAGAGAAAGACGAAAATTAGTTCGTCAAACGCCTTTCTAAAGCTTTAAGTACATCTATAAATAACCATTGACACCAATGTCTTATTACTTTATTAAAAGTGGTCAGCGCAATATGAAGTGACTAAAAAAATATATTCCAACGTAGGGTACAGTAGCTTTATTGACTACATCTTCTTTTAAAGGTCATCAGAATTGTATGTTTAACAGCAACAACCACTGCTGCTGAAAACCAGTTTCTTAAACACCTTTATGAGTTTTAATTGCACCCATATACCTAGGTGAATAACTATAAACTCCGGACTGTCTAAACTCCAACAGTGCCAGTCCAAGACTTGATAAAGGAGGAGGGTGACGCTAGTTATCTTTATTTTCACGGTGTCATTTAACTGCAGCTTCTGCTAATAAAGGCCAGTTAAACACCTTTTAGAGCTTCGTTTTCGTCTTACATGCATAATAGGATAAAAAGACCGTTGTTGCAAGCAGTGGAAGTCCCAAGCCTGGATAAAGCAGGAGACCGATGTGGATGGTCATTGCTATCACACAGTGTCGTTAAGTAGCCATTACCGACACCACCGTTGTTGCAGCGTTGTATATCATGTTCTGCAAAATGTGTTACTGACCACATTATAAAGTTATACATCTCCGAATGAATGAAAGACTGTACGAATGAATGAGTTATCGCACATTATATCCGAATATAAATACAAAAGCTAAAATCATTGAATTAAGCGCGACCAAAATATTTTTAAGACGCTGGTTTTGAATCCAGGATTGACGCTGTTCATAGTTCGTGATATAAACTGCAATCGCAAACACTATATTTCTATAGCGCCCAGATAATCAAAAATAATGAATTTTTGACTGCGCGTTAACAGCTTCATCAGAGACCAAGAGTTGGTGGAAACTGACAAAGCGTTTGAACTTACGGTTGATCTTCTCTGTGCTCTTTTCTTCCACCTCCAGTTTAACGACAATGCGTATAAGTACAATTGAAACACCTGCAATACAGTTGTGACCAGGTCATTTAAACGTAATTATCTTATACTAAGCGAAAGGCTATGTCAAGCAAAACAAGGAAAGACGTGGAATGTTAGATTCGTGCAAGCATATTACATTATTCAAACGAATTTTAAAAGATGTTTATTGGGCTAGATGTCAACAATTTAAAGGTGTTTAAGAAGAGTGTGAAACTATTATATTATAAAATTACATCTTGTGACACTGTATCACAACCTAACCGCAGAAAATCAGGTGACTTCATTGTGAATTAATATTTAGATTAATGCAGTGAATAAATCACAGTGTAATTGGGCCACTCATCGCACCCCAGCAGTGCCAGTCCTAAGCCTGATGATGATGATGAAGATGATGACGAAGATGATGATGAAGATGATGATGACAAAGACGACGGCGGCGGCGGCGGTAGCGACGACGGCTACGGCGATGGCGATGATGAAGGTTAGGCTGTTGTGAAATATCTGGATGACAACAGGTGTCGCTAAGCACAGACTTAGGCAGTATTCGCTTGAACAGCATTAGAACGCTAAAATCAATGTTATATAAGTGTGCTCATCATTTGCAAATTAATGTTTCCAAAAATCATCCGCAAGATTTCACTGTGTAGCAATGCCTGTGGGATGCGAACACTGGGCTCCCCATCCTTAATTCAGGCTTGGGCCTGGCACCAGCAGAGAAGGAAATATCTCCAATATAAGCTCAACCAATGTCCATGGGTTCGTTAATACCAAGTAGCACCAGTCAGAAGCATTTGAGCGATGCAGAGGGTGACATAATACGTCGTTAAACAAAGTAAAGCATAAACATTCAACGAAATGAAAACCAAGCTTTCGACGAATCACTATGCTATTGAGATCGTTACACATTCTACAGATGTTTTATAAGCCGATTGAAAAACGATTTTATTACTGACCGTGTAACAGTATAATTACCAAGCGAGTACTTAATACATAATTATGATTCTGCATAAATTATATCAGTAATTCATCTAAACCTCTGCTATATATAGCTTTCATCCACCAGTTTTTGTTTAATTTCCTCGTCGTTGTTTTGTATGCTGCAGATTGTTGAGACGGCGGTTGTTCTTTATTAGGAGAATTTGGTTGTTTTCATTTTTCACCTTAAAAACGGGATCACCATAATATTATCCTATTTATACGTTCGTTGGGCAAAAAGAATCGTTATGTTATACACCATAAATAGCAGCTAATGGAAGCATAATGTTTAAGAAAAAATAATAACTAGCTGGAGTACCCGGCGTTGCCCGGGTTGAGACAATTTATTGGCCCTGGAGAGCAGGATGACGGCGGCCGCAGGATTCACCAACCCCTCTACTGGGTGTCCCAGGTTTTTTCCCAGCAAACGGCGAAGGTTTCGAGAGAATAACTGCAAAAGTGTGCAAATGCATAAACAAACACGCAATCTAGATTTACACATATCTTTAACTTTTTCTCCTCTTCCGATTCCTTAGTGTTCATCCTTACTCACCTTCCTCCCTTCTTCTTCTGGCATCATCTCTTCCAAACACTTCATTACGTTTCATTGCCGATCACGATGAGACAGTATTCATCTAGTGATGAAAAAATGAAATAGGTGTGGCAGACATAAATCACGTACACATGTGCACATTCGTGGGTCGGGGACCAACGTGTGTCGCTCCTGGCGACTGAAAAGAAAACTTTCCTTGCGGGTTGGGGTCTTGGAACAGGTTTTTGGCCCTGGTGACCTGGAAGACGGCGTGCGAGGGCTTCATGAACCCATCGACTGCGTGTATCAAGTGTTCCCCAAGCCAACGGTGAAGGATTCGAGTGAATAGCTCTAAAACTCTGCAAATGCATCGTCGGACAAAGACACACAGACAGAATTTTGTCTTTATTTATATAGATAGCAATAATAATTATTATTTTTATTATTATAATAATAATTTTTAAGGAGTTGTCGTCGTCATTGTCATTGTCATTGTCATCGTCGTCTTCGTCGTCGTCGTCGTCATCGTCATCGTCAACGTCATCATCATCATCATCATCATCACTACCATCGGTAGTCCTTGCTCAATCTGGACAATTTTGAATGGTTTATTTGAATGAATAGCTATCTGGAGAATATCTTCTTCGTCATGCTTACACACCTTTTAAGCGCTCACTTCCAAATATATAAATACCTTGTGTTATTATGTTCTGCCTAATTACTTGCTCTGCTCAAACGTATTTGAATACATTACAACATTTAGGATCATTTGATATCTTTTGCGATTGGAAATCTTTGCACATTTCAATATTTCAAAATACGTTTCTTCTATAATTCGCGTAGGGATGATCGATTTGGGTAAGGTTATCCCTTTTGTAGTCCAGGGGTGGGGTAGGGCATGAGCAAAGGTATGCGTATTTAATACAATTAACATAAAAATCTCCTTCCGCCGCTAAAGTGATTTCTCTATTTGTTGCAGCTTAACGACACTGATCATTAGCATCGCCCTCCTCCTTTATCCAGGCTTACGACTGGCACTGCTGGCCTGCGAGAGTTGGCGGAGACAGACAGACAGATAGACAGACAGACAGATAGACAGACAGACAGATAGATGGACAGACAGATCCTGACGATTGGTCTGAGTAGTGGTTAAGTTTACTCAGATGTAAACAAAGCCAGGCTAATTGCCTAAAGCTTTAATTAGAATACTAATTAAGGAATCGTGTTCTGAAGAATTAATTTAATGCCAACTCAGAGAAAAGTTGAAAGCCAGGAAAGGACCAATTACAAAAGAAAGTGGAGAAGGAAAGAAATAATGCTAGGCGAGGAAATTAAAGAAGATGACAGAGGAATGAAAGAGAGTAAGAAAGAAAGAAAAGATGGAAACAGAAGAGAAGGTGGAGAATGAGGAAAGAAGAAAGGATGGAAGGAAGGCTGGCATGGAGATGGAAACAGCGTTCAGGGATGTAGGAAATGAGGGAAAGAAATGGAACAGAGGGAAGGAAGGAAATGGAGATTATGACTGAAAAAAACATTAGTACAGAAACAATTTCAATTATGTGATCTGTCTTATTTTCAACAGAAATAGAAAACAGCAAAGACACAAGCAACAAGCCAGATCAAATTAATTGGTGTAATTAGTATAATTACTCCTGTGAAATATTCCGCTTGTATTAGAACAGTGTCTCTCTCGCTCTCTCTCTGTCTCTGTGTTTCTGTCTCTGTCTTTGTCTCTCTCATCCGCTCTGTCTTTCTGTCTGTTTCCATTCTTCTCTATCTCTCTCTGTCACTATGTTTAATTATGTCCATCCGTCCGTCTGACTATCTGTCTTTCTCTCTGGCTGTCAGTCTGCCTCTTTTTTCAGCCATATCAGTCAGTCTGCCTGTGTGTCCGTCTGTCTCTCTGTCTTTCTGTCAATATGTCTCTCTACTTGCTTAACCGCCTGAAAGAATTTAATTTTGCGATTCTGTAGCAACTGAAAACAAACCTCTCCCTATGTCTTCCTCTTCCCTTTACCCTTCCCATTATATCCCTCGCCACACCAACTCTAAACATCATTCGCCGTTACCCTCTGGCTGTAAGCCCTCTGACCTCTTTGAACTTTGACCAAGAATTACTTTTGACCTCACATACCTCTCGATTTAATTTTTCAGTTAGCGCCTGTGAATACGCTAGTTCCCGCTTCTTCCAGTTCCTTAGGAATCGTGAGATAACGACTACTAATAATGTTTGCTAATAACAGATAACGTAACGTAACGCTACGTGCATTAAACATTAAACATTACACAAGCAAACGAACACACGCTGTTACCAATATATCAATTTGATCATAATATACAGATCATAATATGTGCTACTATTGGCTGAGGTAATATTTTTAGAAAAGCAACAGATATTGAAAGTGTCCAGGAACTAAGAAATTATATCTGTAAAAATAGACCAGTAAAAGAATGTAACCAAAGCTATAGGAAAATACGTACGAATGAAAATCGATTTTTATTATTACGAGTATGGAAAATAAACACCACAAAATACGATGTTGTATTTACTATTTGTACGCTGTGAGCCAAAAGCTGTATAGGTCACACGCCGTTTCATGTAGCTATAGCAACAGAAATTGACATTAAAATATGTTGCTAAGGGAGTTAAATACTGGAAAAAATTGATGGATGGATGGAGAAATGGATGGATTGATTGCTGGGTGAATTAAGGGATAGATGGATGGATGAGTATGTCCTCTTTATGCATTCCCTCGTCTCTTGTAATTTTAAAGTAACCCTTGAGAATCTCAGCGCAGTGCGACGCGAACAGGCACGCCCTGAACTCTCACTCTCCTATCGCCTCTGACCTTCGATCCTTCACTTGTCCCTGACCCTGTATGCGCCGTTCCAGATCTCGGACAGGCAGACGACCGAATGAAACCGGAAGTAGATATTAATTGGAACGGTCACGTGACTGATGACACTCCAGGCGAGGCGCCCGTAGAACACCTCATGCACCCTTGCGTTCTCCGCCTTCACGACCTCCAACACAGCGACTACGACCAAGGCCACGTTGCAGAGCAGAAGGAAGGTGACGAGGGCTCTGCCTGGCTTCGTCCTCTGCTGCGCCGGGGACTGGACGCACCTTATAAAAAACATACTGACTATATATAACACAAGGTAGATTAAATTTAAAGGTGTCCAAATTCCGATGATGATGATGATGATGATGATGATGATAATAATAATAATAATAATACAGCAACGTTAATATGTAACGATAGCTTGCTTTGAAGCTTTGTATAAACTGTACATAATGTTTTTAAACATTACGCGATTTATTTACACAATGCAAGGGATTCTGAGTAGGTTTCTTGCAGAGGCGCTAATTAAACTTTCCAAATGAATGAATGAATGAATTATTGAATGAATGCCAGGTGATATGAAATTAAGAGACGCACCTTCGCAGGGCATCGACGATGAAGACCGTCTGAAGAAGGGCCTCTAGGAGGAGGGTGGCTGACGCGACCACAGACAGGATGGGTAGGACATCAACGCTGTGGCCTTGAATGATGGAGGATACGGCAGAGACACCATGGAAGGACTTCATGGCGACTACCCCTGACAGGGCGAAGATCAAGAGGGGAGTTTCGAGGCGGGAAGAGGAGGAGGGGAGAGGGACGAAGCGGAGGCGGTGGAAGCGGATGAAGGCTGCTACGAGGGAGAAGGTGGAGAGGGAGAGAAGGAAGAGCTCTGTGAGGAAGAAGAGGAAGGAAGCGTAGAAGAGAGAGGCTTCGACGGTGTTGAAGTGGGCAGCACCAGTTGCGAAAACGAAGTGGCAGCTGACGGAGACGAGGGTTAGAACGACGACGAGAAGACCCAGGAAGAGACCCTTGTGTGCCTTGTCGCAGTCAACGGGTACCGCAGGGGCCCCGACGACAGAGGGCGAGCGGAGGATGACGTCGTCGTTGGTCATGACGTCACGAGAGGAAGTGTTGTCGTCGTTAGCCGGGGCACGTGACTCGTCGGTGCAATGCGCATGCGCCGTGGTGGTGGTGGGAGAGACGGTGTTGGATGGGGAGATGTTGCCGTGCATCTGGAAGAGGATCGCGACGGAGATGATGCTGTACTGGATCGTTGATGGGTAGAGGTATGGAGACGCCTTCCACGATAGGTTCTCCTCTGGAACGCACAGTGGCGCTACATAAACAGATGCCTGTTTATAGATGAATATGCAAATAGGATATTGTAGTTGTGATTGTAGCTTTATGTGGTGGCTTTGTTTCTGATGAGCAATTAATATTCATAATCTTACCTGGCATTCTTAATAGCAAAACTAGGCAACTTTTTACAGGTGTCTAACGAGAGTTGCATTGGTATTAGACACTTCTTAGTCACTCATCTAGGTGATCTCAGTTTTTTGTGTGGCGCGATCATCAAAGTAGTAGACTATTATTCATAGCCTTACATAGCATTCTCTTTTTATAGCATCGGTGCACAACTTGTTAAAGGTGTCTATCGAGAGTTCTTTGATTTTCATTCATTCAGTCATATGGGTTATGATATTGCTCCTCTCAAAGGTTGCTGCTCAGCAGCGCTTCTGACCCTAGGACCTCTGTAAAGATTAGCTCTTAGCTGAGTAAAAAGTGAGTGGGGGTGTAATGTGGACCTTGGGGTTGGGTGGATCAAACACGGCTTCAGTGGGAGCGTGCTTCAAAGCGATTGCTAACTGACTGTTGTAAGTTTATTTAACGACGTATCTATGACAAGGATGATATAACGTAGCATTAAGCATCTTTAGTGCGTCTATTCTGGGGCGTCAATTCCCTCTGAGCGATGGAGGCAAACCCCAGCTCCCCAGTGGTAGAAAGGCAAGGCATTCCCCTTAAGACTAAAAAAATAATCCCCAGCTACCTGAGTCTATTGAGTGCGTAGGAGTGCGGTACGTAATTAGCATTGAAAGTGATGATGATGACCACAGAGATTTAACGACATCATATGACAACAATGGCCGTTGACGTCTTTATAGTATTTATGTAATTTAATTTATATTGGTCAATCGGCTCTTCAGATTGTCTTTTGTATATTGTTTTTTCCTCTTCAGTTTTCCGTTTTTTTTTTCTTTTTTTTTCTTTTTTTTCCTCTTTCTTTATTTTTCTCTTTTCCTTTTTGTATATTTTTTGGTATTTCGTATTTTTTGATAAATAATGCGCGCTACACTTATAATAGCATCGGTTAACAAAAAGTCTAATGCAGTCTTCGTTTATATAGACTCGCTTAGAAACGTTTAAAAGGTATCTAAAAAGAACACAGGAATAATATGTGTAATATATACATGTAACCGTAATTTTAAATTTGTGTTGAGGTCAATGGGCAGCTCCACAAACTTGTCTATGAAGCCATACGACAAAGTAAAACACTGGAATGATAATTTAAAAAACGACAGTAATTGGCTATTGAGCGCTCTCTTTAAAAATAGCTATTGCACACTGGACGTGTTATGACGTCATGGGATTGTGCCAAAAAGCTAACGATGACGTCAACAGCCTCTGTTGTCAGAATATGAGATGCAATAATCATGATCCTAAGTGACAAAGTTTCATATGAGCGCCATTAATTAAGGCTTGATCATAACATATTGTGGCATGCTTCTGCAACTTCTGTCTATGTTTCTGTACGTCTATCTGTCTTACTCTGTGTTCCTTCTGTCCGTCTCGATCTCTCTGTCTATGTTTCTGTCTGACCTGTTTCGTTCGGTCGTCTGCTGCTCAACGTCACGATGACGTCAGCGTGTATTTCGTCAACGGTTGTAAGAATCCAGACGCAGAGATTGGTTGCCATAAGATGAATGAAACCAAACCGAACAAGACCCTTCTGACGATGAACGACTATCTGCAAAAACATCGCTTTGCATCGTTACAATACGTACTGTGTTGCAAAAACATGATGGATGACGTTAACATAAATGAATGTTATAATAGCGTGTTGTCGACGGCAACTCACAGTGCGTCGCAAAATTACAAATTGTGGTAAACCGTGCAGCGCTACTTGGACACCTATAAATCGTGTCTATAACATGCTATATAAATTCCTCAGTTTGAAAGTTAGGCCACATCAATGAATTGAACTGTGTTTCGATATCCATCGTTTAGTCAATGATGATTAGTGCAAATAACCGAACCATTGCTAAATAAAGGAGTAGGGCGACGTCTGTTGATCATTGTCATTACACGATGTCGCTACTGACACTAAACAACCAACCAATTTTTTAAATACCCTACAACAAAGTAAGTTATCATTTAACTCTAAATGCGACTACGAGTTATTATTCTTAGCTGTGCTTAAAATCTAAGATTACAATTCAATGTGTTAAATACTAAACGTGTACGCGATCGCTTTAAGACGTGACATCAAGAGTATTTATATATATGACGTTCGTTTAAGTTAATCTACTGAGGAGCGCTCCCAGTCAAACTACGGCTAAAAAGGACGGAGGGTCGGGTCAGAAACGTTTAAAGGTGGTCGTTGTCTAATAGCAGTTTATAGTGATAGCCGCATCTAAGCTATCCAATAAGGGTGGACCAGAATAGTCGTTGAAACACATGCTTTATATATTCTGATGCTTGGCCAAATCTTAGAATGTGGCCTATGACCCGAGCTTTTAAGCATAAAATTTGTGTATTATTTTAAAACAGATGAATGTCCTGTGGTTTAATATAGCTTCGCTTTCAAAGCACAGCTCTGGCAGTCGTTAGACGTCGCTGATGTGTTAGTTATGTTGCAGCTGCGAAGTTCTCCTTATACACCTTTAATTTGCATCTTTTTGATTTTATAACAACTTTCATTTTTGACGCTCGTTAGTGTCCAATAGGATCCCGGATAGCGCTCTATTATTCGATTTAAAAAATAGGTGTTTGAAGCAGAATTTAGAATTTGACTAATGCTCCAGTTTCAAATACATGTCAGTGGACCACTACTGCCACATCCCAATTTTTTTCTTAAACACAGCATAATTTACATCTGTTGCGACAGCCCGTGTTGTAACCATTATTTGCCGCTAAACATTCCATTCGTCAACGTCTAACTCCTCCACTGCTCTATATGTTGTAGTGCCGGTCCCAAGCATGGGAAGAGGAAGAGGAGGAGGACGACGCTAATCATTTACATGTTTGCTATGACAAATGTCCTTAAAATGCAACGAACAAATCAATGTAGTTGGACTGTAACAGCAGTCTTTTCCTGAACTGGTACTACCATAGTGAAAGCAGTGGTCCATTTACTGAAAGTCACACGCCTGTAAAACGTTACCAAGTGATGCTAAGGATTTGTTCGATTTGACGTATTGTTTAGCACGTATAGATATTTTCATATTATAAAATCGCATGACAACGTTTTAAAGGTTTCTTACTAGAGGTCCATTTCACGCTGGTAGGTCAAGGTTGAAAGCTAATAGAGACCTGATAATTAAAATTTTCGGTTGAATTGAATCTCGATTGGAATCGGGTAGAGTTGACTTTAATCATCGTTTTCGTTCTTTTTGCCAACTAGTTTCCAATTGCATTTCTAACCAGCGCCCGCTAGATGTCAGCTTTTTAGCCATTTGGATGCTGCGCTGCGACAGCCACAGCTGCAGACAAGTTAAATGTACGACAAACTGTTACAGGAATTAGTTTACAATAGCGCTTGTCAAAGGGTAATGATTTCAAAATGTTTAGAATCCGGCCTTCGTTCTCAAACCGAATTGAATACTGCAAATATCTAAACACCTCAGGTTCCTAAAGTCAACGACTCTGTTAGTCATTAGATGTAGCTAAGCACTGAATACTGGTAAAATTGAAACTCGATACTTATAATTTTCCAACGCCATTCTTAGACACCTTTTATTTATTTTTCATGGTTTTATAAAATCTAATTGAAATTCTGACCAATGTAAATGCAATGCAGTCACAAAATATCGTGAGGAATGAAAATTTTCAAAAAGCTTCAACTAGTAAAAGTAAGTAAGTTGGCAACTGAATGGCACTTGCATAGCCTTTGGTCAAACAAATTAATACAATGCGAGTTAGTAATACAGTCGGCCATATATTTCACTTCATCGACCATTATATAATTGAATTATAATACTCAAGAACCAACGCTGCTCAATAGACCTTTTTACAAATTAATAGGACAGTGATAGTTGTAACAAACTGCCTATAACTTAACTGCAGCAAACGCTCAACAGTCCTAAAATAAAATCGTCGAACAAAATGATGAAACCTTGTGCGATTTGAAAAGGTAGAAGGTCTGGAAGAAGGTGAAGATGACGTGAAGTCCAACGACCGATATATCCAACGGACTTAGACAACGAAACGACAGGCCGCCATCTTGAAGCAGCTGAGCAAACCGGAAGCCGTCTTGGACCATGCTTCCTGTACCAAAGACTATAAATAGCATCGATTTAGTTAAATTTCAGAGCCGTTTTGTTGACTGTAGTGAAGTTAACTAAAACCCTTTTAAAATCTTATTTTATAAGATATTTCTTTGCTTATAAAAGGTGTGCAAACGGAATCTGATGCTATTAATAATGTTACTGTTGAGTAGTTTCCATATTCGTCAATTATTTTGTGATGTATTAGTTTCACTTTAACGACACTTTGTGATAGTAGAGATCATCATCATCATTATCCTGCTCCTTCATCTAGGCAAAGGACTGGCGCTGTCATAGTTTGAACAATGGCGAAGTCATGTTGAAGAAATTCATTATTATTCATGAGGTCAAATCAAAAAAAATTTCGTAATGCAGAATGTGGCGACCGATTGTACGGGGTGATTGTAACTCCGTCTATGTACGCAGTCAGGTAGTTCCAGTCTCAACCCTGGATAAAGAAGGAATGTTACGTCAATGATCTTTGTTGTCACAAGACTTCGTATCGCTAAAATAAAACAGCAACATCAAAAAAATAGTTGACGACACTGGAAGCCGTGCACAAGATGCCGCTAAACAATTACGTCATAAATAATATTAGATCTCTCAGACACCTTTTATAAGCCATAATAAATCCTATATATATAAATATATATCAATTTCTTCAATTTCAAAATGAATTTCCTCAACTTAGTTCGAAAATTTCTACGCTGCTTGCAGTCCAGCAATGCCAGGTCCAAGCCTGGATAAAGGAGGAGGGCGACGCTAATGGTCTATGTTATCACACAGTGTCGTTAAGCTGCAACTAACCAAACCTTCTAAATCGACGTGGCTAACAGAAACAAGCAGTACTCATTACACAAAATCAATTGCGACTTGTTCAAGAGATTTGCTAGTGCCAGGTCTAAGCCAACTGTTCCAATGATTGCTGTCATTACAAAGTGTCATTAACCTGAAACTCCTAGATGGCGTGGCGACCATCCAAACCGACGGTAGGTCGATGGAAAATCGCCAGCATAATCATAACTATAAATGCATATGATATCAACATAGGAATGACTAGATTACCAATTGTTCCAAGTCTGAGATAGAAATTGACGTCTCTGGCGTCGAATGTGACCCTGGGTCTGGTCTGTTGGCGGAGGGTCCTTGGCAGCGATTGGGTGTTTGGAATGGGAGTGGCAGACTTAGACAGGGTCTCCGTACAACCAGTCTTCTCTCCGCTGTCCAGCTCTTCCACTGTACGATCAACACCAGCAGAGGAAAAAGAGCAACAGAAAAGCGTCATGAACACTAAAAAAAGCGGATGAGACGAAAAAATTGAGAGTAAGGCGTAGAATGGTTCATTGGACACCTTCAAAAAGCTTTTTGTACGTCCTATAAAGTGCCACAAACACTAGCAAGGATTAATTAAAAAAACCATTATAATAAAAAAGGTAAAGGGCAGAGCTTTAAGCACCTTTCAAAAGTTTTACTTGCGGCCTATATATAAACAAACAAGACATTTTATGTTATGTCTTGTAAGTTTATACATAGGCCGCAAGTAAAACTTGCATTCGAAAGTTATAGTAAGTTAATATCTATGCAAAGATGTAGTTCACTGTGTATTATCACTTGGTATAATATGCTAAATAAATAGTATAGACTTACATTATTAGAAAATATTTCTGTAATAATGTTTAATAGAAAAAGAACATTATGGCAAAATTCAAAGCCAAACATTCTTTAAAGGTATGATGTTTAGACAAATGTACTTAGTGATTGGTCATACGGAATTTGTTTTAATTTGAACATTTCTTGATCCAAATATTGACGCAAATATAGTTACATTTGTATGAGATACCACATGACATGTATTATAGATGATGTTAATCCGTTATTATTAATGTGTAAAACAATGAACATTAGTTTAAAGTTCAGACAGTTATGAATTATGTCTCTTGGTCGCTATGAATTTGTTATCACTGTACTTATATGTTTCAAATTGTCGTCAAAGAACATTGATGTCATACGATGACGTTAAACTGTGGAATAATAATAAATTATATGATGTCGATGTCGCCCTAAAAAAAACTCTCATGAAACTTAATTAACCGACAAGATTTACGACTTTGCATATGCAACCGACATGTTATGAACTATGATTCATCGAGTGAGTTTGTCACTGAAAAGTTAACTTTCGACAATGACTGAACTTGATGTGAACTATCGACTTAGTTTTAGACGTGAGGCCAGCAATTGACTTGGTATAGACTTGATATCAAATAGGTTTCCAACTTGATAGGAACCACCAACGGAAACTAGGAGTCTGATATTGTATTCCTGCGTGGAAACTTACAAAGTGGCTGAACTTACGATTAATCTTCTCCGTGCTCTTGTCTTCCACCTCCAGTCTCTCGGAAGCTGTAATTGCCTCAGGACTGGGGTTCCTTAAAAGGTGTGCGTGTAGGTACGCCAGGAACAGTAACGACATTGTGAACACATACACCTGGAACACCTGCAATCAAAGTATGTCCAAGTAGGTGACTAGTAATTTATTATACTGAGAGGCAAGGTTAGCAAGCTAAGTCAAGGCAAGAGGCGGGAAGGAATGGCAAGAAGACTAATGCGTTTAGTTCGTTCATTCTTTCCTTCATTCACTGATTAATTCGTTCATTTAAAGAGTCATTCATGTAGCACATGTCCCATGTGTGCCGTAACGTCCACCTTATTTTTTTCTTTGCTATTAGGAGTGATTTTTAATAGAATTCACAGTTGCTTATATGGAACATATAATAATAAAAATTATAATAAAACACTATGTGCTAGGATGGAATTTTATATCTCAGTGAAGGTTCCGTTTAAACAACTTCTATTCGGCTGCAACTGATCCTATACATTCTCACATTAAATTGAAGGCATCATATATATCATTTATGTGTAAAACAACGAAAAATAGTTTAAAGTTCAGACTGTTATGAATTATGTCTGTTGGACGCTATGAATTTATTACCACTGTACTGTATATGTTTCAAATTGTCGTCAACGACCACTGACGACGGTAACTGTGGAATAATAATTAAATTTGCAGCTTATGAACCAACTCACACATTCCTCGATGTCGTTCGGCTCTCATCGGAAACACTGACAATGCATGCGTGCCCATCAGTGCCAGTCCCAAGCCTGTATACAGAAGGAGGGCGAAGCTAATGATCTTCGTTATCATACAGAGTTGTCAAATTACAACTATCACCAGCCACTACGGCGTGTGTGAATGAGTAACAAAAGTGCTAGGGGTGGCGTACCTCAAGGTAGAAGGAGTCTTGACCGTTGTTTGACCTGTAGCCCAAGGTCAAGGCCGCAGCCAGAGCGAAGACAAGTCCAAGAATGAGAATGGTCAGACCATAGATCCCACCCAATAGATGGACCATCGCTGACCTAAAACACGATATAATCATATTTATCACCACAGATCATGTAACGACGATAAATGATGACGATGACGATTAGGAGCAGGTCGATGTGAAGTCTCTGGAAGACAACAGATATCGTTGAGCACCGAGTAATTCAGTGATCGCTTAAACACCTTTAAAACGCTTCAAAATTGATGATATATAGTATGATATTAATTTCAACCTGCAGTAGAATTGTCAGCAAAAAGACCAGAGGAGACCTTGTTCAGTCGAGGATTATTAATATACGAAGTCATTGCAACGATTTTAGTTCAGACAGTAAAGAGATTAAAATTTTAATTTTTATGTCTTTGATTCTTCATATAATATTATAATATGAAGAATGAAAGAGCATACAATCACAAAACAATAACAAAGCAGGCGTCTTAAATAGTGTGGGAAACTAAAGAGAAAGTGACGAATAAGAATATGGTCATCTTTAGTAAGTAAGTAAGTATATTCTTTATTTAGTCAAATGCAAAAGCGCACTCAGGTGAACAATATATTGAAAAGTACAACATTCTAATTAAAAAGGATCATTACACTCGATTGAAATAGCAATACGCTTCAAAGTACAGCAATTTCATTACTCGATTATCTGCCTATGGATTAAAACGAGCATATCTTTAAAATAACAATACGTTTTAAAATGCATTTGCATAGCATTGAATGGTTTATTATGTTTTTGGATTATAATCACGTTATGATTTATTCATGGAGTTTATATACACATAGGAAAACGTTTTAGAGGTGTGCTGTGCAGATATCCAATTGTTTTAACGTTATATTGACTGTGAGGATGTATGCGTTCCGCCATCCTTCTCCATACAATAGAATAGGCGCTTTTAAATTCCAATTCAGCCACTGTTCATACAGTGCCAGTCCTAATCTCGAACACAAGAGAAGGGCGACGCCGATTGTCCTTGTTATGACACGGTTCGTTAAGCAGCAGCTAGCTTAATAACAGCAATAGACAAAACGGTCGAGTTCGCACGGGTGGAGTGATTGGTTACCTGTAAATGCGGGTAATCAGAAAGTCACGAATGGCGACAAAACTGATCTCGAAATCGCCCGAATCGAGGGTGCTTGCAACCGACAGGTGGCGGTCTCGCTTGGATGCGTTTCCATGGTTACGCATCATCGTTGCTGAAGCCGTTTCATCAATTCAGCTCCAACGATGACGCAGGTCGCACTTCAGTGTGTTTATGAGCTTGCATCAGTCCAACGTGTATTTCTTGATATAGTCTGCTGTTTGGTTAAATTTGGTGCTGCCATAAGAGAATAGCGTCTAATAAAAAAATCCTTGATTTCGCGTGATATTTCTTTTTCAAACGGTCACTAGTTTAAATTCATTGTGTACTAAGCACCTTGCAAAATGGCGCACACTCGTTATGAACTGCGTGATAAAATGAACCCTGAATTGTCTCACGATGTCGTTGGACACCTTTGAAATGATTCTAAACAAGACAATAACAATTCTCATTCCGTAATTTCCGAATTTAAAAAAAAACATGTGAGTCACTGTTTGCACCTTGTCAGTGCCTGACCCTATCCTGAATTAATAAGGAGCGCGACGCATATGATCTCCAATTTTCACACCGACGTCAACGGCTGTTAATACCATAAAACTCAAAATAATTTCGTTGTAATTAGGCTATAATGAATAGTTCGATGATCTCATTAGACACCCTTTTAACGAAGATAAACAATGCTATGTAATCCTCCGCTGCACTAAATTACATAGCTGTCGAAACACGTATGTCATGTAGCAACATCGCACATTAGATCCGGTATGTCGGTTTAATCATAAGAGAAGCTTCTTTTGCTGATAGTTGAAGTTCAACGACACTGTGTGATAACATAGATCACTAGCGAGGCCATCCTACTTCATTAAGGCTTTGGACTGGCGCTGTAAGCGATGCGGAGTTCTTTTCAACCAATCATCATTTCAGCTCTTTTAACCAAAAGGTATTCATTGATAAACCAGGTCATGTACAGACTCGAGCATGCTTCAGATCATCCTATTTAAACTGACTGGCTTTTATGCCGGACCTCCAATTGGCTTTGACCGCTTGTACCAAACTCACTTTCAACAGGGACATAAATCCGCCGAAAATCCGGCCATGCGGTCGTTTCAGCTGCCAAATTCTCGCTTTCAGATGCACCCGACCAACTACTTCCGGTCAGATATCGCCACCAGATGTCGCTATAATCCGAAAAGTGTGAGAATAGACACGGAGCAGATGTAGGTCAGGTCGGGTCGACCTGATACGTGCCAGGAAGGCGCAGGAACGAAGTCAGAGGAGTTCGATTACAAGCCGTGGAGTAGTTAAGATACCGGTTAACTCCGCCACTGTTCGCACTCTGACAGTGCCAGTCCCAAGCCCGGATAAAGGAGCAGGGCGACGCTAATGATCCTTTTTATCACAGTGTCGTTAGACTGCCACTACCGGGATACCGGTTGGAAAGGAAGGTTTTGATGAGTGAAGGTATTTCTTAATCCTAATTTACTTTATTATTTCTTTCTGAATTTCTCTCTCTTTCTTTCTTCTTTGTTTTTTTATCTAGATGTTAATCTGTTTTGCAATATAAGTGTTCCCCGTCTGTCTTTTAAGTCTTCGAGTTGCTTAAAAGGAAAGGGAGGCGAACAATCTTAAAGCACCTCTTTTAAGCTCTTTATATTTCGTATAAGTATAAGTGTACGAAGCTGTTTAAAGGTAGCAAGCGCTGTAATATTGCCCAGCAAATTTTGTCGACGGCAACGGCCTCTGTTGTCATAAGCTGTCGCTATACCCTGGATCCATCCATGTAATAATGTGAAAAGTCATCTGCTGCAAAACTCAGGGAGTGCCAGTCCCAAGCCTGGTTAAAGGAGGAGGGCGACGCTGATAGTCTTTGTTACCCCACAGTGTCGTTAAACTGCAACTACTACTTTTTATATTTCTCAGTATGCATGAACCTTCTGCTTCTCAGCCAATGGTTAACTACTGTGTTCTTTTGAAGCAGCAATTATACATAGCTGTCTAGTGGCGGACAACAATGTTTTTTAGACACCAATCAGCCACTGTCCGTGATCAGTGTGGCCACGCACAACCGTGTCTACTCTTAACATACATAAATCAGAGAGTATGTCCAGGTTGAATTGAGAACGAGGTCTATGCCTGCGCCGATGGATATCAGTCTATGTTCTGTTGTCTGAGCGGAGAAGATATCTGGTGTCGAAAGAGATAGCTTCGTTTCCTCCGCATGGATATCCTGTCTCTTCAATTAGCGAAATTCGAGCACCTGTCTCTGGTCATCCGGTATTTAATAGAAGCGTATCCTAAACACCTCTTTTACAGCTCTCATTTTTCCTACATGTTAATGTAGACACGTTGCCTTTACAGTGAACAATTCTTCTGTGCTCACAAAACGAAGTCAAATTCAGTGGTAAGAACCGCTGAATGTAATAACGGTCTTTGTTGCCACGAGATGTGGATAAGCTTCCTAGGCTACCTCCTTATGCTCGGGACTTCACCGCTGCCCCTATTCTGACTGTGCCAATATCAAGCCTTGAGAAAGGAGGAGGGCGACGTTGATCATCTTTATTATTTCACAATTTGGTCATTACATAATAACATACCCTCGCTTTTGTCTTTCAGTTGCCTTAAAACACATGTGATTAGCTATTATTGTTAGCACACAGTTTCGTTAAACTGCAAATACTACCACCTCTGGAAACAAACAAAGCCACTGTTTGCACCCTGACAGTGCCATTTCCAAGCTTGGATAAAGGACAAGGGCGACGCTAATGATGAGCTTTGTTATCAGACAGCGTCGATAAACTGAAACCTACTTTAAAAAATCTGAATAAACCCTCTTTAAGCTGCGCATTTTCTCTACAAGTATTAACAGACAAGTGTTTTAAGCATTGTCAACAGGTATCATTGCCACGAGATGTGAACCACTTGATTCATTTAATCCATCGTTCCATTGCCACTACCCAGCATGGAGTGGTGCATTTCAACCCTCAAAAAAGAGGGCGATTCGCATAGTCTTTATTCTCACACATGGTCGTCACGCAGCTATTTAATCAACGCATCACAGAACGATCAGTTTTACACACCTCATTAAAGTCTTCCCAATTTCATACAAAAGTAAGAACACGATTAGTCCGTACACACCTCCGTTACGCTCCTCTCTGTCCTATAAGTATTCGAGGATGGACCGACCCACTAGAATAGTATTTGACGAACTGCTTCCACAATGGTAGAGCCAGTCCCAAGCTCCAATAGACAAGGGGCGACGCCAATGATCTTGGTATCACAGCGTCAATATAGCGAAACCACCACTATAACTCCAAAAATTTTCAGCGATATACAACACAATAGTATTTGTTAAATCCAAGTACCTAACACGCCATATTCTAAAGCTACGAGAAGGGAACAAGCTTATTCACGAGTGTATTCTACCAGCTATCGCAAATCCTCCAATGTTCGCAGGAAATCCCAAGCAATATCGTTGTACAATAGAATTTCCGAGACTGCGGCCCAGCCAGCATCGCAGAATATAGTGCCGTATGTGCAGGGAACCAGCGTCCGTTGATTCCTCGGCGATTTTGTTCACTGGTCACGCAAAACGGACTCCACCTGCGATGCTAATGTTGTTAATAAATTGCACTAAATATGATCTCTGACAGCTGTTGTCGCTAAGTGTAGCAACCGTGGTGTTCATATAGACACCCTTATAACATTAGACCAAACCTTATATAAGCAAACTCTTGCACTGTTAGACTAACTCATACGCTACCTCCGTAGATGTCTCGCCATAACCCTATGAATATAGAATGAATTGCACCTAGATGGCCTACATTTAAGTTATATAAAATATTATGCATTTATAAATAATTGTATCGAACTGCATGTTTATGTTACTTGCAAAGCATTGTGTGCTTGACTAACAAATACTTGTAACGAATTACACGATTATAGCATGTATACATTATTTTAAAATAAAACTGATGCTAATGATGCACACATATTATCATTAAGTATCTGTTTGAAAAATTCTGTGCCAGATGCAGGCCAATGATCAACGTGATTGTGACTTTGCACAGAGGAAATTTGCATTTTGTGTTCTCCATTAGCTTCTAGTGCAAGTCTTTTGCTCAATAGAGGTGTGCACAAGCAAACTATAGATTAAGCAACTAATTACATCCAGAGGGCATCTGATAATATAAATCACAAAATTGGTTAAATAAAGTACAGGCATTAAGGCTGACGCAAATGTCTGGATAAGGCGTAAACTGAAAGGACATTCAAAGCAAAAGTGTCTTCATTATCAGCCACAATTTCTGATTTTACCCGATCTTATTTTCTGATCACAACAATATCTCCCGTCACCAGACACGAATTTCAAAGCCATACTCAGCAGCCCTCCCATCGACACGAAGCCGACTCACAATCGGTGAGCCATGTCCGTTAAATTTCCGCCGCAATCCGTCTCGGTCCAGTGGGTGCAGGGTAATAATAGCAGATACCATGGAGGCACTGGAGCAAGACCGGGTGCACTATAATAGAACGTGGCCAGATTGCATAATCGTGGAAACATAATGTAAACATTGTGGAGATAATGATACCAACCAAGGCTTAAATAATAATTATGTGCATGTATGACTCTGTCAGCGCTTTTGCCTGCTTTTGATGTTTCCTTATACGTGATTGAGGTGGTAGTTGCAGTTTAACAGTAGATCATTAGTGTCGCCCTTCTCCTTTATCCAAGCTTGGGACTGGCACCAAGTAATTGCAGTGGAGTAGCTGAAAGCGGCAAGTAGGCATTTATATGGGGTGTAAGCAAACCTAGAAAAGGTGTGTAAATAACTAGATTTTCCTCCACTTGAGACGGTCAATGTGTAGGGACCCAGAGATGTTATTATGCATTTGCCCAAGCATATATCGATGGCGCTGAGGAACTGTGACACAGTTTATAGCGCCATCGATATATGCTTGGGTAAATGCATAATAATAATAATAATAATAATAATAATAATAATAAAGTATGTCTGTCTGCCAACTCTCATCTCATCCATCCTCCCTTTGTTACTCTCGCTATCTTTGTTTGTTATTCAAATGAATGCATAAATGAGAACTAACGACCAAGAGTCAACCACATATCACCCATGAGCAAAATCATGGCGTACGGCCATATAGTCGGAATATAAGTGCGGCCTTGCTAAATCGCTTCATGAGGTTATACATGTATAGCCCTAATTATTATTATACAAGGGTTCATGTATCAACTCATTCGCCTCATATCATATTTCTACCTAATCATTAAGGCTTTGATGTTTTTGGTCTGGCACAAACTCGTCCTAACCAATTTTCTGAATTCATCTCTCATAAGCACAACTCGTAAAAAAAGACCACTTAACTACGCGACTCTTCTGCGCGTTTCAAATATCAACCTTTTCGGCCTCTGATATTTAGACTGACTTGACAAGTAGTCAACTGTTTTTCAAATTCAGGCTTACATGTTAAATGCGTGTGCGTGTGTGTATGTGTGTGTATATATATGTGTGGGGAGGGTGGGGGTAGGGGGGGGGTGCGTGAATGTGTGTGCGTGCGTGTGCGTATATATATATGTATGTTTGTATGTATGTGTGTGTGTGTGTATATATGGTCATAACAAACAAATGGAGAGATACGCAAAAATTACTATACAGAGTGAGAGAGAGAGAGAGAGAGAGAGAGAGAGAGAGAGAGAGAGAGAGAGAGAGAGAGAGAGAGAGAGAGAGAGACAGAAACAGAGACAGAGACAGAGACAGAGAGACAGACAGACAGACAGACAGACAGACAGAGACAGAGAGAGACAGAGAGACAGAGAGAGACAGAGAGACAGAGAGAGACAGAGAGACAGAGAGACAGAGAGAGACAGACAGACAGACAGACAGACAGTGACAGAGTGAGAAAGAGAGGCATAGACAGAGATAGAGACATACATGCAGACAGGCAGCCAAGCAGGTAGACAGAGAGACAGTTAGCCAGACAGACAGGCAGTCACAGAGACAGAGACAAAGCTGCGATAGTAAGTAAGGTAACCTGTGTTTCTGTCGCCAGTCCATGGATAAAAATGACATCCTTTCCATGAAGTCATCGTTTGGAGTCGTCTGATAATCAACGTTCTTCATCCTCTCTCTAATCAATTATGCTCGATCTCAGATACAATCTTCTCTCCTCAGCAACACTCTAAAATATCTAAAACTGCGGTGTCAGCAGATCTAACTGATTGTCACCAATGATCCTCGCTTCTATAGAACACGATTTAGCTTCAAAAACAGACGATCTCATTGTTTAAATGAAATAATCTTATGAACCGACTTCTTTTGCTTCCTTTTAATTCTATGCAAAGCATTGATCGATTTGAAAAAATGGCAGCAACGTTAGACTTCTGGTCGAGAGGATCGTAATCGTAATTCTCTATTTTTGAAATCACCATTCGAAAGCGAAGCGTTGGGCACCAGCTCATTCACGAGCGCTGCAGTCCGTTTGAGGCCAGATAGCTATTAACGATCTTTAAAGATATACAAAGTTGTGTCAACTACTTTTTATCGTAAGTACTTCATATAGATGGTCAAACGCTTTCATCTCTTAAGAAAGTCCGCGCTAAACGACAAACACCACTGCACACGATAAGCTCGGGTTCAGCTCAACGCTGTTACACGTCTGAGGAACCTGCGATAAGACCGGGTCTTCCTTTGCATAGGTCAGAATCGTTGGATACAATCCAGGGTCGATGCAAGTTCCTTGATGGATAGGAAGTCTCGTGTTTTGATAACTGTTGAATATCCGCCAACTGTTCGTTTCTTTGTGTTGGAACTTAGCGGGTAGGTACGCGGTCGGTGAGGCTGTGGAGGGATCTGATTGGCACTGGAAGGAATGGAGGGAGCAGTAACAGGTCATGGGGGGAGGTACACAAGGTTTATTGGTCTTCTCATTGGTTAGAACTGAGTATGGGCCATAGTAGAGGCAGAGAGAGCGAGACAAAGAGAAACAGAAAGACAGGCATACAGAGATAGAGATAGAGGCAGAGGCAGAGACGTACCAGAGGCAGAGACAGAGATAGAGACAGAGACAGAGGCACATACAGAAGCAGAGTCTGAGACAGAGATAGAGAGAGATAAGAACAGGAGACCGACAGACAAACGGACAAACAGAACAAACAAACAGAACAGACAGACTCAGTGAGCGACAGACAGACAGACAGACAGACAGACAGACAGACAGACAGACAGACAGACAGACAGACAGACAGACAGACAGACAGTGGTAGATACAGCTCTGGAGAGATATAGACCGAGACAGAGACATAGAGGCAGAGACAGAGAGAGAGAGAGACACGGAAACGAAAGCTGAGGAGAAATAAATAGATACCGTGATATATACCGAACAAAGAGTCAGACCCAGACCTGGAACTCCATATTAGTATCAGGTCAGACAGAGGTGAGAGGTAGAGGTCAACAGATATACATAGTGTTGGAGTCTAATCAGATGAGAGGAGATGAGTCATATATATATATACACATAAATTAATATACATTAATATATATATATCCATATTAATGTATATTATTATATATATACAATAATATATACATTAATATATATATATATTAATATACATTAATATATATTTAGAGAGACAGAGACAGAGAGAGACATAGACAGAGACTAAGACAGAGAGAGACAGAGAGAGAAAAAGAAAGAGAAACAGACAGACAGAGACAGACATACATACATACATACATACATACATACATACATACATACATACATACATACATACATACATACATACATACATACATACATACATACATACATACATACATACATACATACAGGCAGACAGACAGAGACATAGACAGAGACAGAGAGGCAAAGAAACAGAGATAGAGAAACAGAGAGAGAAAGGGAAAGAGAGAGAGTGAAATAAAAGGGAAAGAGAGGAAGCAAGAGAGAAGGAGAGGCAGAGGGAGAGGGACAGAGGGACAGAGGGACACAGATGGCGATCGTGATGAAGGCCTGAGGGTTCTAGCTACACCTTGCACTCTGACAGTGTCAGTCCCAAGCCTCGATAAAAGAGGAGGGCGACGTAAATGATTACATTTCAATTTACTCAAATACATCACGCTTCAATCCTCATAGCCAGCATATCTAGGTCGACTGTTTACTAATCAACCACATCGCTCAAGTCGTTACACTTCCATCAACACACTGCTCCGCCCTTCCGTCACATCATAACTTAAATTTGAAAATAACTTCATAGCTACTGCTGTTCCGCAAAACCAAAAAATCGATTTGCAGACTAAGAATTTTGCACAATGAAAAGCAAACGCAGGAATTGGACGCTCACCAGTAAAATTCATTTTTCATTATTATTTTTAAAAATTTATTTAAACGGCGAACAGAATAAATAAATAAATAAAGCAAAACAGGTCATGTTTAGACGAATAACAGTCTGGCTACATGGGACAACCTGCCAAGTAACAGCAGGGTTGATAAACATAGCGGTTCTCAATACGCAATAAATGTATAAATATTATAAGGTGATTAAGTTTTTAAGGTGTCCAATACAGTCTCGATTTGTGTTTATGACAACAACAAAATTTGTCGGAATTAAAAACTATCGCCGTCTGAACAACCTGCAAAATATAACCAATGACGAGAGAATTAAGCAAAGGTGGTGGAAGAAAATGATATAACAAATAAACTGAAATGAATAAAAGAAATTAACAGACGTTAACGGCTGCCTCTATAGCTACAATATATCGCTAACATAAGAATATAAATAAAATCGCCAAAATTACGACATCATGGTGAAATTAATTAGGCGGCAAGATGTCGTTAAAAACAAAGAGGGCGGCTGTAATGGACACCTTTAAAATTACATCACATTCTTCTACATATAAGCAAAGATGACCAAGCGGTCAAGTCTTCAATTATTGACGCATAGACTTTCAAGATCCCATAAGCGTAAAGATAAATGAGGTTGGACTAACTGAAGAGCGGTTCCCAAACTCCAGCGCGATAAAGTAAACCAATAAATGATGAAAGAAGAATGCCTGAGAATGGGTTCTAGGAAGAGAGACTAAAGCCAGCCCAGATCGAAGTTCTTTCTACTGAGAAGGCACGACAAATGGAATAGAGTAAGTTCTTATAAAGAACAGTAAATTTAATTTTGGACATGAAGAACATATAGAGATAGATTATTCAATGGACGCCGCTATAAAAATAAGTAGCCCATGTAGAAGAGCGTTTACATCTTGGCGAAAGGCGATTTGCTGCCGTGTTTCTTTTAAAAAAGGCTTAATCCAATAGCGAAGGCTGTAGCAGCAGTTTCAGTTTGCGACTCAGTGCAATAACCAGGATCATAAGCGCCGCCGTCCTTTTTCCAGCCTTGGGACTGGCACTTAAAGAATGCCGAATTTGAGTTAAGACACGGTTTGCCTTCTTAGATAAGCGCTTTATTATTGCGCGTTTACTTTAACTTATAAGGCAATTAAAAGGAGTAAGAGAGGTGTGCAAGAGACTGAGAGACGCGGTGCGCTTGTTGCGTTGCAGCGACGTTTTATGCCAGATAAAAGACGATGACCGTCGCCCTATATTTTTTACCCTCTTTAATTTAACTTGGCTTGCGTCAAGTATGTCCGGGCGGATATCCTTGAGCTCTTTTCAGGTATATTCCAGTTGATCCTCAGAGCTTAAATTTTGCACAGATCTCAGGCTTGCATGACAATGCAGTGTATCAAATTTTGACGGCTATCTGAGTAAAAAAGAGGGTCCCGAAATAGCCATGTTTTTTTACTTTAACTTGTTTAGGTGATAGACACACTACATCGTGTCTGGTAGTGGCGAAGATTGGTTGGTTGTTTCAGTTTAACGACACTGGGTGATAACAACGATCGTTAGTATCGTTTTCCTCCTTTATACAGGCTTGGGATTGGCACTGCTGGATGGAATTATAGGCCAAACATTTTATTCTGACGAAAAGTGTTTGAATTGATTGCCATACACTTTGAGTTAATGAACTGGATTGGGTAAAGAGTTTAACTACAGCTATTAACAACAGAGGCCATTGCCGTCGACACAAATTTACTTGGCATATTTCAGCGTTAGGGCAAAATATCTAAATTCTAGCCATTTCTCAACCAATAATACCTCCGTACCGACAATATATTTGTAATATATAACGCGGAAAATTATTGATGAAATCATTCTTCACTTTGCATGATCGTGTTGCTAAAATTAGTTCTGACGTCTGGAGTTGTTTATAAACAGTGTTTTTGATTTTGATGATTTGCATTCACCTCGTCAACGGGATTTCTGATTGTCAAGTCTTTTCGCAGAGGATATTTCGTGATTGAAAAGTTCTATATAACTGGTATAATTATTCTTGCATATATGCTTTCCTAAATTTATACCACATGTAATGACATTCGAGTGACAAAATGGTGTTATTCTATATATTTCAACCACTTTAATGATGTCACCACATAAGCCAGATTTTTATTCTGGCCATGGCCAGAATTGAGATCCGGTTTGGCCAAATTAGCACATGCACACTGGATAATGCAAAAAGGACTGCATAGGTAAAAGTGACAGAGCCTAAGGGGCCGAAACCAGCCAAAAAGGCCATTGATCTGCATGAAGAAATTGACCGGGCCTAGCCTTAACAAATAATGTTTGATGCTGGCGATGATCATGTACTTTTAAATGGAATTTGACGCTTAGAAGGGTGTCTTCGTAGTGATAGTCTTCCTATATTTGTAAGATAACCAAAAGACTTAAAAGAGGTGTGTTGTAGTGGCATTTTTCGACACTGTACGATAGTAAATATCATTAGCTTCGCCCACATAATTTATGCATGCTTGGGTCTGGCATTGTTAGAAAGAAAACAGTGGAGGAGTTATGAGGTGTGTAAATGACTACTATGTACTCATACAGTGGCAAGTTGCTGAGTAATGACAATACGACATTGTGTCGAAACAAAAGTGATTAACGCTGCCCTCCTCCTTGCTTCAGGCCAAGTACTGGCACTGCTAGAAATAGGTAGTCAACAGCGGAGTAGACAGTTTTTCGAATCTAGCGGCATCTTGAGGCAACAAAGATCTTCGTTGACTTTAAGATAATAATGTTATTTTGAACGTTTTTGCCGCTAAGCTTCTTTCGTCCTTGTGATCACAGATGGTTGGAGTCACTGTAGTGGTGATTGCTGCAGTTTAGCGACACTGTGTGATAACATGAATCATTAGCGTTGACCTCCTGCTTCATCGACTTATCCTGGCTTGGGAATGGCACTGCTGTACTGGAGCAGTGAAGATATAAAAAATTTAACAGACGCTTGTTTATTTTTATTTATAATGACATACGAAACTATAAAAGAGGTATATAGCTATCTAGGTGTTTAGTTGAGTAACTTTCCAGATGGGACGTGCTTAATATGGGTACCTTTGAGTCTTTTAAGCTTTACATTTTGCTTATAAGAAGGAGTAGACAAAATTAATCTAACATAGCTTCAGCAATCTCACTGTCATAACATCATTTCTTAACACACCTTTTTTTATAAGTCTTCCGATTGTCTTATATGTTAAAGTAGACAGGAAATTCGTTTAAAATGACTATTGCTGTCGTATAGACTATATAAGTAGACATCCACTTTTAATTATGAGCAATTGAAAGTTGTAAGAAGAGGTGTGTACGATGCGGGATAAACAGAGGCAGTTGCTTGAATTCTGTAAATTGAACAGACAGGATATCCATAATCGCAGGCACAGACCTCGTTCTCAGTTCAATCTAACCCAGACTCACTTCATCATCCACCTTCCAATTTTCGCACAGACTTTGTAGCAGCTACTCTGCCTCATCTGCCCCTCTTCAAACTGAACTACCCATTGGACAGCCACTCTGATTCGTCGCATCGCTAGTGCTAGTGCCATTCGCCTGGTTTTAAAGTGGCGCTTTAGAAGTGTGGAGATTACGATTTCGACAAAAATTGTTACACACAGTTGTTACAATGCAGAGGAATACATAAAGTATCCTTATAGTTGTTGTGAGAGAGAGAGAGAGAGAAAGAGAGAGAGAGAGAGAGAGAGACAGACAGACAGACAGACAGACAGACAGACAGACAGACAGACAGACAGACAGAGAATACATGTAGGTCCTACTGGATGTTGAGTTCCTTGCGATCGGGTATAAATGGCGCAGTATACTAGGCTTTTTCTCTCAGTGTACCTCATATTCTGTAACCTTGCTCTATAATATAAAACTCATCGCATTCAATTTTCTTTAGTCCCTCCCATCTATTTCTCAACGCATGCAGGAAGCGGCGTGTTGGAGTACATCTGGGAGTAGAGCCAGTCTCCGAGACACTCGGGAAGAGCCTGGAGCCAGAGGAAGGCACTGGCATCCCATCCGATCAAGTATCGGGCTCGTGGGTAGAGACCAAGAAGGGCGTGTTCATAGGCATCGACGACGTCTGAGAAACGATCGGAACCTTTGAAGAGTTGTGGGATTCTATTACGTCTTTGGAAGACTGGAAAAAACAAAGAAAAATAAATGCCTTTGATACAACGTAGTGCCTACATGCACACAAGCACGCACGCACGCACACACACACACACACACACACACACACACACACACACACACACACACACAAACACATAAAACCACACTTAAGCACACACACAAACACCTAAACACACACACACAAAACTATACTATAGAGGTGTAGAGCAGTGTTGATTCCACCACTGACAGAATCCAATTTGTAAAAAAGCTTCAGATTGTGCAGACGAGAGAGTTTAACTCTTGAAAGCCAATGACATGTGCATAACAATGCCAGATGTTTCACTAACTAGTTCGAAAATAAAAGTCGAGGGTTGAAGTGCAGGCGACACTATTGAGTATCTCATGCAACGTAGATGACATGCTTAGGGTCTAACTCCAAACTACTAATGTATTCCTACACTAATAATGTGCCCCAATGCGACTAATATACCTCGAAACTACTTATGTAGTCATAAGCTACTAACGCAACTCCAAACTACTAATCCACCCCTAAGCTAAGTATGAACCCCTAAACAAAGACCTCTAACTACTCATGTTGGCCTACCGCAAACTACTAATGTACCCCCAAACCACTAATGTGCCCCTAAACAACTAATGCACCTCCAAACTAATGCAAAAATCCCAATGTACATGTACATCTGAACTTCTAATGCACATCTGAACAACCAGCGCACATAAAAATGATAATTAATGGACCTCAACACTACCAACGCACCTCTAGATTACAAATGTTAGGGGTTTACCATTGTTAGTCTACGATTGATAATTATCTTAATAATGATCTACTTACATCTTTTTACAAAGTCCTCGCCATATTCGGCCCGTACTTCCGGTGTAGCTTTGTCGAATGTTGTGTGATAACGACGAACGACATTTTCCGCTGACATCAGGTTGGTACGATGAACTCCTGGTTCAACGAGTAATGCCTTACATCCAAACGGTATGAGCGTACGTCTGCAATAGTAATCGAGATAAAAGTGATTACTATTCTGTCATGTCATGTCATGTCACATCGTCATCGTCGCTTCGCGATGGTTGACTACATGAATGGGAGAGTGATGTCCAATGCTTTCTGTCTCGTACGATGTTCATTAAGCTTGTGCCTTTTAAGCCAGTCCACGCCATGACATTGTCAAACCAGCAGATTCTGGGCCTTCCACGACTTCGGCTTCCTTCCACTATACCCAACATTACACTGTTCTATTCTTTATTGACTAATTAAAGTAATTAGTTGAATTGCTAATTACTCTTTATGGTCAGATCAGTCCATCATGGCAATGGGTTCCAACTTCCAAGTTCGCCGTGGCCTCTACCCCCACACAGTGAGGAGCATTGAACAACTTTCGGCTAAGGACTCACAGCCCCCACCCCTCGTCAAGACTCAATAGACTGCATCAAACTCAGCCATACATAGCCAGAAAATTAAATAGAGCGTCACCCTCCCCGATATAGACCCGATATACTGTATCCTATGGATGTTAGGACTTCATATAATCAGGTGCTTACAATTCACCCATATGGAGCTAGCGTGTAAACTGTACATAAGCACCTACAGTTCACTGCCTGTTCTCGATTTTGACCCGCTCCCGTAACTGACTCAACCCAGTCTTACTGTGGCGCTGCAAGAATTAGACAAGTATCATTATATTACTTTAGTATTGGTCAACAACTCTTATGTTACAAGTCAATAATTTACGATGTGTAATAATGATTGAGTAAAGGCCTACCTGAGCGCATCGGTAAATGCTTCCACCCCATATTTGGAGATGCTGTAATTTGCAGCGTGTGTGAAGGAGAATCGTCCAGCCATGCTGGACGTGTTGACCACTCGGCCTTTCTCCGCTTTGACCAGCGTTAGAAACGTCAGCGTGACGTCAATTAGGCCCCAAAGATTGACGTCACACTGCCGCTTGTAATCTTCTAAGGTAAACCATTCTGGATGACCGCTGGTGAGAAAATTTCCGGCGTTGTTCAGTACGCCCCAAAGACCTACGAATACACCTGCGTTGTTCAAGACTCCGCTAAGACCTAAGAGAGTAAATTAAGTAAGTAAGTGTATCAGTGAAGTGTATAAGTAAGTACTTTCGTAAGTGCCTATTCAAGTATGTAGAACTTATAAGCACCTGTGTTCCAGGCATGTATTCATGGATACAAGTTTGCCCAATGCATGCGTGTTTGAAGGTAAATATGCATGTCGATTTATTACCAAGAAAAAGTGCATGTTTGAATCGTTAAAGATACTACGTTCTGACCTTTGCCCCGTGGTAACTTAGACTTGACATATTCCAGGGCCTGGCGAACGCTTTCTTTATTGGCAACATCCAACGAGATGGAATGAAATCGATCGGAAGTGACCTTCTTCAACTCCGTCTCTCCCTTCTCCGTCAGACATCCGGCGAACACGTGACATCCCACGTGATCCAATCTCTTCGCCAACAGTTTTCCGAATCCAGTGTCACATCCGGTGATGAGAATGTAACGATCGGAATAGTTTCCGATGCGTGGAATGCGAATCAGACGATCGAGGAGTTTATAGATAACGAAGAAAACGAAGACGTCAACAACGAACCAGTCACAGAAAATCATTATGCGCTGTAAAATAAAAAAATGACAAAAAATATATGCATCTACCCGATTCTACCGTACAACTTCAGTTACAATACACAATGCGCTTCGTACACGATCTTCCGCTACTTTACCGCTGAGCAAGAGTTTGCTCTGATTAATATGAAGATATCATTTGTGATATTTACCTGGTGTTTTAGACTCTCCTTTATTCAGGAATGAATGCGGTGTGTAAGACTTTGAGCCGTGTGTTTCACGTTGGTAGATAAGTCCTGCTAACCAGGGTTGGACGAATGTTAGTTTAAGTGTACCAAACACGTAGTAGGCCTACTTTTTATGGCCATTAACGCTGCCGACCTGACAGACTTGTGGTCGGAAGTCGTGTGCAATCACTGCAGACTCGATTGTAAGGCCTTGGGACTGTTAAGATGGTGTAGTCCTACGTGTTCTAATGAGGCATTCAAGTCAAGCCATGTTTAACTTACACGTGTACATGGGCCCTGCGTGTTTGAGCCAGGATGGCCAATGTCGTATAGATGCATAATGCAACGCGACTTTTATTACTCAATTGTTGCCTGGACACTTCTTTAAGTGTGGTTAACCTTTAAACTCGTTAATCGTGATCGTAAACTTGATATTTCTACAGCGCTCGAAAAAAACAAACACGAAGCAACCAGCTTATGTACAGGCCTTTAGTTAAAACAAAATCGATAGGCATGTATTGCCTAAATTGTCCGCGGGTCTGGATAAAACGGATCAATCAGACATATACATGTAATTATTATATGAGTCGGACGGCAAGGGTAGTAAAGACGGAGCAAAGAATTGAAGCGTCGATATGCTTCAAGCAGTTTGAGTGGTTTGAAATTGCCCAAATGTAATGATAGAATGCTTGACTGTTAAAATCCAAAGCAGAGGAGAGAGACATTTCAAGTTATATTTCCATTGGCAGCCCTAACAAACTCATAGGGAGGGAGCTACTCATTCGGTATAGACACAGGGCAAAGATGAGGAAACGACTAGTGACCAACTGCCCTCGTTTGCGGGGATATCCATCCAATATTTTAAACAAATAATTTTCGAGTTGAACTTTTTCGTCAACATTTTTTGCTGGTTGTGTTTGTCCTTATTATCAATTTCCTAATTGTCAATGGGTAGACAGACAAGCCAGTAGCCTTTATTTGCATCCAACATCCAACAAGCGTCAATGCAATACATTGCATGCAACGATTGCGTGCATTCAAAAATAAGCTAAAAGAGGAGCAGATTATAAGGTCAGACTTTCAGTCTTGAGCACCTGATATAACTTTAAGATGCGTCGATTAACGCAACAAATTAAACACTGGAGATTTTACAATGGGTAGCACGAGGGGTGTCTCCTCCTGCGAAGTTGAGTGCTTGTCCTCAAAAAGAGATGACAAGCGCTGGTTCATGCAGTGACCAAAGAAGTTGAAAGAACTGAGAGTTCTGGCAAATCGAGAGAGACAGAGCCGTAATCGTAGTCGTGATCTACAAACTTCTAAAGCGCCACTCGAAGGCAAAGTGCAGGGCACCAGCTCATTCACGAGCGTTGCATCAAATCAAATGGGTTGTCAAAAGGGTAGTCCGAGGTAGTGCAGAGTCCGGTTTCCAGAGGGTCAGATCGTCAACTCTATATGGCTATTTTCGCATAGCGGTCATTGCATAACCTAGCAAATACTTTTCAATCCAAATAATTTTCGATATCTTTCATCTATTTCTTGACGCAAGCAGGAAGCGGCGAGTTAGCGTTCAGCTGGAAGTAGAGCCAGTCTCCGAGCCATTCGGGAAGAGCCTGGAGCCAGATGAAGGCACTTGCGTCCCATCCAACCAAGTATCGGGCTCGTGGGTAGAGACCAAGGAGGGCGTGTTCATAGGCATTGACGACGTCTGAGAAACGATCGGAACCTCTGGTAAAGGAGAGACGACAGCGACTCGTCAACACTGAAGCGAAAAAACGAACTTAGTTGTATCAGTTTGACGACACCGTGTGATAGGAAAGATCCTTAGCGTCACGCTCCTTTTTCATCCAGCCTTGGGACTGTAACTCCCTGAGGACAAGCATTGCTGGAGTTTTAATTTGGAGATAAATTGCGGAGAGTAGCATGCAGTTAGTAGGTAGTGTGTACGCGTGTGTTCGTTCATTAATTAATTCACTAATTTTTTTAATTAATTAATTAATTCATTAATTCGTTAATTAATTAATTCATTCATGCATTCATTCGTTCAGTCAGTCATGTATTCACTCACTAAATTATTCATTATACCATTTATATAACGCCCCTCAAGAAGTCTACTCGGAGGCGCTCCCGGCGCTCCCGGCGCTCCCGGCGCTCCCGGCGCTCCCGGCCCAACCACAGCGACACAAATCGGTCTCAAAAGCAACGTGTAAATTGATTAAAGCTATTAACAGATCTTCGGATTTGTGCTCACATCTTTTTGCAAAGTCTTCGCCATATTCAGCTCGCACTTCAGGTGAAGCTTTGTCGAATGTTGCATTAAAACGACGAACGATGCTGTCCGCTGCCATCAAATTGGTCCAATGTGTTCCTGGTTCAATGAGTAACGCCTTACATCCGAACATCAAAAGGGTTCGTCTGCAATAGATCAGTACACTGCAAAATGCAGTCGGCACTGATTACCTCATCTGCTAAATATCAATTAAGCAGTGAATCAATCAATCAATCAGTCAGTCAGTCAGTCAGTCAGTCAGTCAGTCAGTCAGTCAGTCAGTCAGTCAGTCAGTCAGTCAGTCAGTCAGTCAGTCAGTCAGTCAGTCAGTCAGTCAGTCAGTCAGTCAGTCAGTCAGTCAGTCAGTCAGTCAGTCAGTCAGTCAGTCAGTCAGTCAGTCAGTCAGTCAGTCAGTCAGTCAGTCAGTCAGTCAGTCAGTCAGTCAGTCAGTCAGTCAGTCAGTCAGTCAGTCAGTCAGTCAGTCAGTCAGTCAGTCAGTCAATCAATCAAGCAATCAATCAGTCAACCAATTAATCAATCAATCAATCAATCAATCAATCAATAAGAGCTTAACATGACGCCTTTTCGAGATATCTACTCAGTAGTCGTAAAACGGTAAAGCAATGTTTTGATGGAATCATTAATCGCTTGTTCGCTGGTGCGGGAATAAATGGTATGAATATAATGGTATGGACAAGATGGTATTGATAAAATGGTATAAAACTACCATATTCGCCGAACTGGCACAGAAGACGGACAAATACATGTAGCTTAAGCAATTAAAGGGATATACCTGAGCGCATCAGTAAAGGCCTCCACTCCATATTTTGAGATGTTGTAAGTTGCAGCGTGTGTGAAGGAGAATCGTCCAGCCATACTGGACGTGTTGACCACCCGGCCTTTCTCCACTTTGACCAGCGTTAGAAACGTCAGCGTGACGTCAATTAGGCCCCAAAGATTGACGTCACACTGCCGCTTGTAATCTTCTAAGGTAAACCATTCTGGATGACCGCTGGTGAGAAAATTTCCGGCGTTGTTCAGTACGCCCCAAAGACCTACGAATACACAGTTACGAAGGTGAATCATTGCATTTTTGTATGCGAGTGTCCATGTTTATGTATGTAGAATTGCATGAATGTATGCGCATGCGTGCATGTCCTCTTGCGCTAGCAGAAATGTTGATAGGACGCAGCGCTTTGCCTCGCAGAGTCTTCTTATACCTTTCTCTCGAAGCTCTACGATGAAGTGTCGTGCTTTATCGACTGCTTGGAATAGACTCTCATTGGATCTTCGGCTCATGCCTAGGAACACCCTATCTCATATTTATTCCATTTTGAAATCTGTCTTATTCGGCCGAGTTGGAACGGGGCGCGTCTGAGTAGATTTCTTGAAGAGGAGCTGTATTAAGTTTCACCGACTGATCAATCAGGATTCAGAATACATTGACGTCAGAAGTCGGAGGTCAAATTTATGGAGCAGACGTCTGGTACCCAACCAGGTCAGTTGAATCTCAGAGTAGTTAGGACCGAGATCATGTGACAATGATCCGAGCCAACAGGAGAGTTTTGTTCAGCGGGACGACCATGTATGTATGCTCGCATGAGAAGTAATAAGTGTATTTCCATTTTACAAAGGCTAAAGATACAATATTCTTACCTTTGCCCGGTGGTAGCTTAGACTTGACGTAATCCAAGGCTTTGCGAACGCTTTCCTTGCTGGTAACATCCAACGAGATGGAATGAAATCGATCGGAAGTGACCTTCTTCAACTCCGTCTCTCCCTTCTCCGTCAGACATCCGGCGAACACGTGACATCCCACGTGATCCAATCTCTTTGCCAACAGATTTCCGAATCCAGTGTCACATCCGGTGATGAGAATGTAACGATCGGAATAGCTTCCGATGCGTGGAATGCGAATCAAACGATCGAGAAGTTTATAGATAACGAAGAAAACGACGACGTCAACAACGAACCAGTCAGAGAAAAACATCTTCTGCTGTAAAATAATAATAAATTTCTCTTTATTTGTCTGAGATCGATCCATTGATATTATAGCAACGTTATTGATCTCCTTAAACATCGAGATAATTTAAAACATCATGTGTAGGATCGTGGCTAAAGTAATGAAATCCAAGGGCGTCCAGATAGGGAGGTATGGAGTAAAATTCCTCCAATTTTAGGTAAGGAGATATTATTTGTGTCTTAGAGGGTGGATACCTCTTGGGGTTACTGGAGACCGAGGGTTAACGTCCTTCACCCAGGGTGGATAGACGCCCCTGATTAAACCAGTGCGCCTGAACGCAAACTGGTCCTCGATCTTGAAGGCTGTTCTTCGAAGTCTATATAATTCTTTGCTCCAACTGCGAGGGTTGTTACGAGACATTTTCTTAGGAAGCTTTGTACGAGAGCAATGGAGTTGGTTGTAGTATTCTTACCTTGCATAGGAGACCACACATAGCTATTCATAAGCATATGTTCAAATAGTTTGTGCTGGAGGTGACGGACCTTGAAATGTGGCTGGTTGGTAACATCATATCGGCGCTGACAGAGAGAGATACAGAGAGACAGACAAGAAGGCAAAGAGAGTGACTAAGACCATCAAACGGTTTCTCAAGGTCCACAAATCATCATAATTGCTGTGGCGTTTACGCCTACCATGCGTAGGATCCAAAAGTCGAATTCTCAGGTCTGCTGCATTTGAAGTTTACTCATAGATGAAGCCTGCGTGTGACAAGAGTTGGTTCTTTTTACTAGACCTGACCCAAGTCTTAAGCCCAGCGAGACATCATAACTAAGACCACATTATCTGCTGGCCTACATGTGAACGGGACTGTATGGGTCCATGGTTTATTTACAGCGTTACTAGCACGTGGGACAGAAGTTGCTTTGGAAAAGTTATTACAGCTTCTCAGCTGTAGTCTACTATGCAACCCACCAGTTCCAACTTCTTGTTGACTGCCAACTGACTCAGCACCTCATTTACATGTATGTGGAAATGCTGTTGCCTGTTCGTCAGGATTCAAGATTCGTGGCTTAAACTTAATAGAAGTTACCTCAGTTTTAACCAGTCGTATTTAATTAATTCATTAATTACGGAGATCGATGAAGATTGAGAAAACCTGATCAGGCGAAATATTAAAAGAATCTTCGATGCTTGATGGAAGAAAAAAATCCGAAGGCATCACAAGAGATATAATGATGGAAACAGAGTGACATAAATTGAGATAGAGAGAGACGAAGATAAACGGAGAAGGGTTGTGAGTGAGAGAGGGAAGACAGCCATAAAGAGGGAGGCAGACGATCGAAGAGGGAGAGAGATAGGGTTATTTGGTAACACTTTTCCCCCTAAGCTATATGCGCATGTGCACGCTCACACTAGCCGTGGAGCCAGTGTACGCAAGAATTTAGTATTTAAATAGAAATATTTTGCAAAAATAACTGATCAGGATTTTTTATGATAACTATATCAACAAAGTGTCCTAGCCGGCTGCGACATACTTAAGACTACATCAGAAAGTTTGGTTCCTTGGCTGACACATCTCCTAATTTATTTTTAGACAGGGGACAGAATAATGGGTGAAATTAAGTTATCAGAACCTATCACCATAGACTTTAAGAGTATTATGGTCCCAATTTAACTATCATAGCATTCAGCTCGGACCTGCGATAAAAAATGGAAACCATTTATAAAATGCTGCACACAAAAATCTGTCGTCTGTACGCTGGAATCTTTACAATAGGGAATAAACTGGCGCAGTGCATTAAGCGTTTTCTCTCAGTGTTTTTTATTTGTAACCTTGCACAAAATATAAAACAGTTCTCATCCAATTTTCTGCAATCTGCCCCATCTATTTCTCAACGCGTGCAGGAAGCGGGGTGTTGGAGTTCAAATGGAAGAAGAGCCAGTCTCCGAGCCATTCGGGAAGAGCCTGGAGCCAGAAGAAAGCGCTGGCGTCCAATCCGACCAAGTAGCGAGCTCGTGGGTAGAGACCAAGGAGGGCGTGTTCGTAGGCATCGACAACGTCTGAGAAGCGCTCGGAACCTTTGAAGAGTTGTGGGACCCTAGGACGTCTTTGGAAGACTAAAAGAAACAAAAAGAAACAGCTGCCTTGGATACGACCGAATTAGGGTCGTCAACCGCCCCCGGAATCGACTAAGGCCGTCCCTTGTCCAGGAAATACTTATTATGTCCCTTAATCCAGTTATAGCTAAGTAACTAATATATATTATGTGATTCAATTAATATGCATAGAGCAGTTGTCATTCGTCGAGCGTACAGTTTGAGAACAATTAGCTCCAGATAGTCAACGGAAAGTAGAACACTCTACATGTAGAACCAGACGTTTTACTTGCCAGTTCAAAAAAGCCTTACAGTTGAGGAAGAGGCAACAGTCGACAAGCTACGCAGATTCCATGCTTAGGGTCTAGTTCTAAGCTATTAATGCATCTCGAAACTACCATTGCACCTCTACGTAACTAAATTAGCTTTAAACTGTTAATAGGTCCAACTCACGTGAACTGTTAAAACACTTCTAAACTGATGATGTAACTCTAAATGACAGGTGTACCTCTAAACTATTAATGCAACTCTAAATTATCAATGCTAGGTGTATTAATACCTACAATTGATAAGTTCCTGAATTATTATCTACTTACATCTTTTTACAAAGTCCTCGCCATATTCGGCCCGTACTTCCGGTGTAGCTTTGTCGAATGTCGTCTGAAAACGACGAACGACATTTTCCGCTGACATCAGGTTGGTACGATGAACTCCTGGTTCGACGAGTAATGCCTTACATCCAAACGGTATCAGCGTACGTCTGCGATAGTAATCGATGTAAAAGTAATTGATTATTATTCTTCATTAACTAATTGCTAATTACTCTTTATGGCGCAGATCAGTTCGTCAATTGTTCGTGGCAATTGGTTCCTACTTCCAAATTCTCCGTGGTCTCTACCCCATGCAGTGAAAGGCATTGAATAACTTTTGGGAAAGCACTCACAACACCCGGTAAAGACACGATAAATGGCATCCCATGGATGTTAGGACCTTATAGAAACATGTGCTTACAAGCTTAGTCATAATTATGTTACCAGCGTGTGAACTGTGCCTCTTAACCTACAGTTCAATGTCCGTCCGGGATTTTGTAACTGATCCGATCTAATCTTACTGTGGCGTGGCAAGACCTAGAGTACAACAGATCTGTGTTGAAATCATCTCTACCTTTTCTATTATTCCCGACCTTCCAAAAACACCTTTAAATCGGCAGGCTTTGTTCCTATAAAGGCCTAAATTGCCTAATTATTATTATGATGATTAAATTCACGTTAAAACCATTCCTTTTAGCCGTTGAGGGGTCGGTAACGCTCCTGTGTAGTAGCCTTGGAGGTCAATTATGGAGCCACTCCCCTGGACATTGGGAGTGCCAGTCACAGGCCTGGATTTAGGAGGAGGGTGCCGCCAACGATCTTTGTCATCACGTAATGTCATCAACTGAAACTGATATTACTACTTCCATAAGAACTGACCTGTAATATGATAAACAAATTTATGTCGACTGCAACGGTCTTTGTTATCAAAAGCGGTCGTTAAATACCCGGATCCATTCATTAACATTCATTAGTCACTTCAGTCACCTCTCAGGTAGACTCGATTAAATTGCAAATGCAACGATTCTCGTACTGCGAAGCAAACATTTATGCTGTCTATTAATGATCGGGTATAGGCTACCTGAGCGCATCGGTAAATGCTTCCACCCCATATTTGGAGATGCCATAAGCAGCGGAGTATGCGAAGGAGTAAAGTCCCGCTATGCTGGACGTGTTGACCACTCGGCCTTTCTCCGCCTTGACCAGCGGAAGAAACGTCAGCGTTACGTCAATTAGGCCCCATAGGTTGACGTCACACTGTCGCTTGTAATCTTCCAGGGTCAGCCACTCGGGGAAACCGTTGTTGTAATAGACACCTGCGTTGTTCAAGACTCCGCTAAGACCTACGAGAATAAGAGAATTAAGTAAGTGTATCAGTGAAGTGTATAAGTAAGTGCTTAAATAAGTGCATAAGTGAGTATGGGTACTTGTTTTTTAATTCACCCCAAAAAGCAATGAATGCCAGAATACCGTTACGTTCTTAGGATTAACCCTAACCCTAAGGACATGCTATAGCTCCTTTTCCTTATTACAATGTCAATTAAATAAAATTTTGGGGTGAATAAAAACCAAATACCTAAGTATGTAGGTATTACCTATGTTTCATTCAAATATTCAAAGATACATGCTTGCCCAATGCATGCATGTTTGAAGGTATATATGCATGTCGAATTATTAGGAAGCAAATGTGCATTTTTATAAACATTGTTATAAACAATATATTATTACCTTTGCCCCGTGGTAACTTAGACTTGACATATTCCAGGGCCTTGCGAACGCTTTCCTTATTGGTAACATCCAACGAGATGGAATGAAATCGATCGGAAGTGACCTTCTTCAACTCCGTCTCTCCCTTCTCCGTCAGACATCCGGCGAACACGTGACATCCCACGTGATCCAATCTCTTCGCCAACAGATTTCCGAATCCAGTGTCACATCCGGTGATGAGAATGTAACGATCGGAATAGCTTCCGATGCGTGGAATGCGAATCAGACGATCGAGGAGTTTATAGATAACGAAGAAAACGACGACGTCAACAACGAACCAGTCAGAGAAAATCATTATGCGCTGTAAAATAAAAATGAACGGAAAACATTTGCGGTATAACTTTAGTCATAATGTCTCTGTAGCCCTACTTTGAATGTACCGGGTTGGCCGCTCTCTCTCCGCTCTACTGAGCACGTCCTGCTCATTGTCCCAAATTCACATGCAACTACTAAACAAGATCGAGCCTTCTCGGTGGTTGGCCCATCGCTCTGGAATACGTTTCCACTTGTCACCCAGGGTCCACTCAAACTCTTTTCATGGCACACGAAAACTGTTCTTTTCAGCCGTGCCTGGGTAGAAATCGTTCCTGAGCAGTAGTCTTGAAGGGGCGCTAGATACATTTTGGAAATGAATGAATGAATGATATGTCGCTACTTTACCAAGTTGCAAATATTGTTGCAGGACGAGGTCAATTGCATAACTCAACGGTCGCCTTGCATGGCTGCCGACGGTTAAATTAGACTCCTATCATAACTTGTCATCATTCGCCCACACTGTGCTTGTAATTCTGATGCGTTTTGTTAATTTGAAATTGAACGAATGATTATTATTATTTTTTTAAATTATTATATTAATGTCATTAATTGAAGATTATCAAATTGATGATCAATATGAAGATTTCCTTGGTGATATTTACCTTGTGTTTTTACGGTTCAGAACAGAATGCGGCGCACACAGTAGGTCTAATAGACTACGAGTCTGATCTGTTACTTATATACGTTCGTCGTTGGCAGATGGGCGGCGATAACCAGAGGCACACGAATGTCAGTTGAAGAGCCCCAAACATTTTATGCACATTCCTAAAGAACTCTTATATTGGCCATTATCGCTACAGACCTGCCAGACTTGGGGTCCGAAGTCGTATGTAGTCATGGTGCAGACTCTGTTGTTAAGGACTTTCAACTGTTTAGACGATTTACGTTTATTATGAAGCATTCAAGAAAAACCCAGAAGTTGGCCAGAAGGCACTTCAACTGTTTCACATGCTACATTTAAGCCTATTGAACTGAAACTTTTGCTCACATTTGAAATTTGTCGGTAGAACTATTTTGTACACTATTCGTATTCGGCCGAATATTTGGTCCAGTTATTCGTATTCGGCCAGATAGTGAAAATCACCTATTTGGTACAAGCCACCGGTTGCAACAGATGGTCCCTCGGTCTCCATGTTCGTGGAAAGTGATCTCCATCATCCTTGGTCATTTGTTAAGTCCAGTGTTTCGATAAGTGTTAGTTTAAGTCAAGTCATGTCATGTCCTGATCTCGCCTGTTTTGTCCATCGCGCGTAGTCTTGATCTGTCATATTGTTTACTGTGTGGAAAATTGACCCTGGTGACATATCGTACGGTTTACATTTTCATTGCACTCCAAATTCTGCAACTGTTTAATCTTAATCGTAACACCCAACGAACTTAAGAACAATACTCGGTCTATTCTCTGGAGCCGGAAAATGTCACATCCTAAATGTAAAGAATTGTGACCGTTTTCAACGACTTCCTTTTCTCCCATAGATGACACATGGAGACTCTTCCAACGACATCAATAATCATGTCATTGTTCAGAATGTCATTCCGCTGGATCTTGATCCAAAGATGCTCTCGGATCAGCGACACAATCATCACCACTCATTCCATATTCTCAAAGTTCAGTTCCTACGAGCCACCGCTGGAACGGGAGCGCTCTTTTGAATTAGACCCCACAGCGCATCGCCCAGCCATTCTGGGAGCGCATGCATCGGACGATAGAAGAGATGTACGTCCATCCCGATCATGTAACGGATCCGAGGGAATCGTCCAAGAAGGGCGTGTTCGTAAGCGTCGACGACCTGGTCTGCCCGGTCGGACAGCGTCTCAGTGATCTTTCCAGTGAGGGTTGAGATCACTGAAAAGGAAAAGCCAACTGGAGATTATTTATCCGTGCCAAATATACTAGCCAAATGGCTGACATCAAAAGTCGATTATGATCATGATTAACAAGACAATAGCCAATTTAATCAGTCTACTATTAAACCAAAATACCAATGCCAGACAATACCAATATCAAAATACAGAACCATTAAGTATGAATCCAAAGAATCATATTGAAGTGTAAGTCTGGCTTGCAAAAGTAATGGCGATTGAAAACTGGCAGAGCGACATTTCACGAGAGGCTTATCGGAATTGCTCCTAACCTAGAGCAAAAAAGCCACCATTTTAGCTGAATGGTCTTCAAGCGTTTCCGGAAAAAAGTCAAAGAGAGGATGGGGATGAGTCAGCGGTTGCTGAGTCATAGCAACTATTGCATATCAGTAGTGCATGAATGTTGAAACAGGAACTCACGGTAGTCAGCGTATTCCTGCCCGTACTCTTCTTTTACATCCGGTGGGGCGGCTGCCCAACTCTTACTGAAGCTATCTGCAAACACTTCCTTTGAAGATCCAGGAGTCTTGAATCCACCAGGCTCCAGAAGGATCGCCTTGCACCCAAAAATTCGAAGGTCACGTCTGAAAACAAGGACAAAACAGCTTATAATAATGAGTACTAATAAAAACAAATTGATGGTAAGCGTTCATAAATTTTTTAGCAACAGGATTCGTAGATCGCAGAATTAACAATGCGTATTGAAAGTTGAGAGTGATCTCATTTCTGCGTTATCTTTTTTTATTTGATCAACAACCAAAGAAGAATAACATTAGTCTGGTACACAAAGCTACCAGGGAGGGGCCAAAGACCACCCTACTAGTAATACAAAAATGTAGACGACTGCCTCATTCTGGCACTCAATACCGGCTGACAAACTTCTCTTAGGTCGGTTGGTGCAAGGCCAAGTCGGCATCGCCACATCAGAGAGACAACTCTACAATCTATACTAGAGACGCCTCTAGTCTATACTCAATGCGCTTTGTATGTGTGTATGCCTGTTTGTAAGCAAATGTCGTAAACTCGACATTCCTGCAGCGTCCACAAAAGCGGAGTCCTTGTGAATCCCCTTAATCCGAGGAAATGTTCCACCGACGTACCGTAGTCCATCCGTGAAGGCTTCCACTCCGTACTTCGACAGACAATACAGGGTCGACGTGGGCATCGAGTTGAGTCCGGCAGCGCTGGACATGTTGACAACGCGACCCCTTTCTATCTTGACGAGGGGAAGAAAGGTCAGGGAGACGTCGATTAAACCCCAAAGGTTGACCTCGCATTGGATCTTGTAGTCGTCTACGCCCATCCAATCGTTGGGTCCACATTTGTACACCACGCCAGCGTTGTTCACGACGCCCCACAGACCTACAACAGAATTCAGACAAACTGTTCACTAGCTGCTGTTATTCTGATTGTATTTGGTGATTTATATCGCGTCCATATATGACCACAGTAAGTCAGAAGCTCTCTAAGCAAGACCATGTTTTGACACATGTATCTACGCATGTATGTATGCAATTGTATTTATGACGTGTGTATTTATGTTGTGTGTATAACAATTGCATGTATACTTGAGTAAGTGTGACATTGTTCTAAAGACATTGTATGCGTAAAACTGAATGATGGTGTGACACTGTATATATATTTATAAGTGTACGTACGCACGCATACAGTGTATGTATGCATAAGTATGTTGGTATGAGAAGTAATGCGTAAAATTGCAACACCTCCACTGTTTGCACTCAAACAATACCCGTCCCAAGCCTGAATTAAAGAGAAGGGCGCCACAAGTGATCCATGTTGTCACATAGTGTCGTTGAAGACCAAGCTCCATATTCAGATTCTCTAAAGAAGCCACTACCACTTGCTCAATGAATAAACTCACACAATTCGCATTCTTGCTGAGTCAACCCCAATCCTGTATAAACGAGGAGGGCGACGCTAATGATCCTCGTTATCACGTGTACAGTGTTTTAAACTGAAACTACCACCCAGCATGTCAGGTTACAATGTGATATTGTTACACATACCGCGTTCTTACCTCTGCCCCGTGTTAACTTAGACTTAACATAATCTAGAGCCTTGCGAACGCTTTCCTTATTGGTAACATCCAACGAGATGGAATGAAATCGATCGGAAGTGACCTTCTTCAACTCCGTCTCTCCCTTCTCCGTCAGACATCCGGCGAACACGTGACATCCCACGTGATCCAATCTCTTCGCCAACAGATTTCCGAATCCAGTGTCACATCCGGTGATGAGAATGTAACGATCGGAATAGCTTCCGATGCGTGGAATGCGAATCAGACGATCGAGGAGTTTATAGATAACGAAGAAAACGACGACGTCAACAACGAACCAGTCAGAGAAAATCATTATGCGCTGTAAAATAATAATAAATCTCTCTTTATTAAAACGAACAGAGAACATTTACTATCATAAACACACAAAAACATATAGTTTGCATACAAATACACACATAAAATTAGACATTTGCACAAATACACAGATACACAGATACATAAATGTACATTTCTCTTTCTGCTCTTATTCTTGAGACTTTCTATTTTCATGTGCAATTTCGCACTGAGAGAGATTAGGATTAGATTGCACATGGAGAGGCGCTATAGTAATATGCAAATAAAGAGTAATACAAATTTGCAACACATAATAATTACACACATAACGCAGATACAAAGGACAATGTACGTATACACGTATACGCATACGTAGCCCATACTTACAAGCAAACAAATACAGGTGAACCTATGTTCTCTGCACCTGTATAAGATTCCTACTCAGGTGAAAGAGTCATACTCAACTGAACAATAGACTTATTCAATGACGGTCAGCCGATTTGTTTACGTTGAGACCTTGCTATCTGACCGAGTTTACTCAAGCTATTTTTGGACTGCATACCTGTTACTTTTCTGAGCTGACTTTACCTGCCAAAATAGGTGCAGCATTAAGCTCCATGAATGCAGAAAATAGTATCTGTTACAGCCTATACCACTTCCCTTATATAGAAACATCAATCAATTATACGCGTGCATGTGCACAACGCAACTTGAATCGAAATTCTATGTGAATATCATGTAAGCTGTATACCTGCGAAATTGATTGCAAGCTAAGCCTACAGGTAGAACTACTTGCTCTATTATGGATCTGTTTTCAACAGGGATACGGGGTCAAATGGACAGAGGGGGAAAGGAGGGGGCAGAGTGGGAGAGAGCGATAGTGAGCAATAGGCAGACGAACAGGAAGACTGGCAGGCTAGCAGTTCATAGGACAGGGCTATTCAATTAGATTTAGTCAAGGGCCAAACTAGAGAAATCTGGAGATGGTGGCGGGCCAGAGGCTCAAGGAGGGGTTTGGGGAGGGGTTTGAGGAGGGGTTTGGGGAAGGGTTTGGGGAGGGGTTTGAGGAGGGGTTTGGGGAGGGGTTTGGGGAGGGGTTTGGGGAGGGGTTTGGGAAGGGGTTTGGGGAGGGGTTTGAGGAGGGGTTTGGGGAGGGGTTTGGGGAGGGGTTTGAGGAGGGGTTTGGGGAGGGGTTGGGGAGGGGTTTGAGGAGGGGTTTGGGGAGGGGTTTGGGGAGGGGTTTGAGGAGGGGTTTGGGGAGGGGTTTGGGGAGGGGTTTGAGGAGGGGTTTGGGGAGGGTTTGGGGAGGGGTTTCAGGAGGGGTTTGGGGAGGGGTTTGGGAGGGGTTTGGGGAGGGGTTTGGGAGGGGTTTGGGGAGGGGTTTGGGGAGGGGTTTGGGGAGGGGTTTGGGGAGGGGTTTGGGGAGGGGTTTGAGGAGGGGTTTGGGGAGGGGGGCTGCTGATGGTTTGGG
>OY365820.1:1534575-1634575 GCA_959347315.1 Bimastos eiseni
TATCTCAGTTAACAAATGAAACGAAACCATTCTGTTTACAAAATTTCAAATACTACCCGACTCACACTCCCCTGCTTAAAGGAGAGAATGATTCAGTCGCCATGCAAACAGTTGGTAAAATGGTTTTGTTTACACAAAGAAAAATTATCCATTTCAAAACAACGAATCATGTATCAGAGGGATCGAATCCAGCGGGCCATAAAAGCTCATGACAGTTTGACTGAGCATCATCACATTCATAAATGTGCATGTGAATATTTGCAACATGACTCAGGACATTGCCTGTGTGATAAACTCCATCCACTGTGAACTGCCATTCCAATTTCTAATGTGTAACTACTAAGCATCGTCAGGCAGTAGCTTTTCATAGAAACCAAGGCCACCAGATACAGATCACTATCGATCGACATAATCCATGCCAGAAAATGGGCAAGAATTCCAACACATTTGGCAAACTAGGATGTGCAAGAGAGAACTATGGACCGTGGTGGCCTTTTCAACGAAACGAGAAGGAAGTTCTAGGTCATGCTGAAGCGATTGCCAAGCAAAAGCCAGCAACTCTTTCTTTGAGCACAGAACCAGGAAGCAACCGGGAATTTACCAAAACTTCTATGCATTGGTTCATGGCTCACGTTCTAAACCACCCAAAGGTACAAAACAAAGTCATATACAGCTTTGAAATATACTTTGCAAATATGTATACAGTACACAACGGTCTGAAGTCTCAGTAATAAACACTCGTGGGAATTCCCAAATAAAGAACGAGATTTTTAAAATTTGTTCTCGGCTAAGCAATGATATAATACGTGACTCTTGTTTTGCCGTGGAAATCCTACTAACATTACAGTTCCTTCAGAAGTTGTTAACAACAGGTCATAGAATAGACAGAAATTTTCATGCAAGTAGCCAATCATGTTAAGAACCACAGCAAATTAATTGTTAGTACTTTGTTTGACATCACATCGAAAACACAACCGGGAAGTAGCATCAAATGACGTCCACTGCAATGACCGACAACTGATGTGATGAGCTCTTATCACCGAAATTGCAAGAAAATTTATCATGGGTTTTCAAAACTCGTTGGTAATTGTCAGTTTCCTACCTGCCTCTGGTGGTTGCAGCTGTCGATATGAACGTGATGTTGTGACATCATCGGTAGAAGGACTTCCTGAACAAATTCCAGGTAACCCTTTGCCACTGCGATGTGTAACGGCCTAAAGAAAGAGCACATTCGAATGTGGTTAGTAAACTGCTAAAACTACCACAAGCAAAATCCCAAGACTACTACAAGCAAATTGCCAAGACTACCACAAGCAAATGACCACTTGAGACTACAACAAGTAAATTGCCAAGTTACTGCATGTAAACAGACAAACTACAACAAATGAAAATTTAAAAGACGATCAGGAAGAGAAATCAATCAGGAAGAGAAGTCCGACACTGCCATGATTGATACTTGAGACTATCACGAGTGAATTGCCATGACTGTCAGAAGCCTTGAAAATTGCCAACCCAAGACCACCAGAAAAGAATCTGGAAACCATCGTGAGTCAGTGTCCAACACGACCACAAGTGATGTGCCAACATTTGTATGAGAGTGATCAACAATGACTACTACAAGTGAATTTGCTGATACCGTTAGCTGCTAAAATAAGGATGGTATGCAGACAGAAGGCCAGACCAGACAGACAGGAAATCTGACCCAAGATGTGATGGGTGGGATATCAGACTAAGACGAAGACAACATAGGTACATAACAGTGGAACCATGACAGAAGCACACGCAGTTTCTTAGTAACTCCCACCACTACACAGTACACTATAATAGTACCTGTCCAGTATGAATTCCCTTAAACCACTGAACCATGACCATAAAGTCATGCCAGCTTTTCTCATAACCTTCTCATAATTCTCCACATGCCCAGATCTCCTTCATTTAGGTAAATAAATATGCAGAAGTGAATGGGTTTCTATAGTTCATCTCGGGTTTCTATAGTTCATCAAGCTTTGTCATTGCAAAAACTATAAGTCCTCATTATATTAAAGAGACTCGGTTTAGACAACTCTTCAGCGGCAAAGATAATTGTTTCGCAGTAACACTTACAGATCACCGTCTTCATCGCGAACGCCCACTTTGTTCTCCAGCAGTTTCATTTCAGGCGTCAGTACAAACCCTGGATGCAAAATTACACACATAATTATTATGTCTGGCAATTATTTCCCAAAACCGACCCGTTGAAATTTGGCAAACATCAGAAAGAAACTGTGAGGTCAATAACTAAGCGTTTGCGAATATCAAAACAGGTGTAACATAGAGCAAAGGGAAAGTACAACTGTCCGAGTTCGTGAAATCCTCGATCATCGCTAAATACAGTTCAGAAAATAAGCGATCGAAGGAAAATAACACTTTCAGTTTGAACAATTGTTTGTCACTGCATACAAATAAATACATATGTAAACATTACAAACAGTACATGAAATTAGATTACATTAATTGTTTGTAATACTGTATCGTTTCACCAATGTCTTGCCACTTTAGCAAGTATGGGCATTGTATTGCATCAATGGAGATTACTTATTTGATAACTTACATGCATTAAAACATAACATGCCTAGGATTTGACACATGGATGTTATAATCAGCTACATGAATAATCATTTGGATGCATACATAAATTAATTAATAAACGAATGAATTAATTATGCAGACACCAAGTAGTGGCAAGTTTATACACGATGTTATACGCAATACGCAGACCACAGGATTGTTCCCTGCTTGAGAAGACACAGAACTATCTCAGCTTCATGATATCCACTTCAAAAGTAATAAACGGGCATTTTACACAACAACAACCTAAGTCAATGTTACCAGAAAACCTTAACATCAAAGACTTACTCCCTCGCAACTAACCTGTTTCTGCCGGTGAAACGCTCATGGCCGATTGTCTATACACGTCCAGCTCTTCAGATTTTGCAACTCTAAAGGCTTCTGAGGATCGTTTGGCCATGCCCGAGTCCCGCCTGCCGTCTGAATGCCGAAGGAATGCCGTTACTTCTTGTTGACTGCCAACTGACTCAGCACCTCATTTACATGTATGTGGAAATGCTGTTGCCTGTTCGTCAGGATTCAAGATTCGTGGCTTAAACTTAATAGAAGTTACCTCAGTTTTAACCAGTCGTATTTAATTAATTCATTAATTACGGAGATCGATGAAGATTGAGAAAACCTGATCAGGCGAAATATTAAAAGAATCTTCGATGCTTGATGGAAGAAAAAAATCCGAAGGCATCACAAGAGATATAATGATGGAAACAGAGTGACATAAATTGAGATAGAGAGAGACGAAGATAAACGGAGAAGGGTTGTGAGTGAGAGAGGGAAGACAGCCATAAAGAGGGAGGCAGACGATCGAAGAGGGAGAGAGATAGGGTTATTTGGTAACACTTTTCCCCCTAAGCTATATGCGCATGTGCACGCTCACACTAGCCGTGGAGCCAGTGTACGCAAGAATTTAGTATTTAAATAGAAATATTTTGCAAAAATAACTGATCAGGATTTTTTATGATAACTATATCAACAAAGTGTCCTAGCCGGCTGCGACATACTTAAGACTACATCAGAAAGTTTGGTTCCTTGGCTGACACATCTCCTAATTTATTTTAGACAGGGGACAGAATAATGGGTGAAATTAAGTTATCAGAACCTATCACCATAGACTTTAAGAGTATTATGGTCCCAATTTAACTATCATAGCATTCAGCTCGGACCTGCGATAAAAAATGGAAACCATTTATAAAATGCTGCACACAAAAATCTGTCGTCTGTACGCTGGAATCTTTACAATAGGGAATAAACTGGCGCAGTGCATTAAGCGTTTCTCTCAGTGTTTTTTATTTGTAACCTTGCACAAAATATAAAACAGTTCTCATCCAATTTTCTGCAATCTGCCCCATCTATTTCTCAACGCGTGCAGGAAGCGGGGTGTTGGAGTTCAAATGGAAGAAGAGCCAGTCTCCGAGCCATTCGGGAAGAGCCTGGAGCCAGAAGAAAGCGCTGGCGTCCAATCCGACCAGTAGCGAGCTCGTGGGTAGAGACCAAGGAGGGCGTGTTCGTAGGCATCGACAACGTCTGAGAAGCGCTCGGAACCTTTGAAGAGTTGTGGGACCCTAGGACGTCTTTGGAAGACTAAAAGAAACAAAAAGAAACAGCTGCCTTGGATACGACCGAATTAGGGTCGTCAACCGCCCCCGGAATCGACTAAGGCCGTCCCTTGTCCAGGAAATACTTATTATGTCCCTTAATCCAGTTATAGCTAAGTAACTAATATATATTATGTGATTCAATTAATATGCATAGAGCAGTTGTCATTCGTCGAGCGTACAGTTTGAGAACAATTAGCTCCAGATAGTCAACGGAAAGTAGAACACTCTACATGTAGAACCAGACGTTTTACTTGCCAGTTCAAAAAAGCCTTACAGTTGAGGAAGAGGCAACAGTCGACAAGCTACGCAGATTCCATGCTTAGGGTCTAGTTCTAAGCTATTAATGCATCTCGAAACTACCATTGCACCTCTACGTAACTAAATTAGCTTTAAACTGTTAATAGGTCCAACTCACGTGAACTGTTAAAACACTTCTAAACTGATGATGTAACTCTAAATGACAGGTGTACCTCTAAACTATTAATGCAACTCTAAATTATCAATGCTAGGTGTATTAATACCTACAATTGATAAGTTCCTGAATTATTATCTACTTACATCTTTTTACAAAGTCCTCGCCATATTCGGCCCGTACTTCCGGTGTAGCTTTGTCGAATGTCGTCTGAAAACGACGAACGACATTTTCCGCTGACATCAGGTTGGTACGATGAACTCCTGGTTCGACGAGTAATGCCTTACATCCAAACGGTATCAGCGTACGTCTGCGATAGTAATCGATGTAAAAGTAATTGATTATTATTCTTCATTAACTAATTGCTAATTACTCTTTATGGCGCAGATCAGTTCGTCAATTGTTCGTGGCAATTGGTTCCTACTTCCAAATTCTCCGTGGTCTCTACCCCATGCAGTGAAAGGCATTGAATAACTTTTGGGAAAGCACTCACAACACCGGTAAAGACACGATAAATGGCATCCCATGGATGTTAGGACCTTATAGAAACATGTGCTTACAAGCTTAGTCATAATTATGTTACCAGCGTGTGAACTGTGCCTCTTAACCTACAGTTCAATGTCCGTCCGGATTTTGTAACTGATCCGATCTAATCTTACTGTGGCGTGGCAAGACCTAGAGTACAACAGATCTGTGTTGAAATCATCTCTACCTTTTCTATTATTCCGACCTTCCAAAAACACCTTTAAATCGGCAGGCTTTGTTCCTATAAAGGCCTAAATTGCCTAATTATTATTATGATGATTAAATTCACGTTAAAACCATTCCTTTTAGCCGTTGAGGGGTCGGTAACGCTCCTGTGTAGTAGCCTTGGAGGTCAATTATGGAGCCACTCCCCTGGACATTGGGAGTGCCAGTCACAGGCCTGGATTTAGGAGGAGGGTGCCGCCAACGATCTTTGTCATCACGTAATGTCATCAACTGAAACTGATATTACTACTTCCATAAGAACTGACCTGTAATATGATAAACAAATTTATGTCGACTGCAACGGTCTTTGTTATCAAAGCGGTCGTTAAATACCCGGATCCATTCATTAACATTCATTAGTCACTTCAGTCACCTCTCAGGTAGACTCGATTAAATTGCAAATGCAACGATTCTCGTACTGCGAAGCAAACATTTATGCTGTCTATTAATGATCGGGTATAGGCTACCTGAGCGCATCGGTAAATGCTTCCACCCCATATTTGGAGATGCCATAAGCAGCGGAGTATGCGAAGGAGTAAAGTCCCGCTATGCTGGACGTGTTGACCACTCGGCCTTTCTCCGCCTTGACCAGCGGAAGAAACGTCAGCGTTACGTCAATTAGGCCCCATAGGTTGACGTCACACTGTCGCTTGTAATCTTCCAGGGTCAGCCACTCGGGGAAACCGTTGTTGTAATAGACACCTGCGTTGTTCAAGACTCCGCTAAGACCTACGAGAATAAGAGAATTAAGTAAGTGTATCAGTGAAGTGTATAAGTAAGTGCTTAAATAAGTGCATAAGTGAGTATGGGTACTTGTTTTTTAATTCACCCCAAAAAGCAATGAATGCCAGAATACCGTTACGTTCTTAGGATTAACCCTAACCCTAAGGACATGCTATAGCTCCTTTTCCTTATTACAATGTCAATTAAATAAAATTTTGGGGTGAATAAAAACCAAATACCTAAGTATGTAGGTATTACCTATGTTTCATTCAAATATTCAAAGATACATGCTTGCCCAATGCATGCATGTTTGAAGGTATATATGCATGTCGAATTATTAGGAAGCAAATGTGCATTTTTATAAACATTGTTATAAACAATATATTATTACCTTTGCCCCGTGGTAACTTAGACTTGACATATTCCAGGCCTTGCGAACGCTTTCCTTATTGGTAACATCCAACGAGATGGAATGAAATCGATCGGAAGTGACCTTCTTCAACTCGTCTCTCCCTTCTCCGTCAGACATCCGGCGAACACGTGACATCCCACGTGATCCAATCTCTTCGCCAACAGATTTCCGAATCCAGTGTCACATCCGGTGATGAGAATGTACGATCGAATAGCTTCCGATGCGTGGAATGCGAATCAGACGATCGAGGAGTTTATAGATAACGAAGAAAACGACGACGTCAACAACGAACCAGTCAGAGAAAATCATTATGCGCTGTAAAATAAAAATGAACGGAAAACATTTGCGGTATAACTTTAGTCATAATGTCTCTGTAGCCCTACTTTGAATGTACCGGGTTGGCCGCTCTCTCTCCGCTCTACTGAGCACGTCCTGCTCATTGTCCCAAATTCACATGCAACTACTAAACAAGATCGAGCCTTCTCGGTGGTTGGCCCATCGCTCTGGAATACGTTTCCACTTGTCACCCAGGGTCCACTCAAACTCTTTTCATGGCACACGAAAACTGTTCTTTTCAGCCGTGCCTGGGTAGAAATCGTTCCTGAGCAGTAGTCTTGAAGGGGCGCTAGATACATTTTGGAAATGAATGAATGAATGATATGTCGCTACTTTACCAAGTTGCAAATATTGTTGCAGGACGAGGTCAATTGCATAACTCAACGGTCGCCTTGCATGGCTGCCGACGGTTAAATTAGACTCCTATCATAACTTGTCATCATTCGCCCACACTGTGCTTGTAATTCTGATGCGTTTTGTTAATTTGAAATTGAACGAATGATTATTATTATTTTTTTAAATTATTATATTAATGTCATTAATTGAAGATTATCAAATTGATGATCAATATGAAGATTTCCTTGGTGATATTTACCTTGTGTTTTTACGGTTCAGAACAGAATGCGGCGCACACAGTAGGTCTAATAGACTACGAGTCTGATCTGTTACTTATATACGTTCGTCGTTGGCAGATGGGCGGCGATAACCAGAGGCACACGAATGTCAGTTGAAGAGCCCCAAACATTTTATGCACATTCCTAAAGAACTCTTATATTGGCCATTATCGCTACAGACCTGCCAGACTTGGGGTCCGAAGTCGTATGTAGTCATGGTGCAGACTCTGTTGTTAAGGACTTTCAACTGTTTAGACGATTTACGTTTATTATGAAGCATTCAAGAAAAACCCAGAAGTTGGCCAGAAGGCACTTCAACTGTTTCACATGCTACATTTAAGCCTATTGAACTGAAACTTTTGCTCACATTTGAAATTTGTCGGTAGAACTATTTTGTACACTATTCGTATTCGGCCGAATATTTGGTCCAGTTATTCGTATTCGGCCAGATAGTGAAAATCACCTATTTGGTACAAGCCACCGGTTGCAACAGATGGTCCCTCGGTCTCCATGTTCGTGGAAAGTGATCTCCATCATCCTTGGTCATTTGTTAAGTCCAGTGTTTCGATAAGTGTTAGTTTAAGTCAAGTCATGTCATGTCCTGATCTCGCCTGTTTTGTCCATCGCGCGTAGTCTTGATCTGTCATATTGTTTACTGTGTGGAAAATTGACCCTGGTGACATATCGTACGGTTTACATTTTCATTGCACTCCAAATTCTGCAACTGTTTAATCTTAATCGTAACACCCAACGAACTTAAGAACAATACTCGGTCTATTCTCTGGAGCCGGAAAATGTCACATCCTAAATGTAAAGAATTGTGACCGTTTTCAACGACTTCCTTTTCTCCCATAGATGACACATGGAGACTCTTCCAACGACATCAATAATCATGTCATTGTTCAGAATGTCATTCCGCTGGATCTTGATCCAAAGATGCTCTCGGATCAGCGACACAATCATCACCACTCATTCCATATTCTCAAAGTTCAGTTCCTACGAGCCACCGCTGGAACGGGAGCGCTCTTTTGAATTAGACCCCACAGCGCATCGCCCAGCCATTCTGGGAGCGCATGCATCGGACGATAGAAGAGATGTACGTCCATCCCGATCATGTAACGGATCCGAGGGAATCGTCCAAGAAGGGCGTGTTCGTAAGCGTCGACGACCTGGTCTGCCCGGTCGGACAGCGTCTCAGTGATCTTTCCAGTGAGGGTTGAGATCACTGAAAAGGAAAAGCCAACTGGAGATTATTTATCCGTGCCAAATATACTAGCCAAATGGCTGACATCAAAAGTCGATTATGATCATGATTAACAAGACAATAGCCAATTTAATCAGTCTACTATTAAACCAAAATACCAATGCCAGACAATACCAATATCAAAATACAGAACCATTAAGTATGAATCCAAAGAATCATATTGAAGTGTAAGTCTGGCTTGCAAAAGTAATGGCGATTGAAAACTGGCAGAGCGACATTTCACGAGAGGCTTATCGGAATTGCTCCTAACCTAGAGCAAAAAAGCCACCATTTTAGCTGAATGGTCTTCAAGCGTTTCCGGAAAAAAGTCAAAGAGAGGATGGGGATGAGTCAGCGGTTGCTGAGTCATAGCAACTATTGCATATCAGTAGTGCATGAATGTTGAAACAGGAACTCACGGTAGTCAGCGTATTCCTGCCCGTACTCTTCTTTTACATCCGGTGGGGCGGCTGCCCAACTCTTACTGAAGCTATCTGCAAACACTTCCTTTGAAGATCCAGGAGTCTTGAATCCACCAGGCTCCAGAAGGATCGCCTTGCACCCAAAAATTCGAAGGTCACGTCTGAAAACAAGGACAAAACAGCTTATAATAATGAGTACTAATAAAAACAAATTGATGGTAAGCGTTCATAAATTTTTTAGCAACAGGATTCGTAGATCGCAGAATTAACAATGCGTATTGAAAGTTGAGAGTGATCTCATTTCTGCGTTATCTTTTTTTATTTGATCAACAACCAAAGAAGAATAACATTAGTCTGGTACACAAAGCTACCAGGGAGGGGCCAAAGACCACCCTACTAGTAATACAAAAATGTAGACGACTGCCTCATTCTGGCACTCAATACCGGCTGACAAACTTCTCTTAGGTCGGTTGGTGCAAGGCCAAGTCGGCATCGCCACATCAGAGAGACAACTCTACAATCTATACTAGAGACGCCTCTAGTCTATACTCAATGCGCTTTGTATGTGTGTATGCCTGTTTGTAAGCAAATGTCGTAAACTCGACATTCCTGCAGCGTCCACAAAAGCGGAGTCCTTGTGAATCCCCTTAATCCGAGGAAATGTTCCACCGACGTACCGTAGTCCATCCGTGAAGGCTTCCACTCCGTACTTCGACAGACAATACAGGGTCGACGTGGGCATCGAGTTGAGTCCGGCAGCGCTGGACATGTTGACAACGCGACCCCTTTCTATCTTGACGAGGGGAAGAAAGGTCAGGGAGACGTCGATTAAACCCCAAAGGTTGACCTCGCATTGGATCTTGTAGTCGTCTACGCCCATCCAATCGTTGGGTCCACATTTGTACACCACGCCAGCGTTGTTCACGACGCCCCACAGACCTACAACAGAATTCAGACAAACTGTTCACTAGCTGCTGTTATTCTGATTGTATTTGGTGATTTATATCGCGTCCATATATGACCACAGTAAGTCAGAAGCTCTCTAAGCAAGACCATGTTTTGACACATGTATCTACGCATGTATGTATGCAATTGTATTTATGACGTGTGTATTTATGTTGTGTGTATAACAATTGCATGTATACTTGAGTAAGTGTGACATTGTTCTAAAGACATTGTATGCGTAAAACTGAATGATGGTGTGACACTGTATATATATTTATAAGTGTACGTACGCACGCATACAGTGTATGTATGCATAAGTATGTTGGTATGAGAAGTAATGCGTAAAATTGCAACACCTCCACTGTTTGCACTCAAACAATACCCGTCCCAAGCCTGAATTAAAGAGAAGGGCGCCACAAGTGATCCATGTTGTCACATAGTGTCGTTGAAGACCAAGCTCCATATTCAGATTCTCTAAAGAAGCCACTACCACTTGCTCAATGAATAAACTCACACAATTCGCATTCTTGCTGAGTCAACCCCAATCCTGTATAAACGAGGAGGGCGACGCTAATGATCCTCGTTATCACGTGTACAGTGTTTTAAACTGAAACTACCACCCAGCATGTCAGGTTACAATGTGATATTGTTACACATACCGCGTTCTTACCTCTGCCCCGTGTTAACTTAGACTTAACATAATCTAGAGCCTTGCGAACGCTTTCCTTATTGGTAACATCCAACGAGATGGAATGAAATCGATCGGAAGTGACCTTCTTCAACTCCGTCTCTCCCTTCTCCGTCAGACATCCGGCGAACACGTGACATCCCACGTGATCCAATCTCTTCGCCAACAGATTTCCGAATCCAGTGTCACATCCGGTGATGAGAATGTAACGATCGGAATAGCTTCCGATGCGTGGAATGCGAATCAGACGATCGAGGAGTTTATAGATAACGAAGAAAACGACGACGTCAACAACGAACCAGTCAGAGAAAATCATTATGCGCTGTAAAATAATAATAAATCTCTCTTTATTAAAACGAACAGAGAACATTTACTATCATAAACACACAAAAACATATAGTTTGCATACAAATACACACATAAAATTAGACATTTGCACAAATACACAGATACACAGATACATAAATGTACATTTCTCTTTCTGCTCTTATTCTTGAGACTTTCTATTTTCATGTGCAATTTCGCACTGAGAGAGATTAGGATTAGATTGCACATGGAGAGGCGCTATAGTAATATGCAAATAAAGAGTAATACAAATTTGCAACACATAATAATTACACACATAACGCAGATACAAAGGACAATGTACGTATACACGTATACGCATACGTAGCCCATACTTACAAGCAAACAAATACAGGTGAACCTATGTTCTCTGCACCTGTATAAGATTCCTACTCAGGTGAAAGAGTCATACTCAACTGAACAATAGACTTATTCAATGACGGTCAGCCGATTTGTTTACGTTGAGACCTTGCTATCTGACCGAGTTTACTCAAGCTATTTTTGGACTGCATACCTGTTACTTTTCTGAGCTGACTTTACCTGCCAAAATAGGTGCAGCATTAAGCTCCATGAATGCAGAAAATAGTATCTGTTACAGCCTATACCACTTCCCTTATATAGAAACATCAATCAATTATACGCGTGCATGTGCACAACGCAACTTGAATCGAAATTCTATGTGAATATCATGTAAGCTGTATACCTGCGAAATTGATTGCAAGCTAAGCCTACAGGTAGAACTACTTGCTCTATTATGGATCTGTTTTCAACAGGGATACGGGGTCAAATGGACAGAGGGGGAAAGGAGGGGGCAGAGTGGGAGAGAGCGATAGTGAGCAATAGGCAGACGAACAGGAAGACTGGCAGGCTAGCAGTTCATAGGACAGGGCTATTCAATTAGATTTAGTCAAGGGCCAAACTAGAGAAATCTGGAGATGGTGGCGGGCCAGAGGCTCAAGGAGGGGTTTGGGGAGGGGTTTGAGGAGGGGTTTGGGGAAGGGTTTGGGGAGGGGTTTGAGGAGGGGTTTGGGGAGGGGTTTGGGGAGGGGTTTGGGGAGGGGTTTGGGAAGGGGTTTGGGGAGGGGTTTGAGGAGGGGTTTGGGGAGGGGTTTGGGGAGGGGTTTGAGGAGGGGTTTGGGGAGGGGTTTGGGGAGGGGTTTGAGGAGGGGTTTGGGGAGGGGTTTGGGGAGGGGTTTGAGGAGGGGTTTGGGGAGGGGTTTGGGGAGGGGTTTGAGGAGGGGTTTGGGGAGGGGTTTGGGGAGGGGTTTCAGGAGGGGTTTGGGGAGGGGTTTGGGAGGGGGAGGTTTGGGGAGGGGTTTGGGGAGGGGTTTGGGGAGGGGTTTGGGGAGGGTTTGGGGAGGGGTTTGGGGAGGGGTTTGGGAGGGGTTGAGGAGGGTTTGGGGAGGGGGGCTGCTGATGGTTTGGGGAGGGGGGTTTGGGGAGGGGGGCTGCTGAGGGTTTGGGGAGGAGGGTTTGGGGGAGGAGGGTTTGGGAAGGGGGGGGCTGCTGAGGGTTTGGGGAGGGGGTTTGGGGAGGGGGGCTGCTGAGGGTTTGGGGAGGGGGGTTTGGGGAGGGGGGTTTGGGGAGGGGGGCTGCTGAGGGTTTGGGGAGGGGGGTTTGGGGAGGGGGCTGCTGAGGGTTTGGGGAGGGAGGCTTTGGGGAGGGGGGTGCTGAGGGTTTGGGGAGGAGGGTTTGGGGAGGGGGGGGCTGCTGAGGGTTTGGGGAGGAGGGTTTGGGGAGGAGGGTTTGGGGAGGAGGGTTTGGGAGGGGGGGCTGCTGAGGGTTTGGGGAGGGGGGGGCTGATGAGGTTTGGGGAGGGGGGGCTGCTGAGGGTTTGGGGAGGGGGGGGCTGCTGAGGGTTTGGGGAGGGGGGGGGCTGCTGAGGGTTTGGGGAGGGAGGGGGCTGCTGAGGGTTTGGGGAGGGGGGGGCTGCTGAGGGTTTGGAGAGGGGGCTGCTGAGGTTTGGGGAGGGGGGGGGGCTGAGGGTTTGGGGAGGGGGGGGGGCTGCTGAGGGTTTGGGGAGGGGGGGGCTGCTGAGGGTTTGGGGAGGGGGGGCTGCTGAGGGTTTGGAGAGGGGGCTGCTGAGGGTTTGGGGAGGGGGGCTGCTGAGGGTTTGGAGAGGGGGCTGCTGAGGGTTTGGGGAGGGGGGGCTGCTGAGGGTTGGGGAGGGGGGGCTGCTGAGGGTTTGTGGAGGAGGGTTTGGGGGGGGGCTGCTGAGGGTTTGGGGAGGGGGGGCTGCTGAGGGTTTGGGGAGGAGGGTTTGGGGAGGGGGGGGCTGCTGAGGGTTTGGGGAAGGGGGGGCTGCTGAGGGTTTGGGGAGGGGGGGCTGCTGAGGGTTTGGGGAGGAGGTGGTTTGGGGAGGGGGGGGCTGCTGAGGGTTTGGGGAGGGGGGGCTGCTGAGGGTTTGAGGAGGAGGGTTTGGGGAGGGGGGCTGCTGAGGGTTTGGGGAGGGGGGGCTGCTGAGGGTTTGAGGAGGAGGGTTTGGGGAGGGGGGGCTGCTGAGGGTTTGGGAGGGGGGGGCTGCTTGAGGGGGGGTTTGAGGAGGAGGGTTTGGGGAGGGGGGGGCTGCTGAGGGTTTGGGGAGGAGGGTTTGGGGAGGGGGGGCTGCTGAGGGTTTGGGGAGGGGGGGCTGCTGAGGGTTTGAGGAGGAGGGTTTGGGGAGGGGGGGGCTGCTGAGGGTTTGGGGAGGGGGGGCTGCTGAGGGTTTGGGGAGGGGGGGCTGCTGAGGGTTTGAGGAGGAGGGTTTGGGGAGGGGGGGGCTGCTGAGGGTTTGGGGAGGGGGGGCTGCTGAGGGTTTGAGGAGGAGGGTTTGGGGAGGGGGGGCTGCTGAGGGTTTGGGGAGGAGGGTTTGGGGAGGGGGGGCTGCTGAGGGTTTGAGGAGGAGGGTTTGGGGAGGGGGGGCTGCTGAGGGTTTAGGGAGGGGGGCTGCTGAACACCCTCCAGTATATTTAAAAAAAATGATACATTTGCAAAATATATAATATAATTCAAATAATTATAATTATAATAATTCAAAAACATAGATTTTAAAAAAAATCCTTAAAATTTTAAAATTTTGGCATAGGTCCGCGGGCCAGTTGTTAGGCCTTCGCGGGCCAGATTTGGCCCGCGGGCCGCTAATTGAATAGCCCTGTCATAGGCAATGGTTTATCTCAGCTGTAGTTCAAAGGTCACCGATTCGTTTGCAATTCCCCTTAACTCACTATTATTACTCACTACCTCTCTCTCCCACTATTCCTCATTCCGTTCCTCTCTCTGTTTCCGCACTTCCCCAAACTCTTTCTTTATCCCCATATTTCGAGTATGCTTTGAATGTCCCCCACCAGTTTCTTATTTACAGCCCTCGTTCTTTACCCCCTTCCTATACCTCTTCCTTACTCCCCTTCGTCATTCACCCTCTCTTTCGTCTTATCCTTCATTGCTTCCATCCACCCATCCACCCATCCATCCATCCATCCATCCATCCATTCCTTCATTCCTTCATTCCTTCCTTCATTCCTTCCTTCATTCATTCATTCATTCATTCATTCATTCATTCATTCCTTCATTCCTTCATTCCTTCATTCCTTCATTCCTTCATTCCTTCATTCATTCCTTCATTCCTTCATTCCTTCATTCCTTCATTCCTTCATACCTTCATTCCTTCATTCCTTCATTCCTTCATTCCTTCATTCCTTCACTCATTCCTTCATTCCTTCATTCCTTCATTCCTTCATTCCTTCATTCCTTCATTCCTTCATTCCTTCACTCACTCATTCCTTCATTCCTTCATTCCTTCATTCCTTCATTCCTTCATTCCTTCATTCCTTCATTCCTTCATTCCTTCATTCCTTCACTCACTCATTCCTTCATTCCTTCATTCCTTCATTCCTTCATCCTTCATTCCTTCATTCCTTCATTCCTTCATTCATTCCTTTTGGCCGTCCCGGGATCTCTGCCTTCTAGAACGAATTCAACCAACCTTTGATATACAACGCTGACTATACGCTCTCAGCAAACAGTGATCGGCTTCACATACAACGAACGGAGAAAGCGAAGGCCTAGACAAACACAGCCAGCTGTAGGCTGCTGCCTATTCTGCCTACCCCGTCTGTGTCACGTGGCCTTGCAATCCGTAATCAACAATGTACTATTTCTGTAGCGCGTCGAAAGTATTAAGCTGGCATTTCTTTAACGCAGATTTCTTTAGCGCATTTCACCCAGAATGGCAGACAGACAGACAGACAGACAGACAGACAGATAGACGCACACAGACATACATACTTTGTATGATAAGGGCTTAGGAAACAGATTCGATCGTGTGATATACTTCTCTTCTGCTATCCGCTGGAGTGCGTGCTTCTTGTTTACCCTATCTGCAGCGCCAAGCATATTAATAAAGCCAATTGTTTATCTACGTTAATTACAGGGGTGCAATAAGGATTCTTTGCAAGCCATTGACAGTTGCTTGGCACACACATAGAGAGAGACAGAAGAACAGACAGACGGACGGACGGACGGACAGACAGACAGACAGAGAGAGACAGAGGCAGACGCAGAGGCAGCCGCAGAGGCAGAGACATAGAGACAGAGGCAGAAGGAAACAGAGACTCAAATAAGCAGAGATCAGATTAGGCAGTTCCTGTTTATCGACGCTTTGTCATAAAGAGGACGATTCGCATCCTCCTCCTCTTTCATCGAGACATTATGACTGGCGCCATTCTAAATCTGTGGTGGCAGAGTTGAGATCCGGATAGTATTGGTCATCTGCAATCATATCTTCAAGGGCACAATAAGACAAAGCCGTCATTGGAGAGATAATCGGAGAGTAAAGGCTGACGATGGTCTCAATCATCTTTCTTATGACGCTACGTCTATAAGCAGGAACTACGTACTCTGATACGTGCCTCATTGTCTTCCAGCTATTTCTATCCGTCTCTCTCTCTCACTCTCTTTCTCTCTCTCTCTCTCTCTCTCTCTCTCTCTCTCTTTCTCTCTCTCTCTCTCTCTCTCTTTCTCTCTCTCTCTCTCTCTCTCTCTTTCTTTCTACCTCACTCTGTGTGGCCAACTGTCAGGACGTTATCTAGATTCAACCAGATCCTAGGTCAACAAGGGTCACGACTTTACCGTAATTACCCGACGATAAGGGTGTTGAAATTCACCCGTTGCTGGAGTCACAACACCGGAATTCTCCTTGTTGCCCTTGGATAAGGAAAGGTCAACGACCTCTCCCCTCGTCATACTCCACCGAGCAATGGACCGCACACGTTGCAATATAGGCGTGCAACATAACGAGCCCTCGTAAACTGCTACAACGCACACCTTAGGATGATGAAATTGGCACACAGTGTATAGTAAAAGAATGCAGGTCAAGGCGATGCTTGTGTACACTGTGACTGAAGAAACACAGGCTGCACAGTGCGTTTGATTGACTGGTAATGGACAGAGATTTAAAATTAAATAAAACGGTTATAATCATGACCACAAATGACAGACCAAGTGGGATTATTTGCATTTGATGGCTATGAATGGCGTCAACTTCTTCCCTCCTTGCTTCCTTTGTCCTTCTTTTCTTCCTGCCATCTTTGTTGCTTCCTTGCTTCCTTCCTGCTCTCATTTGCCTCCCTTCCAATATTTCTTCCATTCCACCTTTTTTCCTCTCATTTCCCTCCATCCTTTTCCTGCATTCCTTGCTTCCGTCCACTCTTCTTTAAATCATTCCTTCCTTCTTTCCTATTCCTCCCTTCCTTGGATATTTTCATCAAACCATCCTTCATTCCCTCCTTCCTACAATTCTTTCTGTCTTGTAACTTCATAATTTCCATTTTGGCGTTCACGACTTAAACTTTCCGCTTTTTCGTTTACAGTGTACCTTTGTCATATATACGGGTTCATACCCTCGCATAGGACCAGCAAGATATGTTTGATTGAGTTCGTTGTTCCGGTGCGATTATCACTGTTGTTCGCCGCAGGATAATTGGACGGTTCCATAAACCACCTCTGGACAGTTTCATTGCCAATTACTGGAAAACTGATATACCTCATAAGTTATGCTGTTCTATACATGAAAGCAATTGTTTGATCTGCATGTAATTCGAAATCATTGCGTGAACAAACATGTGTATATTTATGAATAAATGTATGCAAAATGTTGAAAACATAAATTCACATAATGATATCATACCCAAAAAATATATCGTCATTATCATTACCTCGTATAGGTGGGTCCCACAAGCTGGAACAGCCTCCCCTTCCTCTTCGAAAGGTGCTTCTCTCTCTCTCTCTCTCTCTCTCTGTCTATCTATCTGTCTGTCTGTCTGTCTCTCTCTCTCTCTATCTATCTTTCTGTCTCTCTCTCTGTCTCTCTGTATGTCTATCTTTCTCTCCTCTTCTGCCTATTGGAGGCGCCTGATGACTTTCCTGTTCTCCGTTTAGCTATCCGTTGAGTCGCAAGCGCATCTCGAATGGCATTATATTGGTTTTCTTTTACAATTATAAATACTACATGTATTTACAATTACAATATTAGGTGTGATCATGAATCAAATTTGGGTTATGGCTTCTGCTTAACAACCCCTGCGTCGCATTTCTCGTTCCTCACAGTTTGGGATTGGCACTACCAGTTAGGAGGGGAGAGGTTGAGTTAGAAAAAAAAACGGCGATTAACATTTAAAGCCTGTAACCCGGACGCGCCTCAGGCCGTCACGCCCGTAGCGTTCCCATTGCATACGGCGACGGCGGTTATAGCACACGAGACCCAAGCGATATGGTTTGTCCGTAAGCTCTGTCTCAGCTGTCCAAGCCTCTTGGCATACACGGCTTAGAGAGCAGCGATGATAAGCGTGGCGGATTGCGATGGTCTGCAAGCGAAATAGCAGTGCGTAGGTGCAAAGGTCGTTTCCTTAAAGGCACGGGGAGGAAATGACCTAAGGGAAAACGCCAGCGGATATTATAGGCATTATTTCTACGAATTGAGGGTTCTGGAGGATTTATGATAGAGTCGAAAGATGAGGTTAGGGTTGTGATTTTTCGCCTGGATGTTTGTTTACTCATGTATGCATGTATGTATGTATGTATGTATGTATGTATGTATGTATGTATGTATGTATGTATGTGTGTATGTGTGTGTGTGTGTGTGTGTGTATGTATGTATGTATGGATGCATGCATGCATGTATGCATGTATGTATGCATGTATGTATGCATGTGTGTATGTTTGGTTTTTGTTTCTATGCATATGTGCATATATGCATGCATATCTGTTGTGAGCCCTGCCACTTCACTTGAAATGGGCTTCATCTGGACCTCCGGCTTTTACCTAAGAATTCCTCATCTTCTTACTACTCTTCACTTACATGTAAATCTGTCTTCTTTGACCGTTGTTGGACTGGGAAAGCATCTGAGTAGATTTCTAGAAGTGCCCTTATATTTCAATGTACTGCGTTTCATTTCGACCTATCGCAGTTCGTTGAATTGTCATCAATCGTGTGTATGTTTCATCTATTTGTTCTCAGTTTCAGTTGCTGAAGTCACGAAAACAGACGACGACTGAAGTGAACTCACTACAGACTGTGGTCATACATCGTAGAGATACCTGATATGGTTTAACGGATTATACCTCGATACATTGTGGTTATATGTCGCAAAGATACCTGATGTAGTTCACCGGATTAAACGAATTTGGTCACTGTTTCTTTTGAACCGAGGAAGCAACATTTACTCAAAAGGTTAAACTTTCCGAATTGAAATGAGGAGAAGGGACTGGCAACGTAATGGAAATAAAACACAGGCCTGCTAGTTAAGGCTCAGGTATCCGAGGATGTACTATTTCGATATCTTTATAGGGTATCACGCTATTGCTGTAAGGCACAGGAGGTTAGATTATCACCCCCAGGTGCTTTCATGTCGAAATTTTAGTCACACCTAATACTACTCGTATGTTACTCAAACCTATCAAGAGCAAACTTCGATCGATTAAACCCATAACCTCGATGTAACCAAAGCCACCCTAATCAATCCTTACTGCACCCTAAAATCCTACCATAATCAATCCTATTTCCACCTTAAACCCAATCCAATTCAATCATTATTCCACCCTGAAGCCAGCCCTAATAAATTCTAATTCCACCCTAAGGTTCTTTACCTCATCCTTATCTTTCCACGGTAATTTCTACCTTAATCAATCCTTGTTCAACTCTAAAGTCCTATCACTTTTCAGTCCGACTCCACCCTTAGATCCCACCTTAACCAATCCTAATCCCACCTTCAGTCATCCATTTCTACATCTCCCAACCCCTCTCGTCGTCAGTAAATCCCATCATAGCAGACCCTGTGCCTTCTTCTTCTTCTTCTTCATCTTCTTCTTCGTCTTCTTCTTCTTCGTCTTCTTCTCCTTCTTCTTCTTCTTCTTCTTTTTTTCTCCTTCTCCTTCTCTCTGTTGGCTCCATGGCGACCGGACTTCCAGCTACAATGGGCGCCGTTCTCCCGACAACCCGTCTGATGGGACTCATCGCTATACAACTCAGACGAAGTTAACCGATGCGATTACTGACTCCTTTACTTATTAAGACATGGAGAATGTGATAGACGAGAGTGTATCTGATTCGGCGACGAGTCGATGCAGCGCCCTTGAATAAGCTGGTACCCTGCGCTTGGATTTAGAGTAAAGGCTTGGAAATCTGGAGATTGCGATTACGAGCACGTTCGTGTATAATTGCGCTTCTCCTTTCACACCTTTAAAAATGTCAAGCAAATCTATATAAAGCCGTTGATATTTAACAGCTTTCAATTGACCACATCGCGCTATCTTCATAAGAACGATTACAACTGAGACTAGAATTACGATTGCGATCTCGATTATGAATTCGATTACGATAACGGTCACGATCACGGTAGCGATAAAGATTACGGCTGCAATTACGATAGCGATATAGGAATTACAATCTCGATTACGACTACAATTATTACTGCTACGATCTTACGTCTGCGTCAATGGGAGAACCCAACGTGGATGTCCTGGAGAGGGAAGAGGCGAGGGATGACCTGGAGGCCGATGGATGTCCGACTACGTCGTTCTGTGATCCATCGTCAAAGACCTTACGAGCACCGAGGACCAGTGTGCACATTATGGACCCTCCGATCAGCGAGATGAGGGACTACGTACCCTACGAGGAGGAGGAGGGCAAGCGGGGACCTCTGCACATGGCCATTCCTATCATGCCTCTATCGCTGGCCATCGCCTGCTGTGTCCTCAACATCGTCCTTCCAGGATTAGGTAAAGGAATAGCATAGTAAAAATGGACTTAATGGAAATATAATATGGTCAGTGGCGTTGCCACCATTGAGTCGCAGTAGTTTGATTACTTGTTGCTATTTAAACTAATTTTTCACGTTGAGAACTACACGTGGCATTAACAGATCGAGTAATATGCTTATGTATATATATCATTTATCAATACTGTTTAAAAGGTGTGTAAGACGAACACGTAAACCAACTGTTATGCGCTTGTGCAAAGCACGCAAACATTGTCTATTATTATTATCTCGCTGGCGAGATATTGCTTTAAACAATTTTAAATTATTAGTTCTGGCAATCTTGATTCGAGTCTTCATTGGGCGAAGCATTTATTAAGGTATGGCTACAAGTACAAACAAGAGGAATTGAAAATTAATGGGAGGCGGACAAGAAGAAGACCAGAACAGATTATGCTGGCTTGGATGACGACAAAGGGATATAGAAAGCTTTAATAAGAGGACCAACACCCAGTGTGTTCAAATTTACAGACAATACTGTTCTTTAACTCCGGACACTGCTTTGACTGACAGTGCCTGTCCCAAGCCTGGATGAAAGAGGAGGGCGACGCTAGTGGTGTTTGTTATCACACAGTGTTTGTTATCACACAGTGTTTGTTATCGCACAGTGTTTGTTATCACACAGTGTTTGTTATCACACAGTGTTTGTTATCACACAGTGTTTGTTATCACACAGTGTTTGTTATCACACAGTGTCATCAAACTGCCACTTACCAACAAGCCTTCTTACCGGATCGTCTCAAGCACATACTATCTGATCTGAACTACTTTCAATCAAAACGCCTAAACATGTGCTTCTGCTTTTAAGTAATAACCATTAACCACACCTTAAATTGATCAAAGCCTGAAGAAACGATCATTTCCCTCAACACCCATCAGTTCTCCCCTCATGTACTTAGTATTATCCGAGTTAGAGCTTTATAAATATTAGGTTACTTCCTTCAAGATAACGTCAAACTCACAGCTCACACTGCTATCAGAAGGCTCAAAACCCAGTCAGACAAAATCAAAAGGCAAGAATGAAGGACACACTGGCACGTAGTTGGGGCAGGAGGAACTTTTGAGTAATGGAGAGCACATTGGGGACTCAAAGCTGCGGAACCGAGTTCGATACATGTATCTCCTCCAAATGTTGATTAGCTCATCTTTCGCTACAGGCTGTGGCGTTTGTTAAGACGAGATGCGTAACGTAATGGGTCCCTTGCATGACTTCTGTAATAACTTGTCATAATCCGTTCATACAGGACTCGTAATCATACTGCGGTTTGTCAGTTTGAAAATTAAAAGAGAATTATATTATTATAACTATTATTATTATTTTCATAGATTAGTTCGTAACAAAGCAGCAGTCTTGGCGCTAAAGCCAGCGCCAGGTGCTATGTCCAGGCCTTCTGTTAAAGTCCACTGCGCATGCACACTTCTTGGTCAGAGGGATCTCCTCCGCTTTTCTAAGAAGCTTTCTGTCAATTATAGAAACGTGTAACCATGGAGCAGGTGCGACGATATGAAGCTAATCACTGTTTGATTAATCGCAGGGAAAAGCAGGATTAGGCTTACGATGACGAGCGTGGAAAGGATTGGGGCGACAAAGATCGACTCTAATCCTTTACGATTGGTTTGGTTAGTCGCGGTTTGACGACGCCTTTGCGTAAGAAATTGCCAGCGTCACCCTCCTTCTTTATCCGGGGTTTGGACTGGCATTGTAAGATAACGGGTAGTTTTGGAGTTAAATAATAGCCGTAGTTTTAGGGTTTTTCGATATTGATGTGAAAAGCATGAGTTTTGCAAACTAGTGACATTAAGCATTATGTAGGTTAGCGCAGAGTAGATATATTGAAGTTGCGCTATACATTGCATTACATTGCATTACATTGCATTGCATTGCATTACATTACACTACATTACATTGCATTACATTAGATTATATTGCATTGCATTACATTACATTGCATTACATTACATTGCATTACATTACATTGCATTACATTACATTGCATTACATTACATTGCATTACATTACATTGCATTACAATACATTGCATTACACTACATTACACTACATTACACTACATTACACTACATTACACTACATTACACTACATTACACTACATTACACTACATTACACTACATTACACTACATTACACTACATTACACTACATTACACTACATTACACTACATTACACTACATTACACTACATTACACTACATTACACTACATTACACTACATTACACTACATTACACTACATTACACTACATTACACTACATTACACTACATTACACTACATTACACTACATTACACTACATTACACTACATTACACTACATTACACTACATTACACTACATTACACTACATTACACTACATTACACTACATTACACTACATTACACTACATTACACTACATTACACTACATTACACTACATTACACTACATTGCATTACATTGCATTACATTGCACTACATTGCACTACATTGCATTACATTGCATTACATTGCATTACATTGCATTACATTGCATTACATTGCATTACATTGCATTACATTACATTGCATTACATTGCATTACATTACATTACATTACATTACATTACATTACATTACATTACATTACATTACATTACATTACATTACATTACATTACATTACATTACATTACATTACATTACATTGCATTACATTACATTACATTACATTGCATTGCATTGCATTGCATTACATTACATTGCATTGCATTGCATTGCATTATATTACATTGCATTGCATTAAATTGCATATATTACAGCATCAATACCCGTCAGCTTTTATTCGTGTTCATTCAAATCTGTCCGAACGGTTATCAGCGCTCAAAGACATAAACGACGCCATCTCATGCATTGGCTTCACGCTCCTCCCTAATCCAGGCTTGGGACTGGTACTGCCTAGGTGCAAGCTGTGGAACAGTTGTTGTTATTGTTATTATTAGTAAAAGTTTCACTTTAGCGAATAGTTATCACAAAGGTCATTGGCTTAGCCTTCCTCTTTATCCAAGCTCGGGATGGGCACTGTCAGACCGTCTGTTTGTAAAAGTTTGCATCATCTTTTACGAAAGTTTTCTTAAAATTTTATGCTAGGATTTAACTTGCTTTCTTAAAGTATTTGCAGCTATCGCGTCCTTCGTTAATCAGGACAAACAATATTAACGGTAATAAACATAAAATAAAACGAAAAGAAGGGTGTCTTAGTCAATACTGCATTTACATTATAATAACTGATTTCTTATACATATGAGAGCATCTTTGCACGAATTAGGAATCGATGGTGATTATAAAATATGTTTTAAATTATTTTCATTAATAGGACACTCAGTTTTAAAATACTAATTAGTTTTATTTAATTCTTTACAAGCTTCAACTCCTACATGTTGAATTCCATCGGACTTCACCTGTGATATTAGTAATAGTATCAGTTTGACGACACTGTGCTATGACGAAGATCAATAAAGTCTCCCTCCTCCTTTATCTATGCTCTGGATTGGCACTGCTAGAGTAGATCAAACAGTAGCAGGTATTACTTTTCCAAAGTGTAACGACATCTAATAACAATATAGGGTTCCTAACGTCTTCAAAGTTATAAACTTTCGTTTCGATTCAATTTAGTTTAGTTTTCATTCGATTTCTTTCTGTTTAGTCTTGTGATTGATTCTGTTTCTGACATGTTGCTGAGACGGCGATATTTGACAGATGGCTGTTGTTTGTCTTTCGTCACATACATATCGATCATAATTTGATTTAGATACACGCATGTAGTTGTACACACAAACACTCCTTTCTTATTTCTTGTCCATAATTAATATTAATCCACAGTTTAACGTCGTCATATGACATCAATGGCCGTTGACGACAATTTGAAACATATACATTGCAGTGCAAAGAAATGCATAGCGTCCGAAAGACACCACTCGAAACTGTCTAAATTTTAAACTGTAATCCGTGTTTTAAAACATAAATAATGATGGTATTAATAACATCATTAATACATGTAAAATAGTATTTCATGCAAATGTAACAATATTTGCATTAATATTTGCATCAAGAAATGTTCAAAATAAAACAAATTGTGTTTGACCAGTCTCTATGTACATTATGTAATCATCAAACTTTTAAAGAATCTTTTTAACATGAAATTTTTTCATAATGTTCTTTTTCTATCAAACATTACTACAGAAATATTTTCATATAATGTATTTTTATAACATTCGTTTATCATATTATACCAAGGTGTAATTCAGTGAATTACAGCTTTGCATAAATCTCAAATTACTCACTTTGACTTTCTAATACAACTCCATTAACATTTGTCATATATGCATGTATATGTATGAAATGACTCAAATGAGGTCAATATTGATTATTTACATGTTTGTATAAGCACCTAATTAGCACAATCGATGCAAAGCAATTGAAATTTATTTTCACACATCAAAAACAAAAAAAACTCAATTTGTTTAGGACTACATTTACACAGCTTTCCCTTACTAATAAGGTTTACAAGCATGTAAACTTTACTTTGCATACAACCATCCCTTATTAAATTCTTTTTATTACAATCCATTTTGTACAAAGCACATGCATCGTTTAATGTGCAATGTCACAGAAATTTATATTGCTGCGGATCACTTGATTTAATGGTGTCCAACGGCAAAGCAATTGATTACTGTTGACAACCTTGAAGCTTTTGATACAGACGGACATATTATGGTAGCGGATCACTTGAATTAATGGTGTCTAATTAGATCACAACTTTGACATTGCTAATAATAGTTAACGTCAAATCGGAAGCGATAGCCGTAGCACCGAATGATAAAACACACACCTTTATAATGCATGTTTAAATGTCATATAGCACCGTATTTCGCCAAACAGTCGTTGGTATATACTAAAATTATCATCAATTGTAGTTATCAAATTCCCAACATCCGAGCCAATGTGGGGCCAACCCAAAGGCAGTGCAAAGGAGGAGGGCTACGAAATAACAAACTGAACAATTGTGATGAGGCTTTGTATTTTTGTGTGTGAAGGAACTATAATCGCCGCTTTCAGCGTCTTTTGCTGCGGTACAACAGGAATGAATAAACCAGTTCGCGCATGCGCGCTCAACCTGGCTTCCGGTCTCCTGCAATTGGCGACGTTTATCATAATCCTTGGATGGATTTGGAGCATAATCTGGGGAATGACATTCGTTCATCTATCCCGTTAGTATATTTTAAAATGTTCAGCCACATATATTACTCTTCAACTTTAGTCAAATAAACACTCGGTTCAATTTGCCCAAAAAACGAAGAAGAAATTGATAAGAATTTCTGAGAGTATGAAGAATTCCGTGTGATAACATAGATTATTAGCCTTGCCCTCCTCCTTTATTCAAGCTTTGGCTTGGCTCTCCTAGAAGGCACACACTGGCGTGGTTTAAGAATTCTGCACTACATAAACGCCCATTAATTAGGTTGCAAAGCGTTGTATTTTAGCACTTGTAGTTCATAAGCGTTGCCGTTGTGCAATGCCCCGCAAGAAGTAGGTTTGAGAAAAGTGGAAAAGGACGAGAGACTATCAGATGTAAAGCGACGAAGGATAGGGGGCAGTCCAGAGACAGGGACCAATTGAAACAAAAGATCGAGACTAAGCTTTTATTGTTCTAGTCCGATGAACCATTTCAGTCTAGTTCAATTTTTAATCCTTTGTAGCTGTGGATTAAACCATGACACTGAATTAATATGCAAATGAATGTTTGTTATGCACAGTTTCGGCGAAGAAAAGTCACCAGATGTCTCTCGTTCCTTACTACGTTCGTCGCCATAGCAGCGTCGATTTCTAACCGTCTGCTGCCACCTGGGGATTATAGGGAGATATACTGATCCAGGACTACAGCTGCGCAAGACTATAGTAACACACACTCAACGCTTAGACCGTATAACACGATCACTGCATAAACAATAGGACACTGAATGGTTGATTGGTGGAAGTTGCTGTTTAACGACACTGCGTGATAACAAGGATCGTTGGCGTCGCCAACTCCTTTATCCAGGCTTGAGACTGGCATTGCATGCTCAATCACACAAAGGGCACTTTGAGGGTAATCTAATAATGTTAGAAATTTTGGAATATATAAATTAATTACATCATAATTTAGTGGTGTCTAGAAGATTTGATATTAAATCATGATATATTACGAAAGTATATTATAGACGTCAACTGCAAAAAACGAAGGAGACTGTCGTTAGGAATTTTTAATTGCGCCACTCTCAGAGGGATTTTTAATAGGGGTCTGCGGGCAAAACCGACCCGTGGGTGTACCCGCACCAGACTCGTACCCGCGGGTGCGGGTAGGGTACAGATACGTATTTTATGGGTCGGTTCGGGTACGTGTTGGATACTCATGGGTACGGGTATACCCGGTTTCACTAGTGTCAACGTCAAGTTTTAGGTTAAAATGTGACCGTTAAATATAATTGTGAATCTTGCATCATCGAAGACTTAATTGCTATGGACAAATAACAAATCCGAAATCCAAGTACCAAATGCCTGCACACAATGCTGCCTTTCCTCACTGTAAGCATGTGAATAGCTATTTTTCTTATTCAACCTCCTTCTTCTTCTGCTTCTCCAGCTGATCCTCATCTCCCTTCTCTCGTGCTTCTCCTCTCCCTCCTTCTCACGTCCTCCTAGTCTTCCTTTTCTTTCGCCTACTCTTAATCCGTCTCTTCTCCCTCCGCCACCGCTTCTACTGTTGCTACTGTTGCTGCTGCCACCCCTACGACTACAGTTTAGTGAGTTGTGATCATATTTTCCTGGTAGGCAGCAAGACAATGAAAAAACATGCTAATTACGTCACGAGCGTGGATATACCCGCGGGTGCGGGTAGGAACGGGTCCACATTTTGAGAAAAGATCGATAACTGGTAGCGGTCCTGTTTTACCGGTACGGGTCGGGTAGCCAAAATGAACTACTCGCAGACCTCTAATTTTTACGCGTACCAGAGCGGATATTTTAATGTCCTTATGGAAAGAGACAGAGAAATTAAACGTAGATGAGTGAAGTAGATTAAATAAAAATATTCTTTTTCCACTCACGATAGATTGCAAGAGGTAAAAAGCTAGGATAAATTCCTTAAAATCATACGACGCTCGCATAAAAGTTCTCTTGCAATGGTAAAGGCATCAACAAGATGATGGTTGACGTACTCCTCCTTCCGTCATGCTTGGGACAGACACTTCCTGTACTTGTGGTCCAATAGGAAGGATTTTGTAAGTCCCAATACAGAATTATTCAGTGATTTAACGTTGGATATATTAGTACTATTCAGTAATTTCATGTTCGCAATGTGGCGAAAGGCCTTTATAGATTCTTTATTTTGAAATTAGTGTATGTTGTTTAATTATAAGATCAGAATAAACCAATTCAGAGGTGTGTAAGGTTGAAATGCCAAATTATTTTATATACATGTAGTATGAAGTTATTTGAAGGCTTCTATCGTTTAATTAGACCGTACGTTATAGAAACTGTGATCGTATGTTTTGTTATTCGCAAGAAGGCAATGAAACAGAGTTGTCTGCGATTTGAGTGATATTAATGCTATGTGAATTGTTATGACAATCTAGGCCATTTTTTTCGATGGAGGACATTTTGCAACCAACTCTACACCAACAGTCAGCGTTATTTTGAAAGTTTAACGACTTCTTTTGGCTGATATAACTTGGTTATTATATTTATGCGATTCAGTTCAGCTTCTTTGATATTCTAGAGTGTATTTCAAATACCTTTCTAGTTTTGAAGAAACAAATTCCGTTGGAATAAATTCTGTGGTCAAGTGAGACATAGATATTGGTTTGTGGCTATATATTCTATTTACGATTCACATTCTTGAAATTACCCAAATCAAAGATCATTTTAAGTGACAAAGAAATTAAAATATTGAAAACTGCTTAATACACCCTTAAAGTAATCGTTTTCGTGATTATATATAAATGTCATGTTCAAAAGTTTAAAATCTAAAGAAACCTCAGGTTTCAGTTTACCCACTTAGGATGTAGCATTTCCAAAGTAATTCTCTATTGAGCGCTATTGGCCAAAGCTGAGTCAGTTGCGGCAAGCTATTGAATGAATATGTACAATGACATTTGTCAGTGGTTCGTCATCAGACTTAATTTTGCTAAAGATATTTTTATAGGATTGTATTTAATGACTTTATCATAAATGGCAAGGTTGGCACCCTTTTAACTGACTATGTCTTAAAGTTGTCATTCCATTGTATATAATAATTATCAAATTTAAAGTTTATTTAATGCTTCAGAACCATTTTGAATGTATATCAGGACTTTTATATTTTCCAAGATTTTATGACATCGAAAGCAGTTTATTCAGGAGATTCAAGAGAGTGTGATCGTTAGCTAATAATTTAACGCTTATTATCTATGTATATTGTGGCAAAAATAATTTAAAGGTGTCTAACATATTGTGTAATAGAATAATTGAAATGCCTGGCCTCGGCAGCGCGGAGTATAGAATTCTTGTGGAGATCTGTCCTGCGTTTCATCGCTGCTTAAAGACCATCCAATTCATTTTATATAGGATCACTTGTCTTTTACTGTCTCGAACTATCTTGAACTTAGTGTCTCGGTTCGGTCACGGTCTCGGTACCTCACTGTCTCGGTCTCGGTCTCGGTACCTCACTGTCTCGGTCTCGTCTTGGTCTTGAAGTTTAAAGTCTTGCATACAACACTTACAGAAAGTTCGTTGGCGTATTGCAAGTAGTAGACCTTTCAGGTTAACAACACTATGTGATAACAAGGATCGTTCGCAATTTAGCGACACCCTCCTTCTTGATACAGGTTTGAGACTGGTGCTGTTAGAGTGTAAGCAGTGGTGGTGTATACTAGTGTTCACAACGATTTACGATTTTTCAGGTGACTAGGACCATAAACACAAGCACATTCATTTGCGGATATTTGAGAATCTCGGTTAGTTTAAGTAAAATGACACTTAGTGATACATAGATCTTAGAGTCGCCCTCCTCCGTGATCCAGGCATGGGACTGGCACTATCAGAGATCGAACAGTGGTGGAGTTTAACGACATCTAATATTTGCCAGTGCCATTGGTTTTATTCGCAACAGGCATTAAGTCTGTTGATGCAGCCGAGGAAATAGTCAATGTTTTGGAAAATATATAACATATTGTGTCAGTGAGAGCGAAATAAAGGTTTCAAAAATTTGCCATTTTACAAATGCATATAAACTTTTAAAATTTTATATAAATACTAGTACAACTGAGCTTCCATGGTAGTATTATAATTAAAACTAAAAGTATAATAATAATAATGATGATGATAATAATAATAACAATAATAATGTTATTATTAATTGTTATTATAATTGTTATTATTACTGTCCTTTTGTATTAAGTACTAAGAGTTAGGGTTAGGGTTAGGGTTAGGGTTAAAAGTTCGGAGATCCTAAGGTGGTGGAGGCGGATGTTAACTCGATCGAAGAGGGATGTCTGCAACTAGGCCTCACGCTCAACCGCAATACTTAATACAAAAGTTGTACTGCGCCCCCAACACGTGGCGGAACTGATTGGAGATCCAGACGCGGGACCTGGGCTGCTGAGAGCGACGACTGCTCTTATCAATCTACTACTGGCCGGCATCTGCCCTCAAGAGATACGGCCCATCTTATTCGGAGGTACTCTTTTCGCCCTCCGTAAAAGCTGTGGTGGTCTAAGACCAATAGCCATTGGATACGTGTGGCGTCGACTCGCATCTAAATGCGCCAACGCATACGCCGTCCTACGTGTCACGCCGTACCTAACCCCTAAACAACTGGGAGTTGGCGTTCCCGGAGGCTGCGAGGCGGCAACCCACGCCGCTAGACGATTCCTGACCAGCATGGACACGAATTCAATAATGGTGAAGCTTGACATCTCGAACGCTTTCAATAACTTGCACCGAGATTTCATGCTCGCATCAGTGGACGAACTCATTCCTGATTTATCCGCATATTGCCATCTTGCCTACGCCGAGGCGACATCTCTGAAATTCGGGAGATTCACGATACAATCGCAAGAAGGTTCGCAACAGGGCGATCCCTTGGGACCTCTCCTTTTCTGCCTACCGCTACAGCCGATCCTTAACCACCTGCTTTCACCATTGGCCTTTGGATACCGCGACGACCTCACCTTGGGCGGAGATCCTAAGGTGGTGGAGGCGGATGTTAACTCGATCGAAGAGGGATGTCTGCAACTAGGCCTCACGCTCAACCGCAAAAAATGCGAACTCATATCTTCCGACGCCCATATCAACGACGTTAGTCAAGGCTTCCTAGGACAGTTCGCCCCAGTCAATGCATCATCGGCCGTGCTCCTAGGGGCTCCGCTTTCCACGACGGATGCCCTGCTTTCAGCCATCGATACCTGTGTGGCCGACCTCGGAATTGCCCTCGACAGGTTGCAACTAATCGCTAGACAAGACGCTCTACTGATCCTTAGACATTCGATCGGCTCGCCTAAACTCATGCATTTATTGAGATGCACCCCTTGCCACGACCACCCGCGTCTATGGGCTTACGACGATCTACTGCGAGGAGGGATCGAGCGAATCTTCAACATTTCGATGACCGATGACCAATGGAGTCAGGCCACTCTCCCGATCAGGATGGGAGGACTGGGAATTAGGAGGGCGTCCTCGCTGGCACTTCCCGCCTTTTTGGCTTCAGCCGCGGGCACTCTCCAGATCCAGTCCCTCATCTTAGAATCAGCAGCGGTGAAATCTGACTCAGCATGCGACTCGGCGATGTCTACTTGGCTTCAACTTACCGAAGCTTCTGCCCCGACGACGCCAGGCCATAAACAAGCCCACTTTGACAGACCGCTGTTAAACGCGGTTCTGTCTGCACTAGAAGAAAAGCTACAGGATCCCTACGACCAGGCGAGACTAAGGGCCTTGCAGTCACCACACGCCTCGGACTGGCTATACGCTCTCCCGCTCGTTTCTCGCGATCTCAGACTGGAGGACGATACCGTGAGGGTGGCGGTCGGCCTACGTTTAGGGGTGGCCATCTGTGAGCCGCACACCTGCGCATGCGGCGCCTTCGTCTCAGCCAGAGGCGCACATGGCCTGTCCTGTTCATTGGGTTTTGGCCGTCAAGCAAGACGCTGTAATATCAACGACCTAATCCATCGCAGCCTCAACAGAGCCGGTATTCCAGCAGTCAAGGAACCGTCAGGTCTTTCCAGATTAGATGGAAAGAGACCGGACGGGCAGACCCTGATACCGTGGAGTGGGGGGCGGACCTTACTTTGGGACGCAACTGTGGTGGACACAGTGGCCGCTTCCTATATCCCCGAAACAGCTTCCACAGCCGGAGAAGCGGCGGAGATAGCAGCCACAAGGAAACACAAAAAATATTCTGAGCTAGAGAAGAAATACACTTTTGTTCCAATCGCTATAGAAACCTTCGGTCCCCTCAATAGTGAGGGCCTCGCCTTTCTGTCTGAGACTGGACGCCGACTTTCGACAACTACCGGTGACACCCGAGAGACAAACTTCCTTTTCCAGAACTTGTCGGCATTGATCCAACGTTTCAATGCGGTGGCTTTTCAGGGCACCATGTCAAGATTACAGTCCACTGACAAGCGGCGACCCAGATAGCATGACAGATCCGTTGGCAATGCCAATGATGAATAATAATAATAATAATAGTAATAATAATAATAATAATAATAATATTAATAGTTATAATAGTGAAATGACTTATGACAGAAATTGGTTCCAATGCAATTATATATTTAATATAATTATATATATATATAATTCTAATTGGCATTTAGGCCCCGATCATTGCTGTATGAAAGATGGACGTGACCTGTATATAAAAGCACAGACACCCAATATAAAAGGTGTCTTAACAGAGCTTTTCATCTATATAAACTTATTATTCAACAGTTTAACGACATCTTATAGCAACACAGGCTGTTGACGTCTTCAGAATTTGTTACATTTCAGTTCAATTTTGTATATAGTTTTAATCCTTTATCTTTGTGTTGTCTTTCTTTCTTTCGTCTTTCTGTTTTCTTTCTAGCTGTTGAGTTGTTCCATTTCTGTATGACTGGTTGCTGAGACAGCAATATTCGAAATATAGTTATTGTAGATATTTCATATATATGAAGGTTTGACTCGTGTTCGCGTTGTCAAATGATGAGCCAAGCTGCGAACGGATAGCCATAAAAATAGGTCAGAGGCTTGTCTTCACTTCATTAAAAAATTGCTAACTGTGCAAACTCGAGCGGGCCGCTTAAAATCCACCCGTGTTTTGGACAGCCCTGCCTTACGGTCTAACGCTACCGTTCAAGCGTCAGCTTTGTAACAACCTGTGTTTTTGGCTGATCGGAGCTTTCATGTAACTTTCTAGCAAACGGTTGAAGGCCCACTCCAGAGATTCCACGGAAGGGAATCTTACGAACCAGTAGGCCTGAAACGTCCTAAGCGTATGCTGTTTTAATTTTGTTTTGAATTTCTCCCTCAGTGTCATGTAACCGCGGAGAATCTACGTATTAGGTATTAAGCTGACAATTACACGCTTTGATCTTGGCCAACTGGTCAAGATGCGATGACGTAAAGTTCACGTCGTGCCTTATAAATGGTATTTTGAACTATGAAAAAAGGTTTTCAACGAGGCGAATCTGATTGAGGTGAATAACTGTTGAAATTTGGTCATATACGGAAGACTTACTTCAAAACATGAATGCATTTAAATTAATACAATTATAAGTACAGATATCTATCATATTAAACACACATAAGCGCAGATCTACTCGATTTCTTTTTACACCTATGTAATCAATGGTAAATCAGCCACCTAGCGACCATTCTATTCTTAGCCACCGATGCTATGGCTAGACAATGACATCCAGAGCTATTTATAACTCTGATGACGTAAAGATATAATCAACTCGCGCGGTAAATGCCTTTACATTCGTTCGAGCTATACAATGTATTACGCCTTCGCCGTGAGAAATGCGAGACGAGTGAAGAAATAGTGAAACAAATAATTGTACTAATAACAACATAATAATGATAATAATAATAGTGAAACAAATAATTAATTGTAAAATGAATTGTAATTGTAATTATCCAGGCTTGGGACAGGCACTGGCAGAGTACAACCAGTGGTGGAGTTAATACAGTTCAAGTGATGCGAGAATATAAATACATATATATGTATATATATATATGTATTTATACATATATATATATATATGTATATATATATATATGTATATATATATATGTATATATATATAACATGTTGCTGATGTTGCATGCGTATTTATATAAATGCATTATAATAAACTGTAGACGTGGAGATTGACTGTGCAGCCGTGACGAAGTCTGCTGATTGGCTGCCTTTACTTGCGCGGGAACCTGAAAGAGGGTGCGGCAAGAGACAGCTGAGAACAACAGGTTGTCACACCTGCATCTGCGAGGTGTTCATTTGGAGAAGTCGCTTCAACGGAAGAGGACGGCGACAGAAGCGAACCGACCCAGCCAACATTTGTCAAGCACGCGAGTCTAAGGAAATGCAGGTATGGAAATGACTCTTCGAATCAAATGTTAAGGGCTGTGTAACGTTATACACACGTCTTGCTTGGCAGATAGACTTATGTAGTATCTTATATGGGCAAGTACCATAAAACGTTAACACCAGTCAAATTATATAAATTTCATAATACATGGACGTGGGCCTTGCGAAATGGACAGTGAACATTGCTTGTAATTCTAATATTTCCAGTTGGAGTCGACCCGTAATGTTCAGTGTGCGCTGAGTGAGCGGGTTCGACCCTCATTCGAGTCGTCAGTCACTGTACGGACCTTGAGTAAATCTTTCGCGCGAAATTGCTCTGCAGTACAACTCCAATTTCGCAGTCGAGGCGTGTGTATGCAATTGTGAAACAAACTGTAAGAAGGGCGGTATCGAGTAACAGTTGTATTGTATTGCATTCCATTTAAATTAAATGTTTAACTGTTCCTTTACATCACTTAAGGATACGACACTTTGCAGAACAGCTATATTCTTACTAGAGCCTCTTTTCTTCTAATTTATAATGTGTGCGCCAAGTAAGTCTAGAACAGAACAGCAGCCAGTCAGAATATGACAAGCTTAACCAAAGTACACCATGAATAAGATCGAATGCAAATGGTTAAACGTACATCAAAGATCTTAAAGTGGTCGACTGGTTACATGATAAAAAGATGCAGTTCAGGATTGAATTTGCTGAAATGAAATGTATTTCTTTTATGCGGTAATTGATTTTTTTGCAATTTAGAAGATTTTAAATGATTTAGTTAATATATTAGAGTTTATAGTTGGTATATATTTGATTTATTTGGTTTGTTTGATTTTAGGGTTGTACCGAATATTCGCTTCGGAACCGAATAGCCTGCCAAATAGCTATTCGAAATTCGGCCGAATAGTAAAAGTTGGACCGAATACAAACAGAGGTCACGTGACGCCTGTTTCTGCACAAACAGTGTCTGCTACATCGAGTGGACTGAAGCAACTCTCTACTGCCTAGACCACGGTATGCGCAGTGCCAACCGTCTCATTTCTAAGTTTAGTTAAATTTAGTTCCAATCCTAGTTAGCCCAAATGGCAGAACTTTTCAAAAATTGCATGTATTAAACTGTTTAATTTTAGTTTATGTACATTACATTTACTGAACTGAAAACTTTGCTCACATTCGAAAATTTTAAAGTTTTTCCGGTAACATATTTTGCACAATACTCGTATTCGTAATCGGCCAAATATTTGGTCCAATTAATCATAGTAGGCCGAAAAGTGCAAAATCACGTATTCGGTGCAGCCCTGTTTTATTTAGTTAGTATATTAGATTTAGCTGGAATATTACAGTTGGTTGGTATATAAATATATATATATATATATAAATTTGTTGGTTAATAAGATTTAGGTGGTGTTTGATTTAGTTGACATATTAGATATGGTTTGTAAATTAGATTTAGTCCGTATAATTAGATTTAGTCAGCATATATTTGATTTAGTTGGCATATTAATATTTAGTTGGTATAATATACCGGCTAAATATTAATATACCAACTAAATTTAAAATTATTATTAGCTGCTATATTAGAATTAGCTCATAAATTAAATTTAGTTTGTGAATTTTATTTCGTTGTATTTTTGATTTCGTTTTAATAATACACCTATAAGAGTTATTTTTGGAGTTAAATTAGTATACTAGTATTACAGATAACCAGTTAATTATTTATTTGCAATGGGTTGTCTTGATCTGTTCCTCTTCTGTTAATCTGGGTTGTACAAATGACCACTATACGAAGTCCCTCGGAGTCTACATCCTGTCTTATAGTGTAGACACAGACAATCTCTTTAAATGGGCCTATCTGATAGGCGGCTTGACGAATGCACGGAGTGACGACAGACTGATTGCAGATTGACGATCGGTTAGGGTGGATGAAAGATTGCACTGGATAGACTGACGGTCGGATGCGATAGAACAAACTACGATGACTGGTTGGGATCGGTTAGGACGGATGTAGGAACGTATCGGGTCTATGTACAGACCAACGGACGGATGGACAGCTGTCAAACGGACTATTGGTCAAGAGAACCAACTTGCAGCATGGATCGTTCATCCATTCTGCAAGTTGGTTCTCTAGACCATTGGTCCGACTGCCGTCGGACATGAACTACGGACTGACTGATGGTTGAACGAAAGACTGACCTTTCGTCAGATGATAGACTGACTAGGGTGGTCTTTAGGACTCGTTAAGAGGAGACAGGACTAAAGCCAGAAAGATGGAATGGCACAATCAGACAAATGATGCAACTTATGTCAAGGTATAGTTTTAACTCTATTTTTATCTGTTAAGGTTCAATCTTGTGTCTTTAGTGTGATGTAATGTAGAAGGTGTGTGCATTAACTTTAGCCAGATGTTTAACTGGAAATGTTTAAAGTGTATCAATGATAATGGAAATTGAAGAAATCACAGGTTAGGAGTTGTTCTAGGAGCAGTTGTTGAAAAGTATTGTAATTCGCAAAAGGCGCAAACCCCACAGGTTTTGGCTAGCTGTGCAATGTGTCCACAGTCTAAGTAAGAGATCTAGGGGATGCAACTGTTTCTTCCGGGACTCGTCGAGGCAGCCGATCAGAAGCGTTCGTCACGGGTGAGTGAATTTATCCATCTGCAGTTGTATAACGCGTTTCCTGTTACAATTGCCAATCATCGGCCTTTTAGTCTTGGACGAACGACTTTGCTTAGCAGTTTCATTTGGTATTGCCATGTTAGCTGCATTGAGAAATTTTCTGTTATTTTTGATTTTGCTGTAATTTTCGGTGGTCTGCTCTTTTCTGCTGTGATAATTTTTCCGATCTTTTACGGGTAAGCAATATAAGCTTATAGAATGTTGGTATGCATGTATTTAAGAAAAAGCTTCATATAGCACATGTATAAATAAGCGTAGACCTGCCTCACAAAAGCGTTCATAGTTAAATATGGCTACAGCGATGGACGTTAAACTGATCAAGTCGGACAGCTGCAAAGAAACTCCCGTTTGCAGTTCTGCAATCAACATTAATGTTGCTGGCAGCAGAAATCACGGTTAACAAACAGTAACATGCGTCATGTTCAAGGTCTTACAGATATTCAGAAACTGGCGAAACGGGAGACCTTTAACTTGGCAGCACTGGACGCGAGGTTCAATGGGTCACGCAACACAACGGAAGAGAGGAGGTTTCGTGCTCTTTTTACTTGCCCTTTTATGGTCACCATTGATACAAAGGGCGATGGTTTGGCGACTAATGCTAGCATGCATCATGTCCTTTCAGATTCTCTTGAGGCGTTCAAGGACTGGAGCAAAAGATGGCTGTGAGGCAATGGAAGGACGTCAAGGTGTGTAGGAATCCTATAACACTCTGCACAATCACTCCGCTGTGTTGCTCTTGTTAATAAATGTGTTGCTTCTGTTGGAAAATCAAACCTTAAGCAAGAAGTCGTGTGGCTTAGGCTACTTTTTTCTTTATAACTTTCGGTCTTAAGTAGTGCATGATTTATCTGTCTCGCAGGTAGCGAAGTCTGATTAGTTGCAGCTCACCGGTCCTCCTCATCACAGGTGGTTAGGTCTATTGGGGAAGGAAAATCACGAGTAGTGTATTGCTATACTTTTAAAGTTCTAGTTATTAAGATTCTGTTCGTTCTGTTTTAGTGACGAAGAGCTTGGAGCAAGAGGTCTTCTGGGTGCCCTGCGGAACTTCTCTTTACTGTTCGTTCGTCCGGCTGTTCGTTCGTTCATCCTTCGGGACGTTCGTCCGTGGGTTTCGCTCGTTAGTCCGTCAGTTCGTTCGTTCGTCCGTTGGTCAGTTTCGTTCGTTCGTGGGTTTCGTTCGTTCGACCGTTGGTCAGGTTTGTCCGTCCTTCGGTACGTTCGTTCGTCCTTCAATACAATCGCTCGGCCCACAATTCGTTCGTTCGACCTTCGGTTCGTTCGTCTGTTCGTTCGTTCGTTCGTCCGTCCTTCAGTTCGTTCGCCATTTCGTCAAAACAGCTACCGCCATACAAGGTGAAGGGTCGCTATATAAATTTTCTGATCGAAAGAATGTTAGATGACTACTAACATTCACCGTGTTCTTTCTTTCGAATTGTCTAGTTGGGATGCAGAACCTGGAGCAAACCACCTGTAACTCGAAGACCGGATGGATGCACTAAATGTCATTGGGAAGACGTCAGGGTGTGTAGGTATCCTGTAACATTCTGCACAATTGCTCCGCTGTATTGTTATGTAAATTTATTTTGTCGCTATTGATAGAAAATGTCTACAATATATAAAAAAAGTCGTGTGGCTTACGATCCAATTCATATTCCGCGTCTTCGTGTTAAGTCGTCGTCTTAATACTTGATCCTTTATGCTTCTTAAGCAGTGAATAATCTGCCTCTCTTCATGAAGAATTGCTTGTGTTTTATTTAAGCATTAAATGCTAATTTCAATGTGACTCGGCCAGGTACTATGCAGGCTCTTTCATCGCTGTAAGGGCTGCTTATGGTAAAATCCTAGGTGTGCCACCGTCTGAATTCCTGGTCATCGTGGAATCGCAGGCAACGAGATAGGAGAGGTGTGGGATTCGTCTAGTAACGAGATATGCTCGTTTTATGTGCTCTGCTCTGATCATTGTGGATGGTACACCATGGTCTTGTTATTTCAGACTCTTCTTCTGACCTGGAACATAGAGCAACAGGACGACTTCAGCTTGAATACCGGATGGATGCACTGGAAGGCAATAAAAAAAGGATTCAATCGGCAGCGCTGATCGTCTGGAATCCACTTCAATGTATGTAGGCATCCTGTCACACTGTCACATTCAATTTCTGCGCTATGTTGCTATAACAATGTTTTACAATTGTTGAAAAAAAATGACGAGAAAGCAGATTTCGATAATATACTGTATTGGAAAGAAGTCGCGTGGATTACGATCCAATTAGTCTTTCGCATCATCTGAACACTAGTCCTTGCTTTCCTCGGACATTCGTCTCTGCTGAATATCCAATATTTTAAAGCAATTCGGAAGCATTAACCTTTGCAAATAACACACAAACAAATAGTTAAAAATAGGGGAGAAAATAATTTTTAAAAATCCTAATTCGATTAATAATTTCATCGAATTTAGTTTGTACCAAATCAGTTTCTAGATCCATGTATGCAGCACTAAAAGACAATTCTTAATTTTAGCTTAGAAATACATTAAAACGATTGAAGAAGCAATGGTACTTGCCGGAATGGCAGCTCTAGTACACGAATCCGGTAAATAGTACATTTAAATACTCATATTCAGTAATTGGTAGAAATTGTCCACCCGTCCGGTCCCTAGTTACTATGGCACAGTAATTGTAATATTGTAATAAATATTAAATATATCATATATGCTATAGGAACTATACAATTATAATTATTAGGCCTATTTTACCAAAAAAATAAGTCTTTTATGAGAAAACTTACACTCTATGATTATTTTTCTGGTCTCCTATTCTTTAAAACAAGTATTATTATAGAGAAAGTACTTAGATTTAATGTGAGCCTTAAGCTTGCGTGTTTGAGCGCTGTTAATCCAAACGAGTAGTAATGCTTGAATGAATCAAATGGAGTTGATCCTCGACTTCCGAGTCGTGAATGATTTTGTTTTAATTGTGACCATCACAGATAATAGACAATCACAAAGATATGGTTTTGCAGAAGGGTAAATATTGAAATATGGTTTTGAAAATTGATGTCAAGCTTGTCAAAAAATGTCATCAAGCTCCATGCTAGATTCAAAATTTTCAGTGTAGTATCACTGGTCAGTTCAATGAATTGGTTAAATTCCACTTTCCGTAATTAAAAAAAATTAATCTAACTTTTGCATTAAAAAATCCTGATAAGTTCTCAGCATTCTGGTAAGCAAGGTAAAAGTCAAATGTATCCAGCAATGATCGAATATTATGACCAGAAATAAAATTCGCCAATTTTGGCTGATCTGAGCATTTTCTGGTTTCTCATTGAATTCATAAAATTACACATATATCCGTTTCCTCGGTTATCCTTCTTTCACAGAGATACGTTCTTTTAATAAAAGCAGACATTTCATCACTACGGGTTATTAAATTTCTGCTTTCCTTGCATGGATGATTTCAGATTATGTAGCTGTTCAAAAATGTCAGCCAAGTAAACCAAAGTAGCAACCTAAATTTTAGGCTCCTGCTCGGGTCCCACCAGGCAGATGGCCACTGACTATAGGTGGTTCGTGGACCACAGGTTGATCACCTCTGATCTAGACCATCGATTAACCAATGTACTGCAAGACTATGTATTCGAGATTGTAGGGATTATGTTCTTGTTGTTTCAGAATTTCTTGCGATGGAGTGATGGCGTGGAGCAGCAAAGGTTCGTGTCGCTGACGAAGACGACGACATGAAGACCAACGATATTCTTATGGATTCTTGGTGATCCGTGATTACGGTTGCAAATTGGCAGTGGCATTTCTATTGCGTCATTCTGACTTAATTTCATTTTCTTTATAGTTTTTAATGTTTTAATACAGTTATTACTGCTATTAACTTAGTCACTGCTCTGTTGCTAATCAAAACAGGATGGGGCTAATATCAATGAAACTAACCAAAATGGGATAAACTAATATTAATGAGGCTAACCAAAATAAGACTAATGAAAAGGGGTAGGGCTAATATAAATGAGGCTAACCAAACTGGGATGGGCCTAATATAAATGAGACTAACCAAAATAAAAAAATTAAAATGTTTCTATTGTGGCGTTTAAATTGTATTGACTATGTAGCGAACATTCTAGTTAATTTCTCGAAAAGACATTTTATCCACGTTACTTGTAACCAAGACGGGGAAAGGGAGCACCCCCAATTCCGCTGCTTTAGCACTGGGAAAAGCGTACCACCATTCACCCCACAGGGGTTTTATGGTTGGGTAGCCGGCCACCAGCTTAACCTGTCTTGGACCTCCGTGCATAATTATACCGTTGACTCAATACTGTGTTTTTATGTCGTGAGGCCCATTGCTCGTATTATCTTCAAATTTTCATAGCACCCGAAACGTAATTGATGGATGGTGTGTAGTCTGTGCAAGGTCTAGGTGTATGGACCTATTAACAAACGACTGTCTGCGGCAAGGGTCCACTCAAACTGTTCTTCTTAGCCGTAAACCGTGTACTATTGTAATTGTAATGTGACTATTTTATATAGCACCACCTCAAGTGAGACGCGTCCTAGGCGCTTATGGCATAGCAATCAAACAGCAAATCAATCTGATTACTTGTTTTAACAGCGAACATTATTTTAGGAAATAAGTAACTACGTTTCCTAATTCAGAAAAATTGTTCACGAAACCAAGTGAGCTTGATGAATTTTATGAAACCACAATCGTGGTCTGAAAGCGTTTGCGGAAAAGAGGCGAAGCGCGACAACAAGATGCGTCTAGGTGGTTCGAATGTTTGAAGTAGCAAGTCTAGTTAAATGCAGCCACTGACGGAAAGATCCTCCTCTATTAATATTTATAAATCTCAACTTGAACTCTATCTTTAAAAACTGTCAGAATTTTAAACTGTCATTAGTGTTAATTGTTTTACAACATAAATAATAATAGTATTAATAACGTCAAAAATACATGTAATATAGTATTTCATGCAAATGTAACAATATTTGCATTAATATTTGCATCAAGAAATGTTCACATATTATGTATATGCTATTTAAGGCGTTAATTAAATATAAATATAAAATGTGACCAATATAAAAAGTCGCTTGGCAGAGCTTTATAATTGTAATCTGATCAGGCATCCAACGACATATTGTGTCTGGATTTTGCTTTGTACATTGACATTACGTAAATTTAACTACTTGATGATATTTTATTAAAACTACTTCTACATGTACGACTACTTCCCTAATTGCTACTATTACTAGTACTACCAATGCTACAACTACAATAACATAATACAATGTCCACTTACTTACTTGCATTCGTCTGCTCTAGATTAGCTATAATTATGAAGCGGAATCCTATTTGAATAGAGTAATATTTCTCGGCTAGCCTATTTGGTTAGTATGAATAAAAGCGAGGTTGATTTTTTAACGACGCCGTCCCATATCGAATATGATTTGGTGTCGCCCTCCTATTTTTCAGGCTTGGGACTGGCACTGTCAAAGTCTTCAGCAGAGCTGGATTAATAAAAAGAATGAACTGCTCATCTTATAAGTCTAATGTAGCACTTAAAACAGGTGTCCAATTATTTTCAATTGCTTATCATAGGAAAGTCTCTGTGCTCACTCGCAATTTCAATAACATGATTTCTCGCAAAGTGCATTTGCAGGCGTTACAATGAGCTGTATGCGTACTTACTTACATACTACTGCTATAGTTATGCTGTAATCATCCACTTTCAATACAACTCTTCGTAAAATTACTTCATAACCACAAAACGAACGGTCACTCTGCCGTCCGTCCGGATAAGGCGATAATCCGTTAGATATTCGCTGACGGGAGCTTCTTAGCCTCTGACCCGTGCTCAAATGGACAACTGGTGTGGTGTCAAATAGGTCTAGCTGTCAAAACGATTCCCACACCTGCGAAATATAAAGAAGCAGTTTCGGTTTAATGACACTGCTTCTATGCGTCGCCCTCCTCCATAATCCAAACTTGCGACTGGCACCGCCAGTGCGCAAGCCGTGACGAAGTTTTAATCTAACCCAGTGGTAGCAGTTTCAGCTCAACGACATTGTGTAACAACACTGATCACTGGCGTTGTCCTCCTACTTTGTCTGTGTTTGGGACTGGCACTGTCATACTTCGAAGAGAGACACAAGAATACCATACAAATTTCGAATCGATCGTTATAAACCGAACATTTGGATTTTTTAAAGAGGTGTGTAAAATACTGTATACAGTTGAGCGGTTGCCATACATTTCGTATGACGCGGTGCAGCTGCTTTTTGGCTTGGGAGTAGGTCACTAAACTTTAAAAAGGTGTGTAATTATCATTGAACGGCTACCAAACATTTCGTTTGTCTCTGTACTTTCCCATGATTAGTCTATACAACCCAGTTCTTCATTTACAAGAAAATAGCCCTACTACAATGAATCGCTATTGATTGAACTTTGAACTCAACTGTGGGCACTGAAATTTGTCCTTCCGGGAGATTTACATTTTGCAAGCGCTCCGAGTGAAACCGTGATTATACATTAATGTGCCTGAGTTACGTAATATTTGTGCAGCCTTTATAGATGACGCAAATGCAAATGGCAGCAGTTATACAATTCGAAATTAAGAATGTCCAAATAGCGGAATTAAAAGTAAATTGTTTGCAGAAAAGATTTAACCTAGAACTCAAAAACTGAGTGTTATTATCAGAAATGTCATATCGACGGAGCTCTTCTTGGGACCAACAGACAAATGTTTCGCCCTTTGGCTTCGACTTCGGCATAAGAAGATCTCTGAGAACTTTACCACACTGTGTTAAGTTTGCTCTAAACTCTGCCTCAGTCGTATCTTAGTTTTTGTCTACCCACAATGCGTTCTGAGGGAGACTCTGACGGGGTTCTGGTATCATCAGTTCTTCCCTCCTAGGCTTTTGTCCTTTAATCCATCATTCGTTTCACCCTATGTCAATTTTCACCCATTGTCCATCTGTCCCTTCGTCCTATTATCTATCCTCTGGTTTTTGCTCCCTCCTTCCATCCGTCGTTTTGTCCCACCCTCTCTATATCCTTCTACCCATCCATCCTTCCATCCATCCTTCCATCCATCCTTCCATCCATCCTTCCATCCATCCTTCCATCCATCCTTCCATCCATCCTTCCATCCATCCTTCCATCCATCCTTCCATCCATCCTTCCATCCATCCTTCCATCCATCCTTCCATCCATCCTTCCATCCATCCTTCCATCCATCCTTCCATCCATCCTTCCATCCATCCTTCCATCCATCCTTCCATCCATCCTTCCATCCATCCTTCCATCCATCCTTCCATCCATCCCTCCCTCCATTCGACCCCCTTCAGACAGCTAAATGCCAATCGTATTGCAACGCATTAACTATTCATGGAACGATTTCGAATCGCCTCCAACAGACGTTAAATCGATTCGGGAATTTTTCAACAGCAACGAGAAAATCAGAAGAGCTCTGTATGTATGTATGTTATGTATCTACGTACTAACGTACGTACGCACGCACGCACGCTCGCACGCGTACGTACGTATGTATGTATGTATGTGCATGTATGACATTTTCTCATAATTTGCCTCTATTTGTCAAGACAACCGGCTGCTTTAGGCAAGTCGCTGAAATATCTTTCGTTAGTCGTTACTGGAATGGCGACGATCCTGAGTTGGTTCTGAGGTGAAAGGTGCGCTATTTTAATACTCAGGATGCAAGAATTAATGAATGATTTATGATGGGCACCGGCATGACTGACGCACGCGTTGTCTTTATGTAAAGGGCATTTCTTCGTGTTTTTATGTTTTCGTCTAACTTTTATTTTTCTTCTGTTCTTTGTAAGAACGCGGATTATCGGCTTGTTAAATAAACGAAGATATCATGCATTATTTGAGTACCAGTGTTAGCTAAAGCTGAAGTTTTCGTCCGCTTTTGGTTATATGGCAAATAGAACACGTAAAAGAGGTGTGCAATTATTTAAAACGTTCGCCGTTTTCCTTCGGCATTAAACGTTGGCTTTAGTTAATTTGTTAATTAAATACATTGCGTCATAATCAAAATGATTGGCTACGTCCTACTTCTCATTATAGGCTTGGGAATGAGAATTGTGCACTTGTGGTCCAACCGGAAGTGTTTTGCATGTCCATCGAATCTTTTGTGTTCCATTGGTTGTTGCCATATTACGAGAGCGCAGCCGGGATGCTCAGAAATAATAGTGAATCAGTGACCGCTCCTTTTATAGGGCGAATATCATATTTAAAAGTGGTGTGTGTTTACTTTATACCATCCTCAGTATTCATTTTGCATTGAACAACTGCCCATACTCAAATCAATTGGAATTGGTTGGTTATAATATCTGGTTAAATGAGATTGTGTCATAACTAAGATGGTTGGCGAGGTCCTCCTCTTTTTTCCGGGCTTAAGACTGGCATTTGTCAGGCTTGTTGCTAGAACCGGCAGAGTGTTGCAAGTCTCTCAAGTCTTTGCCTTTGGTCGATGTTTTGATGGAAACGATCATGATTTGGTTCTGAAGAGGTGCTACATAAATGCTCAGGATGAATGGATAGATATTTTGAGATTATATTGGATCAAATCTGAACCACTGTTCGGATGAACTTTATACGGTGCAATGATTTCAACATGTCACTCTTTCCTACGGCATTATGAACCTTGAACCTTGTGCTGTTATTTCTTTGAAATCTAGCGACCGCCATGACCAATCCTCTCCAGTTTTTTCTGTCCGAAGTTGCATCTCTTAATTCCTCCAGGCTCATTTCAGTTTTTTCATGTATCACATCCATCCATTTTTTCCCTGGGTGCCCTCTTTTCTTCCTTCCTCCTTCACATGCCAGCATCATTTCCTTTTCCATTCCATTTGATCGCATAACATGTCCGAAAAACCCCAGCTTCCTTCTCAACGCTGTTTGTTGTATCGTCTCACCATTCTCAACTCCAATCTTCCTGCGCACCTCTTTGTTTGTTTTCTTCTCCGTCCATGATATTCTCTGCATCTTCCTCCATATCCACATTTCGCATGCATTGACCTTCTTCTCCATGTTCTTTGTCATTGTCCAGGTCTCACAGCCATATAGTACTGTCGGAAAGATCATTGCTCTCATTAATCTTTTTTTTGTGTCTATGCTCACATGTTTGTTTTTCCATATCTTTTCTAGTCCGTTCATTGCACCTTTCCCCATCGTCACCCTTCTCATTATTTCCGTGTCACATTTTCCCTCTTATTCTATTAATGATCCCAGGAACGTAAAGCTTGTTACCACCTTTATTTCCTCTCCGTCTATCTCGAAACTGTCCCAATCAGCTGTTGTCATTGTCTTTGTCTTCTTTAAGTTGAAGTATAGGCCTGCCTTCTCACTTTCTCTGTTCAGTCTTCTTATCAGATCTGCTTTCTTCCCTGCCAGTAGTGCTATGTCATCCGCATATCTTAGATTATTCAATGTCCTTCCTGCTATCTTTACTCCTTCAGTTGCCTCTTCCATTTCTGCCATCCTCATTATCCTTTCTGCATACAGGTTGAAAAGAAATGGGGACAGGATGCACCCTTGCCTCACCCCTTTCTTGATTTTAAATTTGTCTGTGTCTCCAAATTCTGTTCTTATCACCGCTTCCTGGTCTTTGTACAATCCCTTTAGTAGTTGTATCAAATGTTTTGGTATACCCATTTCTATTAGAGTTTTCCACATCAGTTCATGGTTAATGCAGTCAAATGCTTTGCTATAATCGATGAAACATATGTGTATTTTTTGTCCATATTCCCTTTGCCTTTCCATTATCCACCTCATGTTGGCAATATGATCTCACGTTCCCGGGGATTTCCTAAATCCTGCCTAATTGTCCGGAAGCTCTCTCTCAATTATATTCTCCATTCTTTTATGAATTATTTTGAGTAGTATTTTGCTTGTGTGTGATATCAATGCTATTGTCCTGTAATTTTCACACTCTCTTGCATCTCCTTTCTTAAATAAAGGGATAAATATTGATTTCTTCCATTCGTCTGGCCACTCTCTGGTTTTCCATATATTATTGCATATTTTTGTTATTGTCTTTATCATTGCGCCATCTCCCGCTTTCATCAGTTCTATGGGTATTCCATCCTGACCTGGCGCTTTGTTGTCCTTCAGTTGTTTGATTGCCCATTCCACCTCTGCTTCCATAACCACCGGTTTCTTTTCGTGTTCTGTTATATTGTTTTGTTCTATTTTTACTCTCTTGTCTTCGCTGTACAGCTCCCCCGTGTAGTCCTTCCATCTTTTCTTCATTCCCTCTTCATCACCAATTCCATTTCCATCTTCTGACTTCAGTGAGCCCATTCTGGGTGTAAATTTTCTCGTTATTGCCTTCACTTTTGAGAACATTTCTTTCGTTCTCCCTTTCTTTCCTTCTTCCTCCATTTCCCTGCACATTTCATTTAAATGTTTTTCTATATCTTTCCGTGCTTGCTTTTGGAAGGCACTGTTCATTTCTCTTACTTTATCTTTGTTTCCTGCGCTTTCTGCAGCTTTCCTTTCTCCTGCTATACTAATAGCTTCTGGCGATAGCCATGGTCTTGTTGTGAATTTCAACTTCTTCGGGATGTGTTTCTCTGCAACTTCCAATATCGTTCCCTTCATCTTCTCCCACAGGTTGTTTGTGTCCTCTTCTACCTCCATCACATCCCTCTCCAGTACTTCGAACCTATTCTTTATTTCCATCCTGTATTCCGGGGTGATGCCTTTGCAGTCATATGTGGTCATTCTTTCTCCTTTTTTTAGTTTCTTCAGTTTCGTTTGTAATGTTGCCATCAATAGTTCGTGATCAGTTCCACAATCCGCTCCTGGTTTCGTTCTTACATCTCTGATTGTGTTTTTCCATCTTTTATTTATCAATATGTAGTCAATCTGGTTCCTGTATTTCCCATCTGGTGACGTCCATGTGTATAGTCTTCTTTTTGGTTGTTCGAACCATGTGTTCATAATTCTCATGTTGTTGCCTTCACAGAACTCTATCAGTCTTTCACCTGCATCATTTTGCTCCCCTAGGCCATAGTTGCCCATCGTGTCCCCTTCTCCTCCCGTGCGCTTTCCCACTTTCGCATTAAAGTCTCCTACGACCATTAATACATCTCCTTTTGCAGTTCTGTCCATTACGCTCTGTAACTCAGTGTAGAATCTTTCATGTTCCTCTTCTGGTGCTGTTGATGTTTGAGCATACACCTGTACAATCGTGGTGTTTACCTTGGTGTTGACCTTTCCTCCCCGGAATCTTACATTCAATATTCCATCGCTCACAGTGTCGTATCCCATTATTGCATTTGTACTTTTCTTATCACAACTTATTGCAACCCCATTTCTTCCTCTCTGTTGTTGGCCTGACATTATTATCCTGTATCCGTTCCAATTAAAGTGTCCTTGACCTTTCCATCCTGTCTCATATAATCCTACTATTGCAATGTCTAGTCGCTTCATTTCTTCCTGTATGATATTCATCTTCCCACTCTACATACTTCTCACGTTCCAAGTGGTTGCCCTCATTCTCTGTTCACAGCTCAGGTTAAGTCTTTGCCTTCTGATGCGATCCACCACAGGACATCCTTTTGGCTTTGGTCCTGTTGCTTCATTAGATCCAATGGCTCTCGACTCACTGTCTCGCTCTTCCCCAGTAACTGTTGAGTTGTACTCCGGCCTGGGGGTCTCGCCATCTGCAACGATCGATTGTTCTATATTGATCATTACGGTTTTCTTGGCAGATTAACAAGGGTGGTTTGCCATTGCCTTCCCCTGCGTGTTTTTATTGAGACACCATCTCCTTGCGTTGATGACTTCCACCATCCGTCCATCAAGATCTTCTCCTCTGGGACTCGCATATACCGGCGAGGGTTCGGTCGTCCACCACACACTGCTTCCAACAGGGGTACCACGGGTAAGTGGTGTGATGGGCAATTGAGCAACAGAGGCTTTATGAGACGCATGTTGCCCCATTTTACTCCCCTACGGCATTATACAGCTAATAAAAGGCTCAATCAAGCCAGTAGGTGTTGGTTGGTAACTAATTTATTCGCTTTCTTTGGTCGCTGTTGGGATCGAAAGGAACCCGATATGATTCCGTAGAGATTCTCTGTTGGCGTTTGATTGATAGAACAAATAGTACGAGTGCAATCCTTAAAAGAGGTTTGCAATTATTTTCAAAATTTTTTTGTGCTCCAGCGCAACAAGGCAACACTTACTGAAATCAGTAAGCATTGGTCGGCATTTATTGTTTAATGACATTGTGTCATAGTCAGGATGATCAGCGACGTCCTCTTCTTTTCTCTAGGCTTGGGACTGGCGCTGGCACTTACTATGCCTGTGGTCCAACCGGCCTGGTTTTGTAAGTCCCTCGAATCATCTTAAGTCGTTTCTCTAATAGGAGCGCTTATGGGTCCGGGTGCACGAGCTCCCTTTCATGCCAATACCTCCACTGTTTGCACTCTGACAGCGCAAATAACAGCCTGCATAAAGGAGGAGAGCGACGCTGATGAACCTTATCATAACACAGTGTTTTTAAACTTAACCACAACCTGGGTAAGTAAGACTAATACACCTTTAAAACGCAATCGTTTGACACTATATATAAAGCGTAAGGCGAACCATATTCACAGCTAGATGTTACCCAGTGCTCTAATATGCCAAGCAAATTTCTGTCGACTGCAACGGCCTCTGTTGTCAAAAGCGGTCGTTAAACCCTGGATCCATCCATCCATCTATCCACACCAACTCCACTATTTGCACTCAGCCAGTGCCAGTCCCAAGCATGGGAAAAGGAGGAGGGTGACGCTAGTTATCATTCTGATCACTGTGTCTTTTAACTGAAACTACCCTCCTTACCTTACCACACCCTATGACGATTACCACGAACAATTTCAGGCGCGCATTCTATAGTTAACTTTCACGTAGGACACACGCCCAGACGCGCCAAAACCCCACTCAGACAACGGCGGGCAACGCTAACTGCCCGGAAACACAGGCGGCAGACGATCGGTGTTATTCCGTGACTAGATGATGTAGATGCCGGTCGCTCTCGCCCCTTCGAAGCGCTGATCGCCTGTCCCCTCGAGACCTCAACTCGTAAGCAACCAATCAGTTGTGAAAACAGGGCTTCGAATGCCTCTTGGTGAGTCCTTCACCGTACGGGTGTTGCCCGGGTCTCCGCGGGGCCGTTAGCCGCGACGGCGCGGTTTACGGCCGCTTTGGGGGCATGCCGGGAGAAGGGAGAGGCCGCGGGTGTCGAAGGCTGTTTCGTCTGCAAACAAGGCCAGACGGTCGGAGCGTTAATTGATAGAGGAGACGGGCTATGGACTGCTCGCCAGCGGCGGCCAAGTGGACCGGGAAGGGATGAAGGCGGGGAGAGTAGGGGCTTGACTGTTGTGACGCCCGGGTTAAGAATCGAGACCCGTGGAATGGGATTTATTCGTTGCCCCATCTCTCCTCAGTGAGACCTGCAGATTAACGTTGTGTGCGGTTTCGTCGATATTTGCGATTTCAGTTGGTGGTACTCTTTCTGTTTGAGTTAGTAGGAAAAGTTTTAATTAAACCTGAGTCCTTCGTGTAGCCATTGCGTGATAAGAAAAGTCAGTCGATAGTCAGGGAATGAGCCAACTTTGAATGTTGGTCCGTTCTATGGAGAGAGAGAAAGCGGGCTGACAATAATAATGCTGACGATCAACACATGGCTGCAAACGTACATACAAACACAAGTATACAGCGTAGCCTGACTCTGCTATAACTGTGTAGTCTTGCCTCTCAGCTTCTAAATTTCAAAATATCGTGATCTGAAGAAAATTGCTTCAAGGAAATAGTCACGTTTACTTAGAAATTTGCACAAAAACATTTTCTAACAAAATTTCACATCGTCATAGCGTGAACCTTTGTTGACTAACAACGTCACACACAGATATTTTCCGTCTTATAATATATAAGATAAGAACGGCGAAGAACGCTTTACACTCTACAGTTGAGGGTTATTGCACATCTGAAACGGTTTGCTTTTCTTAATAGCGAATACGATTGAAGCTCTCAACGCACGAGTGACGTAATCGACCCCACGGAGAAAATTTCATTTCGTTTCGATGACTTGGATGAGTGTGTGTTTGTGTGCGTGTGTGTGTGTATGCGTGCATATGTGTATATGAATGTGTGGTTATGCGTGTTTATGTGCGTGCGTATGCCTGTTAATGCGTTTTAAAAGGTATTTGCCTTCACGGGTCAAAGTGTCAATCTTTGTCGGAGGCAGTCTAGGATCGGAGATCTATAAGGGCTCTTCTAAGGGCGCTTGGAGCCCTTACGGGGTACCGTTGGCGCGTGAAGTTGGGGCACATCCAGTATGGAGAATTTCGACCCTCTGTCTGACAATCGATGTCGTGTGAGATGAAGACTAAATGCCCGAGGGTGGAGGAGAGGGAAGACCCGTGGACTGGGAACAACTGGGAGAGAGAGAGACAGACAGACAGACAGAGACAGAAAGAGAGAGAAAGAGAGAGAGAAAGAGAGAGAGACAGAGAGAGAGAGAGAGAGAAAGAAAGAGATAAAGAGAGACAGAGATAAAGAGAGAGACAGAAACAGAGAGAGAAACAGAGAGAGATAAAGAGAGAGAGAGAGAGAGAGAGAGAGAGAGAGAGAGAGAGAGAGAGAGAGAGAGAGAGTAAGAGAGAGAGACAGACAGACAGACAGACAGACAGATACAGAGACAGAGATAAAGAGAGAGAGAGAGAGGAGAGAGAGACCGAGACCGTGTTAAATTTCCAATAATCCGAACGTCCACCTACATGCGTGAATATGAGTGTAAAAATAAGCTGCACGAACAGCAACGCACACGTAAACACACGCACAAATACAATCGTACGTAAAAACACATATACACAGATGCTTAAACTGCAGCGTCTTCTTTCAGCTCGTGCACTAAGATTCCCATAGTGTCGTTTATTAATAGTCATTATTAAACTTGATTTTGTTCGTTTAGTTCTTGTTCTTTTTGCTCTTCTTACAACTGTTGCTACTATTAGTAAGAACTGCTTAGTTTCTTTGGTCCCTAAAGAAGTCATAGATTGTAACGTTGCAACAGAACAATTTTCCGTCTTATTATTATTTACACTATTGCAATTATTATTGCTATTTTATTATTATTTTTTTGTTTTGTTTTGCCCTGAGATACTTCATTCCCCAGGGACTTAGAGATTATTATATGATGCGAAATTGTCCGGAGGGTCAGGTCTGTGATAATAATAATAATAATTATAGTTATTATTATTATTTATAAGTACTATTTTTTAATAATAGTTGTTGTCGTTGCTTTCGTTGTTTTCGTTTTGTCGTTGTTGTCGTTGTTGTCGGTGTTGTCGTTGTTGTCGTTGTCGCTGCTGCTGATGCAGTAGTTATTATTGCTATATCCGTCGCTAAATGAGCTTTTCTTGTATACAAACACATGTGAATGAATTAATACACATGTATATTTATCACATTATACATGTCAATCCATATATATATATATACCCATATATAATGTATATTATACATAACGTATGATTACAAAGAAAAATGCATTGAGTAACTGCATTTCTGCTGGCATTAGAAAGATGTCACAAAACGCTTTGTATAGTCGGCACTTAGCGAAAGTATTGAAGACCCAATGCACAGCTGAGGCCCTCGCTTCTACCATCGACCGACCGAACCTCCTCTCTCGCAGAGGACTCTCTCGTATCCTCTAATGCGTTGACGCCTCTCTTCTTCCGACAAGCGCATCTCTACAGTGCGTGCCGGATTATCGCGGATCGGCGGCGTAATTAGCTTTCAACTGACTACAAAAACACGCCGGTCGCTCGCAACAAGCAGAAGCGTATCGAAACGGTTAGTAGCCGGATAAGGAAGCCTCCATTGGCTAGCGGCGAAAGACCCTTCGGCGACGGCAGAGCCACAGAGCGAGAGAACGTGCGTTGACGGGCGGAGAGATATCTGAGATCGCGTGAGCTTAGAGCGACACTTAACGTTCAGAAGGAACTACTCCGTTACTTCGCTCGGAGCCGAGTATCAGGTTAGTAGTGCAGATGAGACTTGTAAGGGGAGTTTTGTTGCGGTGGGTGTTGAAATGAACGCGACATTAAAGGATGTCGTTGACGTGATATAGTGCTACCTGTTTGTCTTTGAACGATGCACCTGTGAGATCGCTAGAATACGTGAAGGTTTTGAGAAGGACCCCCGTAGAAAAGGCAACATCAAGGGTATTGATACATTGCTACGCCAAAGCGTGTCATATGTTTGTAAACACACTTAGCCATGCACATATAATGTGTATATATGTATACATGGTATATATATATACACATGGTATGTACATACATATATCCATACGTGCATATACTGTACACACATATATTATTATTTCATATATATATATGCTAATACATACATGCGTCACGTATTTATCATATATTTCATCCACTTAATTTTTACTTGGAGTGTCATCATCGTCGTCGTCGTCGTCATCATCATCATCATCATCATCATCATCATCATCATCATCATTATCATCATCATCATCGTCGTCATCATATTCGTCAACGTCGCAGTCATGGGAAGATGAGACGGCGAGGTGAAGGAATGGCCACTCGCTCTTTTAAGCCGTAGCAATTAAAATAAAGTGGCAATAACTACATAATCATGGATAACCCAGGGATATAGTTTATATTGAATTTCTATTCTAATCTAAGTCTAGCTTTTTTAATAAAAATTCCTTCCATTCCCTTAGTCATAACCATAATAATACTAATCATTGATCCCATAAGACAATAATCATAGCGGCCAATAGCCCGTTTTTCGCCATACCAAAGAAGGGGCAAAGGTGTATAAAGTCCTCAATATTTATATTTAATATTACATTTCTATATTTATGCACCTACAGAAGTTATTTTATTGATGCAAACTTAATTAAGAGTAAATTTGCAACTTACTTAGAATTAATGGCGAAACTCACCATTTAAAGAGGTGTCTAATTATTTCGAACAGTTCCGTAGTTTTTTGGTATAAACGACCAGTCGGGATACCCCTCATGAGAAGATTGAATACATTTTCAAAGCACTTTAAAATGTAAATTGTTTTAAGATTTCACAAGATAACTAAAGATGCGATACTGCAATAGACTACGTGAATAAAAATAGACAGAAGTCGGTGAAAAATAAATAATAAATCAAAGTGATAATCATCATTGGGCTCTAATAATGAGTCATTTATTAGAAAATTACTCAAATTCTGTTTGAATGTACATTGTGTTAGGTTGGTGATGAAGGATAAGTGGTAGTCAAGTTATTACAGGTCGTGGTTCAATTACGTGTGATGACCATTTCTAGTATTGTTAAATTTGTTTGGAAGGTTACCTTCTGGCTAATATTTAGGATTTTAGTTATCTTAAAAATGATCTCTGACAAAAAATAAGTAGTTTGAATCATTAGGCCTAATCATACGAATTGTCCTCATTATGGTCAGCTTGGTCAATCTTTACGGAAAATTTGCTACCGAGATCGAAATACAGAAGGTTAAATGTGGACGAATCATTGTATAATGATATTTTAGGTTAATACGGACTTTCCTATCAAGAGAAAGCATGGATTCATTAGTTCAAAATTTCTATAGCGCCCTATCAAAGTAACTGCTCGAAAACGCTCCCAACTCCAGCCCTGATAAAATGGTGAGATTTCAAATGACCGTAAAAATGTCATTCTGCTATTTAGATAATAAATGTATGGATATAAGAACAATATCTATGGCCAATTGACCATGTTTAATTACTGCATTTTGGAGGTACGTGTGTATATACCCTCCAATAAAGCTATTGGTCAATGTACAAAAAAAGTTGCCTAAGGATTGGCAGTTTTTTCTATCTGGAGTGGGTTCGGGTCAGCAGGATTAGGTTTACGGTGAGCGTAAGTTAGAATAATTATAATTGGCTACATAATCTAATTAACTGATTTTACTTATTAATTTAATTGTTCATACGTTTTGATAGAGCTATTTAACGGTAAACCAATCATTTACGTGCATAAGCCCGCGATTCCGAAATGCATATAGTTCATTATTTGAGGAAGGCATAACTATTCGTATCGTCGAGGAGTTAATTAAAGTTTGGAGCGGTTGGGATACATTTGATTAGGAATGGAACCAGCTGACACTATGGCTTTAAAACAAGCAATGCACAACTTCATATATGGAAAATGAATATTGAAATTGAGGTGTTTAAATCGATCCATATAATTTGGGTATATCGTAGCTGGGTGTTTGGTTGTTGCTGTTTAACGACAATGTTTGACAACACAGACCATTAGCGTCGCCTCTCCCTTATCCAGGCTTAGGACTGGCACTGTAATGGCGCAAACAGTGACGGAGTTAAGGCATATCGTAGCATCATTGTGCGCTGACCTAATAAACAGAGTGCTGATTGGCTGATCAATAGTGTTAACTTCAGATGAGTGGTCGCAATAATCTGAGAAAATAGTAGTTGATTGTTATGACACCTATGCATTACCTCAGAAGTTTGAAAGGTTTCTACCTGGATAATAATCTCTGTCGGAAAGGAGTAGTTCGAACTATTAATCAATCGAATTGACCTCTTCTGCAGGTTTGCCTTGTCAATCTACAGGGATGATTTTTGAGACCGAAATTGAAGCACAGATGAATAAAATTAATTTAGGTCAATAATTGTACATTCTTATAAAATAAATCAGTGATTCCTGATATAGCACCTACATGTTTTGCAATTTTAATTTCTATACATCGGATGTGTTCCTTCCAATTAAGGAATGAATCAATAGATTATTTATTTTGAAAAATTATGGCAGAGTAAACTTAGGAATTTGCAGAATATTTATCAAAAATGGGTTCGGATGGGCAGGTTTAAGTTTGCGGTAAAAAGGAATATTATAAAAAGTAAAAGAATTTCTTAAATTTTATTTGCTTAATTGATTTAATTTTTCAATGTTTAGGTAGAGTTAATTGACGTTAAGCCAATGATCAGTAACGTGATTGAACTAATGATTCAATAAAAAACAGAATTTATTTATTAATTAAATTTATAACGAGCGCAAGGTCACACTTAAATGTGAATCTGAGGCGATTATGTAGTTAGTTTGTTGTAGGATTCGTGTGAAGCAGAAATATTTAGATATAATCTGCGTACAATAGAAAGCTACTGAGTGTGGAGGCCCACTGTACAGTAAAAAATTTTTTTTATAATGGGACCAAATTGAATGCATTTGTCTCTGTCTCTCTCTGTCTCTCTCTGTCTCTCTCTGTCTCTCTCTGTCTCTGTCTCTCAGTCTCTCTCTGTCTCTCTCTGTCTCTCTCTGTCTGCCTGTCTCTCTCTCTCTTTCTCTCTCTCTCTCTCTCTCTCTGTCTCTCTGTCTCTCTCTTTCTCTGTCTCTCTCTCTCTGTCTCTCTCTCTCTCTCTCTCTGTCTCTCTCTGTCTCTGTCTCTCAGTCGTATGTCGGTCTGTCTCTCCCTATGTCTCTGTCTCGCTGTCTCTCTGTCTCCCTATGTCTGTCTCTGTCTCTGTCTGTCTCTGTCTCTCTCACTCTCTCTGTCTCTCTCCCTATCTCCCTCTCTCTTTCTCTGTCTCTCTCTCACTTTTTGGTGTCGTCTGTGTCTCTCCTGGTCTTTGTCCGTCCATTTGCTCCTCTGCATATGTACAGTTGCCTTATCTGTCAATCTGCCCCCTATCTCTTCTTCTGCATGGTTGCTTGCACACTTGTCCGCTCAATGACTCCGTCTCTCAAGTCTCAGCCTCCGTCTCTCTGTCTGTCTTACTCTGTTCCTCTGCCCCTCTCTCCTACCTCGGCCTTCCTTCACCTACCTCTCGCTCACTCCCTACCTCTGTCTGTCTCTTTCCGTCAGTGTCTGTCTTTCTCTGCTCTTCTGTTGCTTTCCATTTCTCTACCGCTCTCTCTCTCTTCTTCTGGCTCTCTGTTTCTGTCCGTCAGTCTGACTTCCTTTCTCTCCTTGCTCTCTGTCTCTCTGGTTTTCCTTCTGTATCTTTTGTCCCTCTCTCTCTCATCTCCTCTCCCTTTCTCTCCATCAGTGTTTACCTTTTGTCTTTCGATGCTAATGCATCTTATTCTATTTGCTGAGTTTTGTTTTATCACCGAATCGCTTTCGTCGTTAATTCCTTTCATTCGATAATTCCTGCACTTACTTCTTTTCCAGATGTTTCAATTCCAACCAATGATTCAGTCAGTCGGCTTAAACAAACAAGTAGGACAAACAATCATTCAACCAATCAATTGATCAATCACTCAGCAAGCAAAGAACCGACTAATAATTCAGTCACATCTCATCATCATTATCCCTTCTCCTTTGACGGCGTAAGTCTCGTTAGCTAAACCATTTTAATAACAAGCAGTAAAATGTTCACACGAGTTACTCAGACGAATTTCATAGCAAGTAATCTTTCAGTTTAAATGTAAAGCGATGGTAATTGCTAGAACCACGCACTTCAACAGGGACTTGATTCAAAGCATTTTGGACCGGCATATTTTACGAAGAATTTCCTGGTATTGGTGCCACCATAAACAGGTCTGTTATTTTTAGAGAAACGTAGACTGCAATAGGGGCGTCAATCAGCCCTTGAGTGATGGATTCAAACCCCCGGTCCAAAGTGCCAGGAAGGCCCCCGAAAACCCCAAAAATGTTCCTCTGCCTGAAATTGGAAACATATGCCACCGGACCTACCTATATGTATGCCTCTGGACTGCAAGGATTAACAAGTGACGTTACAAGAAAGTAATTCTTAAATATAGGGTGCAGCTGATTGCTGATGTAGCCTAAATGTATCTATACATGAATTCATTTAAGTGCAGAAGTGTTATTTGTTTAAACGTAGGTATGAGAGATCGAACTTCATTGAAAATGGGGTCCATTGCGAGACAGGCCAGTGAACAATGAGTATAGCCCATCATCGCAGAATTTCAACTGTTTCGTAACCGTAATCATAATCGTAACCTCCAATCTTCTAAAGCCAACTTGAAAGTTAAGTGCAGGGCACCAGCTTATTCACGAGCGCTTGATCTAATCAGAGGGGGTGTCCAAAGAGTAGGTCAGAATCCGATTTCCAGGAAGGTAAGCGGAGGCACAGCGCAGCTGCTAAGAATAGAATGGACCGAAGTAACTCTCTCAATAACATAATATATATGCTGTGTTTGCGGTCGTATGTTGCCTACTGCCTGGACCACGGTATCGCAGTGTCAGCCGCCTCATTTCGAAGTCTAGTCAAATTAGCTCTATTTCCACTTAACACAGACTGGCAGAAGGATGCAAAAATTGCATGTAGTTAATTGTTTGCTTTTCAGTTCCTGCATTTAATTTTCTTAACTAAATCTATTCTTACATGGGAATTTTTTAATGTTGTCGTTAAATCTAAATTTTTCCACTCATCGTATTTGTATTTGGCCGAATATTTGGCCCAATTACTCGTATTTGGCCTTTTCGGTACAGCCCTAGAATGTATTATGCAGGCCTACTTGTTCGTGTACCTAGGTATACATGTATTGCAGTACGTTACAAAGGCGCCGTGTATAGGCCTACTTGCAACGCAGTCGTCTTTCTGTTTCAGTCATCGACTCTTGATGGAATAATTTGTCCAAGACGCCGTTTGAGATAAGTTTTTATTCCCATACCTACAAAGAGACCCTCGCGTACATCGTTTACAACATACACTGGGCATAGTAAATAAGCGGACACCTCATTCGTAACTATGCGCAATATTCGTATAATAATAATTATTAGTAGGATATTTGAATGAATTTTTATTTCGCCAGTATTGGCCATCAAATTATTATGTCACCAATGAGCACAGGATATATAAATAGGTTAAGTTTTAAAGTCGGAAGTACGCCACTTCCCGTAGTATAACAGTGCCAGTCTCAGGTCTGGATGAAGGAGGAGGGCTACGAATCTTCGCTTTGATGCGACATAGTCGCTAAAAGTACATAGACAATAAATCGAAAAGACTAAATATAGGTGTTTGCTAATATGCCTAACAATTTAATTGTTATTTGTCTAGATTAGCCATAATCATGTCCATGGTCCATGGCCATAACCAAGTGATTTTATTGATCTCAAATAAATAATATAGGATACAAAAGTCGTTATCTTGCTGGTGGCCAAGAGGGACAGATAGAAACCCTCAATGACACACTGATTTTTGAACACTTTAGATCTGTCACTATTTCTGCCCACAGTGTACTTTTGCATGCATGAAGATTATGCGCTTATTCATGTATGCGTGACGTCTGTATATAAAGTTTTGATTTCGATGCATTTGTATCAATTCGCATGCATACGCTTGCATGAATATATGTATATATTACGCAACTCTGCAGGCTATGGGACATGGGATATATATGTGCTTGAATCGTGGTTATGCAAGTGGCATCATTATCCGCGTCGTGGATGCTAGTTGTTGATGGATAGATGGGTCTTGCTTCGGATGACCTTCTCGGACGTCGGGGAGTTGGGGAGGTAGACGGAAGAGCGGAGTTACGATCCCGATGATTTAGCCTCTCCCATCCGCTGAGCGTCGGCGATTTTCCGATTCCTGTATGAATTAGAGCGACTTAAGGCGTCGAGCGAGTTGCCACGCGAATTGCCTGTGTTTTAGTAAACATGAGATAGGAGTATAGGTGATAGGACGTTGACTTCTGACGGCGGTTTCGGATCTATGAAGACAGGTAAACCATTGGAACAGTGCCGCTATATGTCACGTACATACGAGTTTACTTAGGTCAAAGTAAAAAAGAACAGAACTGTTCTTATTTAAGTTAAAGTAAAACTGGACAGGACTTCTTGCACTTAAGTAAAAGTTTAAGTTAACGGGAGTTTACTCACCAGGGTAAAGCAAAAGTCTTTATGAAAGTAATATTTGACATCACTTTGCGTCAAATAAAGTAAGCAGCACTTAACGCACTTAGATTCAAGTAAAAGTAAACGGAACTTTCTATACCGGTTAAATAATATTGAGTAGGGTACTATGTACTTATGTACTAGTAGATTAAGGTGAAAAAAATGACGAACTTAATTAAAAGCAAAAGGGAAAGTTAACACAGCATTACGCGAATAAGTTGAGGTTAACGTAAACGGGGTTTTCAGGACTTAGAAAAACTAACATTGAACACGACTCTTCGTACTTAATAATGTAAAATATAAAAAAACACGAATTCACGAGCTCAAGTAAAAGTCAACAGTACTTTGCCAACCTTAGAAAAAACAAAGAAAACAAAACTTTCCGTGCATTTTAAAAGTGAGGGTACTCATAATTGATAAACGACTTTGCAAAAGTGAAGTAGTATTGAACTTAGGTTCTGTAACGGGTTGCGTTAATTCCGTTGTAAACCGAACAACGTTGGATTCTTCATTATTGCCATTGATTGCTTGATTGCTTGATTGCTTCTTTAATTGACTGACTGGTTGACTGACTGACTGGCGATTCAGTCGCAGTTATACTACTCCCTGCTCATACTCCTTGCTCCAGGCTCCACGCTTCTCCTTCTCCAGTTGATGTCACTGTCAGATGTTAGTTAGATCGCAAAAGTGTCTGAAACGGTCACATCCTAAGTGAGCCACCTTCCGCATGACCACGGGACGAGTGTCACGCCGTCTGGTCGTTTGCCATCTCCTCTTATGAAACCTAACGATTTTTTCTAAGCAGGGATGCTCGCTCCTGCGTCGTTAACAACGTTTATAGAAGTTTTGGTTTCATTTTAATTTTTAAGGAAATTGTGTGATAAGAAAGATAATTGACGCCTCCTTTATCCAGACTTGGACAGTCACTGACACGTTGCCAACAGTAAGGGTTAGTTTATTAGTTAGCAAGGCAAAACCTGAATAGACATGTTAGCTTAGTTTTTACGACATATATTTTTAAAGGGCGATTTGAGTTTATTATTAAGGGGTCTTAGGAAATGTGAACATTACTCGAGTACAAGCGATTTGAAGGTGTTTAAGGAGTCCTCATCAATTTCAACAATGTTCATTGTTTAACGAGCGTTAATAATGTATTATTCGTTTTTTTCAATTCAAACTAACTGAGTGATATATGATAACATGATAATAGTCTTTACAGAGGTCGCTTTTGTAGCTCTGTTGCAAACTGTAGAGCCTCTATATGTTATAGGCCTACGACTCATAATACCCCCGAAACCAAGCGTAGGGAAGAGCGCTACCTAAAATTTTATTTATTTTATTTTTATTTATTCCGAAATTTGATATCGCCCTACTTCCAACATCTTTTGCTCAGAAGTGCATACACACGCCTCGGCGGCGCAATTGCAGTTGTATTGCAGAGCAATTGTGCGCAAAGGCTTTGTTCAAAGTCCCTACACAGTGACTGACCTGACGCCTCGGACGAGGGTTGAACCCGCTCACTGAACCACCCACTGAGTGTTAAGGGCCGACCACTATAACCAATCAGCCACCGTGCCACACCATAGATGGATAGATAGCTAGATAGATGGATGGACAGACGGACGGACTACAGACTACGGACAGGCGGACGGATAGCGACATGGATGGATGGATGGATGGATGGACTGACGGACGGATGGATGGATGTATGGATGGGTGGGTGGATGGATGGATGAACGGACCTACGGATGGACGAATAGACAGACAGACAGACAGACAGATAGATAGATAGATAGATAGATAGATAGATAGATAGATAGATAGATAGATAGATAGATAGTTTAAAAAATAGATACAGAGCTAAAAGATATCGTATACCTTTGAATATATATAACCCTATCCATAGAATATACACGAATATTATAATTATATGTATATATATCAACTAATATTTCTAACAATATTATATAAAGGTTATGATATATATAATATAATGTTTACACGCATATATATATATATGTGTGCTATATATACATATATAATATTATGTAACCTAGTGTTGTCGTGATTTAATCATTTCTAGAGCTTACCAGAGATGATATTCGCTGAGATTATGCTGAGCCATTGGAGGCTCTCAATGCTCAGGAGCTTCTTTGCTCTCTGCTGCCTTCTACCGGATTCACTTCGTAAGTAAATGGTCCTCGATCGTCGTCTCTCTGTCTGTCTGTCTGTCTGTCTATGTCTGTCGTTCTCTGTCACTCTCTGTCTCTGTCTTCTTCGTCTACGTCTGTGTCTGTCTGTCTCTTTCTCTCTCTCTCTCTGTCTTTCTCTCTCTCTCTCTCTCTCTCTCTCTGACTCTATTTCTCTCTCTGTCTCTGTTTGTCTGTATGTCCTCCTTTCTCTCTTTCTCTGTCTGTCTGTCTGTCTGTCTCTGTCTCTGTCTCTGTCTCTCTCTCTCTGTTTCTCCTTGTATGCATATTATGTATATAACAAGACAACGAAATATATATTTAGTTCTGTAGAAATAATGATTCAAATGAATCAATTAATATATTTACATATATTGTACAAATTGCCTCTTCCTCTTCCTTGTTTATCTCTCTTTGAACCAATTTCGCCTTAATCCACCACCCAAAGTCACCCTTGTTTCATCTCACCCCGTCATATCCAACCTAACTCCACTCGACCTCACTCTTCGCAGAGAACTGCAACTTTCCGGAGTTTCTATGGAGTCCAGTCGCCCACAACTCCGTGGAAAAACACTGGACGAGTGAGATCACCTTCCCAAGGGACCTCCTCAGACGCTCGGAGGCCACAGACGACCCAACGCTCGCTGGAGGAGCCGAGCCATCGGCGGCCACAGCGGCAGGAGGCTGGACGTCCCAGCAGGAGATGGGAGCCAGAGCGACCAAGATACTCGTCAAGCGTGTTACAAAGGCCGTGTGCTTCGACGCTCATACTAACGCCACGACAGAGTGTTTAAGAAAGGACCTACAGTTCACTATACTCTGTCTGGCGGAGGAATTGGAAGAGAAGTTCAGGGTTCAGGTCAAAGGAGTTGGGTGAGTCGTGATGATCGATGACTTCTGTTGGTGTTGTTTGAGTAGATGTTGTTGTTGTTGAGTGCAGTTGTTATTAATATTGTGATTGTCATAATAATAATAATATTATTATTATAATAATTTTATAATAATAACAATAACAATAATAATAATAATTATTATTATTTTATATTATTATTATTATTATTATTATTATTATTATTATTACTTTTATAATATTAATATTATTATTATAATCAATGCTACCAACCCACCAATCTGGCTTCCGCTCCACGGAAACATTGCTCGTTCGCCTCTGTTGTTTACTTGGCTATTAACAAATCACAGGTCACCCTCCTAGCACTATTCGATGTAAGTCCCGCATTGGACACAATTGACCCTGAGACACTTTCACAGCGTTTATCTGTCTCTTTGGCATTTCTGGCAATGTTCTTGAATGGCTTGCCTCCTTCTTGCAGGATCACTCTCTAATGGTGGCCCATGGCTCCACTAGGTCTCCATGGGTTCCTGCACCATTTGGTCTGCCCCAGGGCTCCGTTCTTGACCCTCTTTCATGCTTTAGCTTCACTCCTGACTCGGTACCCCTTCTCTTAGACTTCTCTTGTGACTTTTGCGCTGATAACGTCCGTCGTCCTTCTCCTATCTCCTTTCGTGGTTCTGGCATTCCGTTGAGCAATGGTGGTAGTGGTGGTAAGGATACTGGCATTTTAACGACACTTCGATAAGAAAGATATTGGCCTAGTCTTGTCCTAGTCTTGGTACTTGCACTGTTACTCTGTACTAAGGCAGGTACTCAATCAGGCTATGCTTATAATGCTTATATAGTTTTAATCGATCATGTCTAAAAGGTGTTTAACCAATTGGTCCCAGGATGGATTGCGTGAGCCGGAAAATTGATTCATCTAGATTATAGAAGATAATAATTTTAATTAATATTTGAATGGCAACTCCACGAATGAACGAACGAGCGAATAAGCAAATCAACGAACGAATGATTGATTGAATGAATTTGCCTCCACCACGTCCCCTCCATTCACCAATTAAGACCTATAGCACACAACCATATTCTCCCACCCAAAGACATCTCTAAACATATCGCCAGATCAGCATAATATACAAATATTTACTAATTCGTTGTTCAATTCTAGCTAGGTTTATCGTCCACTGTTCGAGATGTCAACATTGCAGTGTTCTTGTCAGATTTTTATTCTTGCGAAATTAACGACTATATCGCTACTTTAGGCACCTTTATAACGGTATCGACTGGTGCTATTTAAGCATAGAACACGGTAAGCGTAACATTGTTGTCTTCGTCAAAATAAATCACGCGTGTTTTCACTATCATCTCCTCGACACCGCCCCAACTCTAATCACCAATATTAAGAGTCACAACACACAACCATGTCCTCCCACCCAAAGACGATTTAAAATTTCTCCCCAGCATATTATAATATTATATATGAATATTTATTAGTTTGCTGCTATTCAATTTAGGCTATTCTTATTGTCGACTGTCAATCATTTTAGCATTTCTGCACTGTTCTCTCTATATAAACGATACGACTTAGAGGTTGGGACAATCGATGAATTGAAGGCTATCGGATTGCTGGATGGACAGATTGATTGGTTTAATCACCTACTGATTGAGGATTGATTGTTCGTTTGATTGGCTGCATGACTGAATGAACGTAGAAATAATTGAGTCCTTGAATGAGTTGTGGTGAGTCTATATCGGTGGTAGTTTGAGTTCAACGACGCTGTGTGATAACATAGATCAATGGCATTGTACTCCTCTTATAAATTGCTTTGGGACTGGCACTGCCGGACTACAAGTAGTGGCCTAGTTTCATTCAGCTGTCGTTTGCTACAAAGTACATATGTTGCTTTCTCTTCTGCTTTTATTTATATGGCTATAATAGGGCTTAAATGAGGTGTGCAGTTATTTCCAACATTGCTGGTGGTAGGTTCAGTTTAAGAACGCTGATAACAAAGCTCATTAGAGTCGCCCTCCTCCTACATCCACATTTGGGACTGGTGCTGTCAGAGAGTGAGCAGTGACTGAACTGAGGTCGACAGTAAAACACTGAAAAGTAATGTGTCGATATTAAACTGCTGCGGATCGTTTTAGGGAGGATGAATTTGGATGCATGAAGTTTGTACCACGCGGAAAGAATGTCGTTCAAGTTTGGACAGGTATGCATGGCATACTTACTTACTCTCTGGGATACTAGCCTACCCACGTATAATCCTCATTGGCATGCTTAGATATTGCTAGGATAATCGCTTACACACTGTCACACTGATTTTTATGCTAATCGACACGCTTACATACTCGGCATATTTACATAATAATTGGTACATTTGCATACTAATTGACATAGTTACATACGACATGTTCAAACTTTTACATGTTATGTTGTCTACTTATATGGTTACACGTTGGCATATTTCATTTCATCCTAATACGACACTCACTCATTTGTTCCTTCATTCGCTCAGTAACTGAATAATAATTCGCCTTTAAAGTTATTGTTAACAAGTCAGTTAGTTAGTTAGTTAGCCTATCAATAAGTATGTTAGTAAGTCAGTCAGGGAGCCTTGCAGCCAGTATGGACAGGTTGTCAAACCGTTGTCCAGTTGTTATCCAGCTTTTATCCAGCTGTTGTCCAGCTGATGTACAACAGTTGTTGTTCAATTGTTGTCTAGTTGTTGTCAAGCTGCTGTCAAGTCATTATCCATCTGTATTATCCATCTGTTGTCTAACTGTTGCTCAGCTGTTGTCCAACTGTAGTCCAGCTGTTGTCGTGTCTCCGCCTCAATCGAAAGTTCCCTCGAATCTCGACCCTTTCTGATTAAAGATCGATACCCTATGGTTGACCTGACCTCATCGTGTAACCTTTAACCTTTGACATTGTTGCCGACAGCCAATCGAAGCCGAACAAATGACGCCGTCCTCTGCCTATCGTCGAAACTAAGGCGCGATCCATGGCCATGGATAGGTGAGTCTCGGAAGCATTGTTTATCATTTTTATCATAATCATCTTCTTCTTCATCATAATCATCATCATCATCACCATCACCATCACCATCACCATCACCATCACCATCACCATCACCATCACCATCACCATCACCATCACCATCACCATCACCATCATCATAATCTCCTCCTCCGTAACACTCCTTTGCTTTTCCCCTTTCCTCTTTCACATACCTTCTCTGTTTCCACCTCCTCCTACTCCTTGTAATAATAATAATAATCGTCATCAACTCATTTCAAGTCACTCAGCTAGTCATTCGATAATTCAGTCAGCCAGTCAACAACTCAGTTAATCAGTCAAACAATTTGCCAATCAGTCAGTCAGTCAATCAATCAGTCAATCGACCAGTAAATTTTCAATCAATTAAACAATCAGTCAGTCACTCGCTCAATTAGTAAATCCGTCAATCAACCAGTCATCCAGTCAATCAGTCGCTCATTCAATCAATCGATCATCGTCTGAATTTTAGTTCATCGCAAGGAGCAATGGGTCTTCTGTCCTTTCGTTGGTGGATTCGATTTTCAGATCAACGGTGAAGGTCGGAAAAAGGTCAGGGCTCTTCCGGTTTGTAGAATAAAATACAAACATATGACATGACACAAAATAACATAACATAACACAGCATAGCATAGCATAGCATAGCACAACATAACATCACATAACATAACATAAGATAACATGAATATGATACAACACAGCATCGCATAATATAAGATGACGTAACACGATGTAACATAGCAGGACCTAACATAACCCACGTAATACTTCGACCACCATTCGCTCTTGAAACATGGCTGTTGGTTCGAAATATTACATGTGTTATGTAAGGCTTTGCTATGTTATGTAATGTTATTTTATTCCATGCTATATGATGTGATGCTATGTTTGTTATGTCCTACTATGTTATGTTCTGTACTGTTCTGTTCTGTTCTGTTCTGTTATGTTTTCTTCTGTTCTGTTCTGTTCTGTTCTGTTATGTTATGTTCTGTTCTGTTCTGTTCTGTTATGTTCTGTTCTGTTCTGTTATGTTATGTTCTGTTCTGCTATGCTCTGTTCAGTTATGTTATGTTCTGTTCTGTTATGTTCTGTTCTGTTCTGTTCTGTTATGTCATGTTCTGTTCTGCTATGTTCTGTTCTGCTATGTTATGTTCTTGTCACGTCATGCTATATTATGTCATGTTGTGCCATGCCATGCCATGTAATGTAATGTCATGTCATGCAATGATCCCTGGATGATAAATATCGAAACAGAAGGAAATCCAGCGCATGCGCAGTGGCGTCATTGGTGACGCATTACGGTAGAACGAGTTGGGCGTTTAGGAAGTTGGTGAAGAGGAAAGAGAAGAGATCGAACGAATGGATGGGACTGATTCTGGGAAATCAATTGACCAAGGGGATAGACGTAGGAGGATGGAGCAGGAGGAGGAGGAGGAGGAGGAAGAGGAGGACTAGAAGGAGGAAGAAGAAAAGGAGGAGGAGGAAGGGGAGAGGAGACTGAGGAGGAATGGAAAAGTCGATAGAGGAGGAGAAGGTAGAGGGATGGAGAAGTTGGAAGATGAAGAGGAGATACAAGAGAAGAAGGAACACGGGGAAGATGAGGAAGATGAGGCACAGTAAAAAGAAGAGCATCAGGAGAAAGAGAAGGAGGAAGAGCGTGCATGGGTGGAATAGAAAGAGGAGGAGTGGAAGCAGATCAGTAGGAGGACAATCAAAGGGAGGGTGAGGAGGAAGACAAGGAGGAGGAGGAGGAGGAGAAATAAAAAGAGGAGAAGAAAGAAGCTGAATATGATAAAAAACTGAAATATATAAAAAGACGAGGAGACGGAAACGAAGGAGTAGAAACAGAAGGAGGATGAGAAGGATGAGAAGGAGAAGGATGAGAAGGAGAAGGATGAGAAGGAGAAGGATGAGAAGGAGAAGGATGAGAAGGAGAAGGATGAGAAGGAGAAGGATGAGAAGGAGAAGGATGAGAAGGAGAAGGATGAGAAGGAGAAGGATGAGAAGGAGAAGGATGAGAAGGAGAAGGATGAGAAGGAGAAGGATGAGAAGGAGAAGGATGAGAAGGAGAAGGATGAGAAGGAGAAGGATGAGAAGGAGAAGGATGTTGTGGATGGGAATGGGTCTACCACCGATCGAACGGTTGGTCCGTGATGGATTGTGATCCATCGTTTGTCGTGTGAGGCATGAAATCGACGAAACACGAACGGATTAAAAGCAAACATGGAGAGATGGCGTCATCTATCGGTCCCTCGTTGCTATACGCCGACGGCCCCGTTGTCTCCTGTTGTCTACGCCTGTTGCCTCGTTGTTCCGTCTCTTCTGTCTTGTTGCATGCAGAAATTCATGCGTGCAATGTCGTGCATGTATCTATGTACACTTGCGCATCATGTGTATAATGTGTGCAATTGTATGTGTGTGCAGGTGTGATTGTTTGTGTGTGCGTGTGTGTGTGTGTGTGTGTGTGTGTGTGTGTGTGTGTGAGTGCGTGAGTGCGCACGTGCTTGCGTGTATGATTTTGCTATTGGCAGCCATTCAAGGCTCCCATGACTTTATACATCTGTGTGTCTGTATGAGTGTGGCTGCCTTTCAGTCGGTCTGTCGGAAGTCCAAGCATCGGTGGCGTCCAATGAGAATGGAGAGCGAATGCATCCTTGGTGAAGGTATCCAAGTCCAGTTCCCAGACTATGGGTGCAGCACGCTCGACGGTAACCTCCAAGGTAAGCCAACGGTAATCATGAAAGGTTAAGTCGACCCAATGGCAATACCCTATGGTAACCTTTAAGGTAAACCAAAGGATTTACCACGGAAGGCTTAGATGGCCCAAAGGTAACTCTTGTCGTCAAATTAATGGAAAGTCAAAGTTTTCATTAGAGGTTACGGTGATCCACAGCAAGTTAATCCCTCCTAGGCGAAACAAATATTTCCCCCGAACCTGAAATTGGAGTCATCTGCCTCTGGATCTCCCCTATCTGGACGCCCCGAATGTTACCTAACTTTACCTTAATTCATCCAACCCTGACTTACCTCTGTAAGCGTTTGTCTTCTTCTTCCAACAGAGGGTCCACTATATTGTTGGAGCAGCTGGGTCGAAAACCAACAGGAGTTCGTTCTCATTGGAAGAGTAGACCAGACGATCCCACAGTTTGTCATGGTAGGCATTTTGCTTATCAATACTAATCTCAGAATTATTTATAATCTAATCTATTCAGGTGTTGCATAGCATAATCTTGTCTTGTCTAGCGCAGTTCAGTCTGATCTTACGATACATAATCTAATCTTGCCTGCTCACTGTTTATCTGCTTGTCAATCCATCTGTTATATCTGTGTATGACTGTGTGGCTGTCCGTTTGTCTGCCTTTCTGATTGCCTGTCTGTATGTACATGCATGATATTGTATATACAACTAATTGTTTGCCTGTTTATCTGCTTTCATGTCAACCTATTTGCCTGTCTATCTGTCTGTCGCAATTTACAGCTGATAATATCCGGGCGTCATTTTCAAATTCCTTCTCTCAATATCTTTAAACGCACTTGAATCACCTCGCACAATAATCGTTCTAAAAAAAGTCGAGCTATGATTGTCACTCGAGTTCTGAAACCCAAAAAACGTCTTCCATGTCCACAATTTTGTACTTGACTCAAGAACCTTCGAAAAAAAATCAGCCGAAATTTCAGTGTGGGTTCGAGTTGTTAGCAATAGCCGGGCTTGTCGAATAATTGTTCTCGTATGCATGAAGAGGTGCGCCTGGGAAAAATTGCACTTACTATCAAAGTGCACACAGCGTAATCACCAGGACAAGTGTTTCACTGGTAACCATTCAACACCATAGATTAACCCTTACCCCTCCAATTATTATATTAACTCATTATAATTGGCCGATCACAACGGCCTTAGGAGGGGTAAGGGTTAATACAATGGTCGTTGGATAGTGGCGCTAGAAAATGGAGAATAATTTTCTACCACATAAATATGGGATCAATAAAAATATTTGATCAGTGTTATGGTAATTCATATTATAACTAGACAATTTGAGCAAAGTCTCGATAAACAAGTGTCTGATTCTGGTCCAAAACGATCTTAAAGGACGTCTCTTTTCGTCTTATTATTACCAGACAATTTATGCCGAATCTCTTGAAATTAGTGTCTGATACAGCAATAGTCATGACTCCATCTGCCTGCGCCGTGGCGTCCTTCGTGAGTCATGCCCTTCTGCAAACGGCGACAAACCGTCGGGCGATATTGGAAAGATAATGAGTCGAGATGAGATGAAAGTGAGTTTTTATTAGAAGCCGATAAGTCCTCAAATGAAAAACGTACTTATTGCCCATCTGAGCCTTTGCCATCACTGTCTCGAGGCGTCTAAATGGCTGACATCTATGATATGTTCATATTTCAACTTCACGTCACGTATTGAAATCATATGTGAACGTAAACGCGTCCTCTACTCTGCAAATATCATCAACTGCTGCTTCGTTTTATTATTGCTGTTTGGATTTTTAATGCGTTTTTATCGGTTATGTCATGGCAGATATTAATTAGATTTATTGCTCTATGTGGAGTTTTTGGCAATGGCAATTCATTCATTCATTTCGATAATTTATATAGCGCAATTTTAAGCGAAACTACTCAGAGATGCTCCCAGCCCAGCATCAGCTAAAAGGAAATGACTTTAGCAGTTTACAAAAAAGTAGAAAGAAATTACTACTACTACTATCCCCTATTACTACTCCACCACCTATACTACTACTACTAGTACTCTACCCCTACTCCACCTACTACTACTACTAATACTACTGCTACCAAAACGACTATTTCTGCACTTATCGCTGGATTGCTAATACTAATACTGTCGCAGCTGTTTCAAGTAGTTAAGTTGCAAATACTGAGACTTAGATCGCAAGCCCAAGCCGTTGCCATTCACTAGGGTCTAAACTTAAACTAATGAACAGATTCCCTTCATCGCTCTTTAAGGGAGTGACCGCTCATTTCATCGCATTCATTTCGTCTAGCGAAGCATCCTGAGGGTCGGTTAGGATCAGGTTATCCGTCGTGCGGGTCAGGGTTAGGGTCAATGTCGCTTTTGAAATGCGTCGAAATGAATTGTTACGAAATCAAAAGTGACCAAATGCACGGGAACCCTTTGAATGTGATTTTCATCCACGGGGTCTTCGTGCTGAGAGCGCCTTTGAATAGTTCTTCTGCGGGAGGCCCTATATAAATATAAAGATATGACACGAGTATAAGCTACAAATGGACTCTGAACATCCCTGCCATCTCCCGTAGAGAGCGCCTATGAGTAGATATATAGAATGGGTGCTATAAAAATGTTCGACTACATTACATTACACTACAAGGATTACAGTACATTACATAAAAGTGATTACATTATATTCATTGCATTACAATGATTACATTACCTGGCTACTACAAGAACGAGAAAAAATACAGTGTACTGCACACGCATCTATTTCTTCACAAAGCAATTGAGTATAGTTGAATGATATCGAATCACGCTGTAATGAAAGTGAGGCTGAAAGATGATTCTTGTAGAAACTGCCGACAAATTCATCGCGTGTAAAGGAATTCGACGCCGATCTCTATTTCTCTCCTGCTGCGATACTCGATGAAGATACGAAGCCAACTGGAGTTCAAGTCGTCAGTTTGCGACTACGACGAAGCGGTCAGCCGTCATCTCGCCGTCTTAGTCATCATCATTTATCGTCGTCATCACCGCTTTCATCGTCATTGTCGTGATCAACAACGTAATCTTTGCCATCACCCTTATCAGCATCATCATCGTCATCTTTATCTTCGTCGTCATCATCATCATCATCATTATCGTCATCATACTCATCATCATCATCATCGTCGTCGTCGTCTTCATCTTCATCATCATTCCCATCCTACTCATCCTTCTGCCCTCTACATTACTCTCCTACTCTCATTCATTCTCCTCTTCCTCCCTCTCCCACTCCTTCTACACCTCATCCTTCTATTCCTTCACCTCCTCTTTTCCATAATTCCTCTTCAACAGTCCTCTTCCTCTTCCACTCCTCCTCCTCTCATTCTCCTCTTTCTTTCTCCTCATTACCAATCTTCTCTTTTCCCATTTAGATCCGGGCGTGTGTTATGACGAAAGCGAACTCTGTCCAGAGGTTTCCCGCAACGGAAAGTGCGTCAATTCGGCATTGCACAAATACGCCAACTTCTGCAAGAAGTCTTGTGGACTGTGCGGTCAGTATAAACGTCGTAAAGAAAAAGCATCTTTTGAATAAATGAAAAAATAATTAAAGAAAAAAAGATAATTAGACTCCAAATATCGATATCGATGCCATCTTATTCTGTTAGTTGTCGACGGGAACCCGTAGGTTGGTTCGACGTTTGTGCGTGGACCACCCACTGCCGACTTTTTCAGCTTACTGTGCAGAGTTTTGCAAACTGGTATGTTTTTCTTCGATCATGTGACATTTAACATCATTTAGGTCAGTGCAAAGAGCGCCTCTGAGTTGATATCTTGAAACTGCGCCATATAAATGTTTGATTACATTTTATTACATAGAATGTTATTTGGCAATTGATAATTCATTATTAGTGCATCATTCGCGCTATTTTGAGCATTATTATATTCTTTATTTGCATATCTTTCTAGGCTATAAAACGCTTCCAAGTAAACCCCAAGGAATCTATATTAGTGGAATGGTTACTCGTCAAACATCCGTCTAAACGTTTCACTCCTAAACTTACATGTCGCTAAATTGAAATGATGCCTCAATTTGAAAAACGTCCAAAATCATTTATTTTATTTGGCTGACTTAGTTATTCCTCACATTTCCTTCATAACTAGAAGTTTACAAATCAGCTTATTATTTCAGCAAGACGTGAAGACTTCTTGTCCCGATTATCGTCCAAAAACTAGTGACACGACGTTACACAGGGACTGAGTCCTGTGCATATTAGTTCTTTGGTAAGCCCTAGGCATAGGAAAGCCATTGCATGCCATAGGCCAGAAAAGAAACAACAGATACAGGATGGGGTTAATAGTGCCTACCCCCAGAGTACAATTTCTGGTGCAACGTCTGTGGCGTGCGTTGCAGGTCACAAGGCTGACCTCGTACCTTCCGTAAGAGAGGAGTGTTACTTCCCAGAGGAATATCGCGGCAGGTGGTTGCTCTACGAATCCGACCGACTCGAATTTGTGACCATCGAAGCCGGCAACGTAACGTTCTCGAAGCTTGGAACGTACATCTGCAAAAGCAAACATTGGAAACGAGATCAATACAAGATGCTCTCTGTATACAACGATGGATGGTAGGCAGATACCAACGCTATCTAATAATTATTAATATATCTAAACCACGTGCCTTCGATTCAAATACTTTGTGTAAATTTACCACTCGAGTTATACCTTGGCTAATGATAATAATTATTATAGTAGAAGCGGCAGTAGTATATAGCCTTATTATTATTATTATTATTATTATTATTATTGTAATCATCATTATTGTTATTGCTATTGTTAGGGGTATAGTTACTGTTTTTGTTGTTATTTTTATTATTGTTATTATTTTTATTATTATGCTAAGCAATCGCTTGGAGTTTCAAATTATTATTATTATTATTATTATTATGTTATCGCCCATGATGAGCTAAGTGAGTGTTGGCAATGTCCCGAAGAAGCAGGCGGCGTTCCCACGCTGAAGGACAACTGAGATACGTTGGAACAGAAATGACGTCTCCATTGGATCGTGGGTTGCAGCACTCGTTATTATTATTATTATTATTATTATTATTATTATTATTATTATTAAACATCATCATTATTGTTATTACTGTTATTATTATTATTATTTTCGTTGTCGTCTTCGTTGTTGTCGTCATCATCGTCGCCATTATCATTATCATTGTTTTTATTATATCAATTATCTGCCTTTTTGACGACTTTTGTTTGACAGTCGACCGAGATACAGTTGCATGCACTTTCGTCTGGATGGATTGATACTCTTTTTCCAAATGTGTAAGTATCTTTTCAGTCCAGGATTCTTCCCTTCTAGCATCTAACATATGCATAATTGTTCTCCAAGTTCAAGAATATGATCAGCCCCTGGCCATTGCGCTCAATTTGCTCTTAACGCATGAATGAATCCATTTGCGTCATTTTTCTTGAAGCGCATGCGTCATTTTCTCCATAAGCTCTTTCGTAATTCTCTTCTGACCCTTTCAGCGTAGTTGTTTCCTGACCTCTATTGCCTACTTTTCTCCAGACCCATATGCATTATTCTCTCATGACCCTACTGCGCAATTTTCTCCCCTACCATAATGCTTAAATTGCCTCGTCAACCCTGCCCCATCAAACCTGATGAAGTTTTGTCGTAGAGAGCTAATAACAATAGTAATAATGTTCGTTTTAATAACCATAAATCCTTACCCTGGCAACTAGACATAACAACGTTTTGTTCGCTATGGCGTTTCATTAGCCAGAAGCTCTGAACTGGACAAGTCGTTCGAATTGTGCGAATTCAGAGATGATCCGGAACCACTTCGGGATAAGATCCGAAGCCGACGGATGAAGCTACTCCTGCGTACGTTGAAGCCACCATCTTGGAAATTTATGTTAAATTATTCATAAATAATTGCAGCAATGATGTTTATTCATGAATTATTGTAGTAGTAAAAGTAGTGGAGGTTAAAGTTGTGACAGTAGTGGAAGTAGTGGGGATGTAGTGGAAGTAGTAGTGGTAGTGCAAGTGGTTGAAGTGGGAGTGGAAGTAGCTGTATTAGTAGTAGTGGAAGTAGTAAAAGTATTAGGCGAAGTAGTAGCGATAGTGGAAGTAGCTTCAGTTTATCGAAGCTGTGGGATAATAATGATCATAAGAGTCAGCCTCTTATACTTTATTCTGGTTTCTGCATGTTAGTTTCAGAGTACTAGAAGTGGCAGATTTGTTAAACACCTTTTTATAGCACTGCATTTGGCTCATATATATATGTATATACATATAAATGTACATGTCGTAACAAAATTTGTTCAATGGAACCTGTAACTTCGCACAAATACATATAAAAGACGAATACCATGCTAGAAAAAGTTTCTAAGGGTCGTGGATGAATCCGTCTCTCTTTCTGTTTCTCTCTCTGTTTCTCTGTCTCTGTCTCACTCTGTATCTCTATCTCTGTCTGTCTGTCTGTCTCTCTCTCTGTTTCTCTCTGTTTCTCTGTGTCTGTCTCTGACTCTGTCTCTGTCTCTGACCGTCTGTCTGTCTGTTTGTCTCTCTCTCTTCCATCAGGTGTGTGCCGACGATGAGGTTTTCTGTCTGTCTCTGACTGTATCAAGAGCTGTTCTCATGTCCATATTATTTTCTTCCAGATCTTGACTCACATTTTCCATCCATGTCTTTGTCTGTCTCCCTCAACTCCGTGTTCCCTCCACGTGGCAATAATTATAATGCCCTTGCTGGTAACCTCTTGAAATCCATTCGCATTACATGCCCAAACCAAGTCAATCTTCTTTTTCTGGTCTTGTCTATCGTTGTTTCTATCTGTTCCAGCTCTCTCCGGGTTACCTCACTGCGAATCCTATCCCATCTTATCCTCCCGCTAGTCTTCTAAGCCAGCTCACATTCGCATCTAGCGACATCCTAATGGCAATAAACAGATATTTTATTCAAGTAGTAGTAATCTCCTTTTGACGACACTGTTTGATGACAAAGATCAATAGCATTGCCCTCCTCCGATCCATGATTTAGGCAGGCCCATCTAGAGTGCAATCAGTGCAGTATTTTTACTAGAATGCGTTTTGTTTCAACAATCCATCCTTAAACACCTTTTAATAGCATTGTGTTTTTCTTATATATATTTCAGTTTATGGCGAACATTAGCAATACTGTATAAAGTCTACTGTCACAAATATATTCATGTACTCATATAAGGCGAATGAATTGCAGTAAAAGGGTGTTTAACGGAGTAGTTTGGACCCATCCATTATATTACGCACACAAAAAATCGGCTTTCAGACTACCCCACCCCTGTTGCACCGCGTACATTTTGTGTACCCCTCCCCATACGTACATACATTTGAGCTCTACCCTCCCCCATTGCAAAGGTCAAATAGCTAAAGACATTTATAAAACATTGATTTTGCCGCAGGCTATTTATTTTAGTTAGGCATCTTATTTAACAGCTTAAATCTCTTAACTGTTATGAAGAAATTTAACCCTAACAACACTTGCATTTTAAACAGTTTTATTGCTATACAAAATTGATTAACCAGGAATATAGTCTGTGATTGGGTTAACAGTTCTGATTTTCATATTGCGTATTGTGGACGTCATAATTAGTTAATTATGTTTGCGTACGTCCATATTTTCGGGACCCCTACCCTCCACCGTACGCAAAATCGCCGAAATTCGAAACCCCTTTCCACCAGGCGGCGTAGGTGATATGTGGACGGCCCTTCTAGTGACGTCATTGTGATAATAAATGCATTTGGCGTCGACTGACATTTAAAAGTAAGTGGTAGTAGTTTCAGTTTAACGACAGTGTGACAACACAGATCATTAGCATCGCCCTCCTTCTTTATCCAGTCTTGGGACTGGCGCTACTGGTGTGCAAACAGTGGTGGAATTTTGCTAGATTGGCTCCGCTTGATCCATCGTCCCGTAAACGCCTTTTGTCCAACTTCCTCGTGTAGACCCTACTGTTCAGAATATTACCACACCTCTTTTAGGAACAAGATTCACATTATAACTATGCAATTGCCTAACACACTCATGATGTACCACGTACGGAATGATATTCCCTTTATATCGCGTGATTTTGTAATTAAAACAGGTGTGGAAATATTGTAAGCAATTCACACTATTCAAGGCCATTGGCATTATACACTTGTAGGTAGTTGCAGTTTAACGATATTGTGTGATAACATGAACCATTAGCGTCACCCTCCTCCCAATCCAGACTTCGGACTCACACTGGCAGAGTGCAGCCAGTAGAGGATTTTTAGAATTGGGCATAATATTGTACCTTCTCCTTAATAAAATAAGGCGATTGCGATGCAATAAAGGGTGTTTCTTCTCACTTATAGGTTCTCTACTCTAAGTCAGGTTCGAACGTCCAATGTCGCCAACTATCACTCTGTCTTGCCTCCTCCTTCAGCCTGTGGTAACTGACCATCATCATACAGTCCAGGAGTATCACTCGGGGTCTTCTTCTTGTTCCTAATTCCTCCATTCTTTCCTCTAGTATCGTCCTGAGTAAATAATCACCCCTCAAGATGTGTTCCACTCATTCTTTTGTAGTCTACTGATTATTTATATCAGGAACATTTTTCTTCCACCACATGTAATATCACCCCATAAATTTTTCCTGTGTTCTTCCGAGCTTACTCTTTTTACTGCAGATCCACGAATCATATCGCAAAGGCACTGCATATGCGTTGTATAAATATGTTTATGTTAAGGTGTAGGACTGCTGAATCGTATGTGCAATTGACAAATAATTATGTACCCAAGTCATGTAAGACGAGCACGATGCTATAAAAATGTCTCTAAAAATTAATTGGTGAATCCCTGGTTTAGCAACATCTTAATGGCAATAAATACTGTTGGCTTCGACAGTTGTTTCATAGCAAGTAGTAATTTCAGTTTAACGACATTGTGTGATAACCAAGATCAGCAGCGTTGCCCTCCTTCTTTCTCAAGGCTTTGGACTGGCACTATCAGAGTGCAGACCATGGAGGTGTTCATATTTATTCATATATATTTGTTCATATATATATTTAGCCCTATCCAACGTTCCGTAAAACCATGGAGGTGTTCATATTAGATATATTCAGCCTTATGCAACGTCCCGTAAAACACTTTTTTATGGCATTGCATTTGCCCTATATACTGGTACTTAGAGACATAGAACGGGAAAGAGAAAAGTCAAAAGCAAACTCATGTAGTCATAATTATAAGGCGAAGGCAGTGCTATAAAAAGGTGTATAAGAGTCGATAGAGGTATTCGGTGTTTTCAAATCGTACTAAGCCATATTTAAGAAGTTGAATCATCGATGATGTACATCATTAAAATCAGATGACACCCGTTTGATTCATCGATTGAATAGCCGTAATTGATATACGGACTGATCAACCGATTGACCTAACAACGGAGTGGTTCCTACATTCATTTATTCGTTCGTTCATTTGTTCGTTCGTTCATTCGTTCATTCGTTCGTTAATGGTTCTGTTGTTACGATTGTTTGTATGATTATGACCTGCGTTTGCAAGCGGTTCAATAGGGTATATGCTTCTTGACTTAATTCACTCAGTCTGCTTGTTAATTCATTTATTCATTTCTCGTCCGTTCATTTATTCCTTCATTCACTCATTTATTGATTCCGTTATTCATTCGTTCATTTGTTTCTCATACATGCGTTGGAACATTCATCAGTTCATTTAACCTTCTTCATTTGTCTGTACATTCATTCATTCATTCATTCATTCATTCATTCATTCATTCATTCATTCAATCAATCAATCATTCATTCATTCATTCAATCATTCAATCATTCAATCATTCAATCATTCAATCAATCATTCATTCATTCATTCAATCATTCATTCAATCATTCAATCATTCAATCATTCAATCATTCAATCAATCATTCATTCATTCATTCAATCATTCATTCATTCATTCAATCATTCATGCATGCATTCATTCATTCATTCGTTCATTCAATCATTCATTCGTTCATTCGCTCGTTCATTTGTTTTCTCATACAAGCGTTGGAACATTCATCAGTTCATTTAATCTTCTTCATTTGTCTATACATGAATGAATGAATGAATGAATGAATGAATGAATGAATGAATGAATGAATTAATTAATTAATTAATTAATTAATGACTGAATGAATGACTGAATGAATGAATGACTGAATGAATGACTGAATGAATGAATGAATTAATTAATTCATTCATTCAGTCATTCATTCATTCATTCAGTCATTCATTCAGTCATTCATTCAGTCATTCATTCAGTCATTAATTAATTAATTAATTAATTAATTAATTAATTCATTCATTCATTCATTCATTCATTCATTCATTCATTCATTCATTCAGTCATTCATTCTTTTTTTTCATTTGGTCATTCTCTACTGTAGCTGAGGCTCGCATGCACTTCGATAGCTGTGGATTAGGCGGAAGAATCCGAGTGAACGCGACCTTTCCCGAAGCGGACGTCGCCTGTGATGGTGAGCTGTTCGATTGGAATGCAAAGACGTGTCAGACGACATCCAAACTAAGTCTCAACTTTACCAACTGCAGACCTAGACAATTTCAAGGTGCGTTCTCGAGAGCGTCCGCGGGGTTAAGAGGGCTGATTATGATCCGCTATAAAAGCTGTGGATGCTCCGCTTGAGTCACATTAAATCTCACTATTCCAACTTATAAGGAAAATGTAATACTTATAGAGTTACCCATAGCAGCACGTCCCATTTGGACTAATGCTTAATTAAATGTGAGATAATTATACACCTCTTTTAAGGTCTGAACTTGCCATCATAAGTGCAAGTAGCTGTAACCAATCAAGCGTGGGCTGTAATATGCTAAACAACTTTCTGTCGACGACAACGGCCTCTGTTGTCAAAAGCTGTCGATAAATCCTGGATCCAAGATCTGGATTAACTCCTTCACAGTTTGGACATTGATAGCGCCAGTTCCAAGCCTGGAGAAAGGATAAGCGTGACTCCAAATCATCTTCGATATTGAACGGTGTCGTTGAAAATCAACACAGTGAAGCTCTGGATTATGATCTAGGATCTGTAGAATGATCAAAAATCATAATAATTTAGGCCCGACCTAGAATCTACGGCAATTAATAATTGTCTTCTAGAACATGATCAAGAAGCTGAACTGATCAATGATAATTAATTCAAATCTGAAGATCTAAGTTGATCGACAATTATTTATGATCTTCACTGTAATCTAGGACATGCCTTGCAACTGAAGGGTCATAAGTTTGAACCAACCTTACATTTAAGTGTAGCGACCGAAGACAAGTTGCTCACCCATTGTCTGTGAGGAAGGCCACGGGAAATCACCTCACTCATCTCATACACGGGTGGCGTAAAGCTTCGAACTGAGAAATCATCATCACCCTCATCATCATCGTCATCATTATCATCACGTGATGTTGTCGTGACAATCGCATGACGTCTGCTTTCTTATTGTGATAGAGTACAAATGCGAGGTTCACATGGACATAAGTGACGGAACGTCCATTCTTATAACGCAAGGTCCTTTCAACAGACAAATGTATCAATGTTGGGTCAGTAAAAGCCTTTTCTTTCTTATTCATTATCTCCTAATCGTCGTCGTCGTCGTCATCATCATCATCATCCTCATCACCACAACCACCACCAGTCCACCACCCACTTCCTTATCATCATATTTGTCATCACCATCGCCAGAAGTTGCACTATAGCTCAGCGCTCGTGAATAAGCTGGTGTCCTTCGCTTGGATTTCGAGTGGCGCCTTAGAAGTTTGGAGATTATTATTGCGAATACGGTTACTACCTTGGCACGCACCTCGACTATAGTAATAAGTCTCCAGTCCGCAACCTACGCGTGAGTGTACTTTCGACTAAAATATCAGTATATCCGACCACTTTTTAGCCAATTTCTCGCTCTTGCTTCGCGCACATCCAAGTCCTGCGCACTCTTCATTGTTGCCTATTTATTGTCGTTGTTAGATGTTGTCTCCTCGTTGTCGCTGTCTGAAACTGTCTCCCTGCTGTCGTTGTCAGATGTTGTCTCTCTGTTGTCAGATGTTGTCTCCTGTTGTCACTATTTGTCGTCTCTCTGTTGTCTGACGTTGTCCCTCTGTTGTCGTCCTAAGGTGCTGCACACTCATTCGGAGCGGATGTCCTATCGTCCGTGGAGACAGGTCTACGTCTTCGACAAGGGTCAATGCGGGTCAGCCACTGACCTCATGACCCTGCCACGTGACAACTCACTCATGACCATCTCGACCCACTCAGGTCAGTAGACTCAGTACACGACTGCTGACTGGTAACGCGTGGAGTACGGATTCGGTCTCAGTTCGAGACGGTTTCTGTATAAAGATCTCGAGCAAGTAATTCGCGCATAATTATTGCTGTTTAGTTTAGCACCTTCAAGAGGTTCTTATAAAGCGCTGTATAAATATCCAGTTACATACATTATATAGGTTAAATGAGTAACTACATATAGTAGCCAAAATGCATATAGTTATGAAGACCCTGTCACTATAAATTGGATTCATATTACGTTTATATAACGTCGATGTAGCGGCAATTAAAGGAGCATAACGGGAAACTGTTAATGGTGCGCGAGAAACAGAAACAGAGGATATATATATACTATATATATATATATACTATATATATATACATACATATTATATATATATACACATCTGTATATATATATATTATCTATATAATATGATAATATTATAAAATATATAATACATAATATGTATATCCTCTTTGCTTCTGTCTCTGTGTGAAACATAGACATAAATATATATATTATATATATATATATATATACATATATATATATATATGTCTCGGTTTCAAACGCACCATTAACAGTTTCCCGTTAGACACCTTTAACTACCCTTATATACTCATTCTGTATGATTTTTCAAACACATCTTTTAAACTCTTCGCCGCTTGCAGTCCAGCTCAGTGCCAGTCCCAAACCTGGATAAAGGAGGAGGGCGAGGCTGATGATACTTGTTATCACGCAGTGTCCTTAAATTGCAACTTACAGACCATATTTACGTAACATCGATTTGAATCGAATAAAAGACCTTACTGTGGCTTTAAATTTCCAAAATCTTAACTTCCCTTTAATCGCGATCAATCTTAGATGTCATCGGTTGAAACCATTTTAAAGGTGTCTAAAAGAATTAAAAGCTAATATTAAGGAAATTATAATGATGATGATGATGATTTAAACTGACAGACCGCAGTATGGTTGCAATTACAGTCTGACCGAATGCTGACTAATAGTTATAGAAATTAATTTTAACTGTCGGCCGCCACCTTAGACATCTAATGAAATTGCAATTATGACCGTAATCGTGTAAAATCTCTTTTATTTAAATGAACACTATGGCAAAACTGGTACACTCTGCTTAGACACCTTTTAATTATGTTATATTCACGTTATATAAAATCCCTACGCTCGTTGATAAAGATTGAAAAACTTCAATAGCCTAAGGTCAAATGACGTCGTTAAACTTCCCAAGCAAGCAAGCAATAATAAAGATTGAAACGAGTACCAATGCCAAAAGTGACCACAACGCAGTATGATTACAGACATATTATGAACCAATGAAGACAGGCCTTTTAACATGAGTCGTATTTAACTGTCGGCAGCCATGCAAGGTGCCCGTTACGACATACATCTAATTTAGCAAACGCCAGCACAAATGAAGGACTAGTCAACCTTATTGGGGTTAGGGTAATCGATTTCCTAAGCTATGGGTCTCTGATAACCGTTTGATGAGATCTTTGAATATCGACTACAATTACCGATCACAACTACCGATTGCAATCACCGAAAGCGATTACAGACTGCAATTACAAATTACGATCACAAATTATAATTCCAGATTACAATTACATATTACGATTAGAGTTTACAATTACTGATTACAAGTACAGATTGCAGATTGCAATCACAGATTACAATTGCAGATTACAATTACAGATTATCATTACTGGTCATCATTTCTTGTGTCGACTTGTACAGATATCGTAGCAACGCCGTGTTCCTCCCAGACGTCGAACTCTGCTCCAACAGTTCGTCCCTGGCAGGCAGCAACGCCCGTCCGCCAGGCCATCCCTCCCACTCGACCGACACCCGCCAGACCTCTCCTCACCCATCCCAATCGGGTCTGGCACCATCGACAGAGACCCACGGAGCCTAGTCGCAGGCAGCATGAGCTGCCGCCAAAGACTCAGTCGGTCAAGTACGGAGATACTGCGTCGAGTTTGACGAACTTCTACTCGAGCGTCTTGCTCTCCTGTTGTCTGATGGTAGTCTCGAAACTGTAGGATGGGCATCGGTTTGATTTGGGCTCTGGGAGTGCCAGTCCTAGGCGTGGAAAAAAGGAGGGCGACGCTGATTTATGTCCGTGTTATGACGCAGTATCTTTATTACGACGTTATTGCGACTGATTGAGTAACTAACTAATTAACTAACTAAATGACAAGCAAACAAACCATTCAGCCATCCATTCAAGTAACTAACTAATTAGCTAACCAAGTAATTCACAACTGACTAACCAAATAACTAACTAATTAGCTAACCAACTAATTCACAACTGACTAACCAAATAACTAACTAATTAGCTAATGCCGTAACTAACTAACTGACTGACCTGCTGACTGGCCAACTTACTAACAAACTAACTACTCTACCAACCAACCGAACGATCAAAAAGCTAAGGTACTATCTAACAATTAGCTTCTAAGTCCTAGCCAGCCGCAAACGTCCAATACTCGAGTTCCTGCCTCGTCTTGCTACAGGCCCCACTCATACTCTTTCATCGCTTGCAGACTCGCTACGGCGACACTATGTTCGAGCAACCAATAACTGAACAATCACAGAACAATCAATAAGCAATCAGAAATTGACGTCATCGGAGCTGTGAGTAAACATGGCACAGCTACTTTAGTTTGGTTACACAAATTCCATGTAACCATTTCTGATGAACCATTTGGAATGGCGTCACGAGGAGCGTTCATCGTGTACAGATGTAAAGATTACTAAAGAATCGAGAGATCAATAAAACGCTCAAACACACTCTTCGACTTCAACTTGTTTCTGTACAATGTATTCAGTGGAAGAGTCAGGCGTAGTTTACGGGCATTTGACAGATCAATCAATCAACTAATCAATCAATCAATCAACCAATCAATCAACCAATCAATCAATTAATCAATCACCAATAAATAAATAAATCAATTAATAAATCAATCAATTCATCAATCATACGATGAAACTTGACACAGCGTCTCTTCAAAAAATCTACTCAGAGGGGCTCGCAGTCCAACAACTGTCAAAGAGGACAGATTTGTGATAAAAGTAGGAAGAAGATGGCGGAGGCCCAGAAGAAGCACAAAGACAGGCATACATAAAAACAGGCAGACGCACGAACAGACATACATATAGACAGACAATAATTCTCTTTTGCGAACTGCGGTTTTCTAGCTATTTGCTGTGCAAGGTACATGTAGCTTTCGATTCACTTATAGTAACTTATATTCTACGGACGACTGCTTCAATTTACAGATAGTGGCTTAGTTGTAGTCGCTTCTCATCTACAGTAAGTGTCTGTAGGCAAAAGACTGTAGTTTTATTTACACGGTTGGTCGTTATCTCAAGTTCTCAACCCAACGTTCGTAGCTTTCTTTCAACGAATAGTAACTTTCATTAGGCAGATAGTAGTGTCGGTCAACATTATAGTTGTTTAAAATCTAGGAAGGGTCTTTGACGTCGACAGACATTCGATAGCTAGCAGTAGTATTATAAGTTTAACTACACTGTATGATAACGAAGATCATTAGCATTGCACTCCTCTTTTCTTTAGGCTTGGGACTATCAAAGAACAGAGCCATACGATGTTTTAATTGGATTCGTTCAGCTTCATCCATTGTTCTGTAAACACCTTTATATAGCATTGCATTCGCCTTATAATTCAAACCGATCACATTTTGCTTTTTGTATGTGGCCAAAAATTGACATGCAGTGATCAAGGAACTTTGCAGCTCGTAAATATGAAGGAACACAATAATAAACTATTAAAAGGTGTTCAATGGTAGATGGAATGATTTGTAGTTTTATTTCTTTAAGGCAATAAAGGTAGTTGATGTCGACTGATATTTGAATATTCGATTGAAAGCAGTGTTAGTTTCATCTTAACGACACTATTTGATAACAAAGCTCATTAGCGTCGCCCTCCTCATTTATCCAGACTTTGGACTGGCACTGCAAGAGTGCATGAAGTAGCGGTATTTTTACAGGATAAGGTGTGCTTCATTCATTGACTTCTAAACAGTCCTCCGCTGCAAGAACTCAGGCAGTGCCAGTCCCAAGCCTGGATAAAGGAGAAGGGCGACGCTAATGATCTTTGTCATCATACAGTGTCGTTAAACTGCAACTACCACCAATTTGACCTCTGGTACAGAGAAATAACAGATTAAGTAGTTTTGCATTGCGTGATGAAGTCATAGGTTCAAAACGCGTGCTTTCTGATTGTGACAGAGTACAATTGTGAAGTTCGCGTGGACATCAGTGACGGAACCTCAAGGCCCGTTCTACCGACAAATGTACCAGTTTTGGGTCAGTATTCTCACTCGTAGTCATCGTCGTCGTCAATAACATCATCACCGCCACCAACACTTTACCCAGCATATTTTATTCATGTTATGGTCATCATCACCATCGTCAGAAAGGAGGGTGATCTGGTAGAGAGGGGCAAAGATTCCTAACGTCGTGAAAAATTGTTTACTTCGGGCATTCCCGCCTTATGTTCTCTTCTAGTCGTCGTATTAAAGGTGTCTAATGAGAAAAACTGCATATGGCGATATATATATATATATATATATATATATATATAATTCGAAAAATAACAGTGTCGGTATTATACTGACACTACCACTTGCCGAAAGAAAGCTACTAATTATAATCATATAGTAGTTCAACATGGCTAATGATTTTATTTTGATGAATGGTAGTTTTATTTCAACGGATAGTAACTTAAAATTCATGGACAGTGGTTTTAATTGACGAGCTGTAGTTTCAGCCTGCGTACAGCATATTAGCTATCATTATAGAACTAAAAGCCTTATTTCTCCGGATAGTATGCTTAAATCTACTGACAGTAGCTATAAATCGATGAACAATGGCTTTTAATCGACGAAAACTACTTTAATCCTACGCATAGTACCTTTCATTCAACGAATAGTATCTTCAATTACACCTCTAGCATCTTTAAATCTACGGATAGTAGCCTCTCCTCCGGCCCCCATAGGCAGGCAGCGCCAGTACGAGAGCCTTGGTGAAGGCAGCCGCACATACCGCCGCGTAGGGCTGCCAGGTCCTAGTCCGCGTCCCATCAACATAATCACATATTCCTAGAACCATGGCAAAGCTACTCACCCTGCTATTCATAACGGCCTCGACTGCATGATGCAGCCCTCTATCGAAAGCAACCACCCCGTGGCACCCTGCAAACTCCATCCTCAGGGCATCGCTGCGAGCCACCGCCTTCCCGCTCCCTATCGCCCCCCAGCGAATGTTAGGGGTATTCTCGCGGTAGGCTTGTTGCCTGTCCGCCGGGGGTACAGGGTGCCTCACATGGACTGACTTGCCGTCGGAAGCGTCCAGCACGGCGTACAGTTTATCCGTCTTGCCAGGCGGGCGGTGAAACCTATCGTCGTGTGCCTTCAAAGTCTCCTGCGCCTGCTCCATGTATTTATCCCAGGACGGTTTATCAATAGAGCGGGAGACACTGACGTCATACAGCTGACGTAGTAGCTTAGGGATTGCCTCGTCCGAGGAGTTCCAGACGGAGGTCGAGAAGAAGGCCTGTTCACATGGAGACGATTGTTCTACGTCAGAGCAGTGTATGTAGATAGGAGCGTCCGAAGTGCGAGGAATAGAAACGGCGACGTCGCCGCGCTTCACGTGCTTATCGTACTCCGTGTAGTTTGGCACTGCGCCGCCTGTTCCGACGAATATGACGTGTTGAAGCTGGTCGAAAGAGCCTGAGGGCAGAAAAAGATGATCTTATGTTCTTAGTGAAAACTCTAAACCGTGTAATGTATGCAGATGAAGGCGGGGCCTTTAACAAAGTTAGACTCCGAAGGGCGACGTGTCTAGATGATTGTATGCATGAGAGGTAACTGTAAAGTGGAACATACGTGGATTGGAGTAGAGCATAATGGGCAGAGTAGAGTGTAGTTACTGTAGTAGCAAGAGAAGTGGAAAGAGTAGTGCAGAGTAAAGCAGAGCTAACAGAGTAGAGTAAAGTACATAGTAGATAGGTGGGAAGACGAAATGAGCAAAGTAGAGCAGAGTGTAGAGACTAGAACAGCGTTGGAAGACACAGAAATCAATTTGTATGGTGGGGTAGGGAACTCTAGCGTGGGCAGGGAGGCACAGAGCAACGGATGATTGGCACTCAGGGTAGAGCAGGGAGGAGCATGGAAATAAAGAGAGGCAGAGCAGGGTTGCCTACGATGTAGTGGAGCATTGTCGACTGAACTGACCGATTAGTTGGTCGATGTCGCTGGCGTGACTTGGTTTCGTTCCACCCCCAGCTGGAACCTTTCTGAGCTTGAAGGAGACGACGCGGTGGTCACCCATGCGACCGATGGTGTAAACAGTCGTCTTGTCCAGTCCTACATTAAAGACAACCACCTTTCAGTAATTCAATTCCATTTAATTTATTTCATTTTAATTATTCATTTTTATTTAATGAATTTTCATTTCAGTAATTCATTTCCTTTCGTTAATTTCAAACTTCAGTTTTCCAATTCCATTAATATCCAATATGATCAAACAATTCAATTTAATTAGGCTAATTTCACTTCAGTATTTTGTTTAAATTTAGTGAAGTTTCATTTCATAAATCTTCTTTAGACGCCTCATTTCCATCCCATTATTTCCAAATTCAGTACTTTATTTCAATAATTTTATTTTGGTTATTAATGTCATTTAACTTCAAATTTCAGTAACTCGTTTCCAATTCATTGAAATACATTCCATTTAATTCCATTCAAATTCCAACTCTTGTATTCTATTCAGTTCCCAAGCTCTGCGGAAAACAGGATCACACAATAATTAAGCCATTAATAAAGTGAGCCTATGGTTGCAACCTGCGTTGTTTGTAGAGTGTATGACGTAGGACACTTTCTCTTCGAGCATTGTTTCCACCGCTTCCTTCTCACAATAGAGTGCGGTAACCAAGGCAACGGTGGGAGCATCTCTGGCTGAGAGTCGAGGCATCTCAGACAATGTTTTTGTCTCTAAAAAGAACGAATGAATTTGTAAGTGAAAGTGTAATTATATAAGAAGCAAGATCAGTTTTATTGTAATTATTATTATAATTGATATACCATAATAATAATTATTATTATAACTTTCTTATTTTTCCTCGCCCGAGGTAGATACAATTTTTCAGACTGCCAGAAACTAAAATAACAGATCTGTGGACCATAACTATGATTGTTATTAATATTGTTATTTTTATTGTTATTATTTTTTATTATTTTTATTGTTATTATTATTGTTATTGCTATTGTTGTTGGTATTGTTATTGTTATTTTATATTATTATTGTTATTAATTTTTTAATTATTATTGTTATTATTATTTTTATTATTTAGCATGGTAGTAGGCTATTTCTATATATCTATTCACCCTGTAGTTTCCACAGACATAAAATTTATAGATTTTCTAATAAATAATAATAATAATAATATTCTGTGGTCAACTTTCCGTTGACCACAGAAGACGAGGCCTGACCCTCCGGACAATAAAATCTCTACATTAATAATCTCTAAGTCCCTGGGGGAATGAAGTACCTCAAGGCAAAAAATAATTATAATAATAATAATAATAATAATTATTATTATTATCAAGTCATCCTGTGTGAAATGAGTTAACTTAAACTTAGTTGTCAAATGAGTTAAGTCATCAACTCACACATGTCTCATGCTAGCGGGTTCTAATCGAATGTTATACAAATGCACAGTTACCACAAAATGGCATCATCAGTTTATTATTAATAATTTATTGGTATTACTGTTTTTTTTTTATATTATTATTATTATTATTATTACTGTCACTGCTATTGCTATTGCCATTGCCATTACCATTCCAATTACCATTACCTTTATTATTATTATCATTTTTATTATTATTATTATTATTATTATCACCATTGCAATTATTATTTTTTCAGGCCTTGAGCCCCTTACAATCATGTTTTCTCTGATTTATCTTGTAATGTTTTTGGGACCAATAAACAATATGGTTATGGTTATGGTTATTTGACGATAACGAATTTCGCTTCTGATTTACTGTTACCGATGCGATGCAAAATAAATGATTCATCAGACTTTGGTGACAGTTGAAGCTGACGTACCATGTAAGGCGTCCAGGTGATGCTTAGGCGATCGTAGCCAGACTCCGCGGGAAACTTCAAGTGCCAGACCAAGTTTGAGGAGGTCCTTGAGGAAAACAACGGCTTCTAACATATCCGTCAAGCGCACTGACGACAGACTAAAGCAGGACAGACGTCGTTGATGGAATTGAACAATGGAAACAAATGGAACAATAGATTTATAGAACAACAAAAGAAAATACAAACAGTAGATACAAAATTCGAGTAGAAAAGTTATATATTGTATTGCTCTAACAGAGCAATAAGATCAATTGAAACAATGGCTTTATAGTCCAATAACAGAACGAATTGGATCAATTTTATTTATCGAAGAATGCAGGAACGATGGGGCCAACTGATGGTCATTGTTACAAACGAGTAGTAGAATTATTGAACAGAACAATTGAATTATAGAACAGAACAATCAAAAGTATAGAACTGAACAATTGAATCATAGAACAGGACAATCAAAAGTATAGAACTGAACAATTGAATCATAGAACAGGACAATCAAAAGTATAGAACTGAACAATTGAATCATAGAACAGGACAATCAAAAGTATAGAACTGAACAATTGAATCATAGAACAGGACAATCAAAAGTATAGAGCAGAACAATTAAATTATAGAACAGAACAATTAAGTCTTAGAACAGAACAATCAAAAGTATAGAGCAGAACAATTAAATTATAGAACAGAACAATTAAATTATAGAGCAGAGCAATTAAGTCATAGAACAGAACAATCAAAAGTATAGAGCAGAACAATTGAATTACAGAGCAGAACAATTAAATTATAGAACAGAGCAATTAAGCCATAGAACAGAACAATCAAAAGCATAGAGGAGAACAACTGAATTACAGAGCAGAACAATTAAATTATAGAACAGAACAATTGAATCATAAAACAGAACAATCGAATTATAGAGCAGAACAATGGAACTGTAGAACGTAGCATTAGTATGCAATAACAGCGAGAAACTTTTTTTTAGATAAAATATTTTGATTTTGTTAATTCTAACGGACAGAATGATGACTGAAATTTTAAGGATGACCTGAGTAGTTGTTTGGTGTTGAGACAGCTGGGAAACGCTTGGTCCAAATTGTCCATCATCTTCGTTTTCTTCGCATACCAGACGACTGCTCGTCTCACCTTGTCGCGCTTCGCTGCCCTCGTCTCGCTTAGAGGAGTAATGGCCGCTGGAACAGATACAGCAATGGAACACATGTAGATGAGGAAGAAGCCTTTTCAACCATATATCAGTCATTACTTCGCTATAATTATATATCATTGATTCTCATTATCATCTTCTTCGTCGTCTTCGTCGTCTTCGTCGTCGTCGTCGTCGTCGTCGTCGTCGTCGTCGTCGTCGTCGTCGTCGTCGTCGTCGTCGTCGTCGTCATCATCATCATCATCATCATCATCATCATCATCATCATCATCATCATCATCATCATCATCATCATCATCATCATCATCATCATCATCATCATCATCATCATCATCATCATCATCATCATCATCATCATCATCATCATCATCATCATCATCATCATCATCATCATCATCATCATCATCATCATCATCATCATCATCATCATCATCATCATCATCATCATCACCATCGTGATTACTATGACGAGGATGCTAGCGAAGTCCTAAAAATGCGCTATAAAAGTATACATAAAAAAAATGGTGAGTTGGTGGTGTCTCCTTCTCTATCTGTCTCTGATCGTCTCTGTGTCTGTCCGTCTTTATCTACCTCTGTCTGCCGCTTTCTCTCTGTTTCTATCCGTCTCTCTGACCGTGCTTGTGCCAACATCCGTTCTATCGTTCGTCCATTTCAATCAGCCTCGAATGACCTTCCTCCATGTATCACTAAGGACTAAGCTATTGACTGACTTCACTCCATCGGCTTCTCACTATTTGAAAGCGTTTCTCCCAGGGGATTTCGGTGTTGAAAGCGCCTCCGAATATTTATTCTGCGAGAGGCGCTATATAAGTCTAAAGATACTCTGCGATGAGCGACTGTTGGTAGCCATTGCATTGGGACTTCATTGGACATATGGCAACTTATTGAGAATAAGTAAGCTCTTAAATTGTTCAAATAAAGGTGTCCAAACTGAGTTTGAAATCGTTCGTGAAGTGTTCAGCGACATCTTGAAAATGGTACCCTTTGGTTCGCAATCATAGGATGGCGATATATACAGCGCCCACAGAGGCTTGCTCATAGGCGCTTAGTAAAAACCAAATCGAGAAGCAGAGGTCAAGATCAAGATAGCCAGATGGCAAAATCAACGGTGTTTATCAGTGGTGCTGATATAACAGATTTATAACCGATCTTTGTTATTTGGATAATGATAAAATGTGTGAAATTAGGTGTTGATGTAGAAGGAAGACATAATATATTTAGGTCTCATCTGCTGAGTGGCGGATCTCATTGTTTAGGCAGTGAATTTCAAATCAGAGGTTTAGTTTAGAGCTGAAACGAAGAGGGAGAGAAAGAAGGGAAAAAGAGGAATCAACGTAGGATTTGCCTTTAAACGATACGATGAGGTACGATACCTATGTATTCAACGAACTCCCATCTCCCATCAGAAGCAGGTCCTGTTGAAACGGACATGAGATTGATCGTGTGAAGTTTATTCAGTGGAATCTTCTCCCAACTCATGAATCCGTTCTGTCCCTTCGTCATTCCTCTTCCCACGTGGATGCTTCCGTCGCTCCAGCTGATCCAGAACGCCTGGAAGTCATCGGCCTTCAGCAGTCCAGGAGTGGCCTAGTTGCATTCAAGTATTCATAGAATAAATTAAAATTAAAATATTAAATCATTCTGATTCTTATTCAAAATCGAATACAATAATATGACTTTACAATAGTAGCCTACAGTAGTTCAATGGAACAACAGTGCAATAGCTTAACAGGACAATAGTACAATTGTTGAGAAGAACAATAGTAGAATAGTACAACAGAACAATAGTTCGAAAGAGCAATAGTGCACTAGTACTCTAGATCAACTGTAAGGTGATAAAATTTAGCAATGGCAGTAGTTTAATTGTGAACGGACGAACGAACGAACGAACGGACGGACGGACGGACGGATGATAGATGGATGGATCAATGATTCAATCCACTAACGAACGAACGAACCGAATGAGCGAACAAATCCATATTAACCCTGCGTTGGAAATGACGTTTTTGCTCTACTGCTTTAACTTATTCGGAAATGATCTGACGTAAAAGAGGTATTCAATTATGTTGACCAATTTTCACGTTCCACGATATAATACAAAAATACAAATTTTCAGCGCTATGTGTCTTGCGGCTGTTAAGGTCGTTGAAATTGCCCTCCTTCTTTGTTCATTCTCGAGTCTTGCATTATCGGGTATTCGCAAAGTTGTGCGTTGCGACGTTGCTGTGACAGTTTGTAATGCCTAGCGACACCATACGATGACCGTCAAGTTCGCCGACGTAACCTGACGATATCCTCTGTATTAGTATAACAATGATTTGAATGTATAGCGTTTAGCGACAGTTTATGACAATAAAAGCCGTAGTCGTGGATAGATATCATTGTTGCATTATAAAACGCATAATTATTACGATTAAGTCTGACAAATACGTTTACTTTTATGACACCTTTTTATATTAATGACTTGCGTCATAATAAGGAACGCTTTTCGCATTATAAATAATGACACATCTAGAGCTGAATCCATTCTTGAACCTCAGACATCTACAATACGAGGCTTATAACATTAAGACTTACCTTTGAATATTGCATGCCCTAGTTGTAAGGCTGTCAACGGGTACTCGAGTGCCGTCCCAAGGCTAATTACCTGGGCAATGAAATCGGTCGTCAGGTGCCCGACATATGGTAAAAATGCGCAATTCCCTAAATTTCATAACAACATGTCCGCGCGGTCGGGTTCCCGGGCCGTGAATTCAACAGTTTTGACAGCCTTACCTAGTTGCTAAATCTGTAAGCGCCCTTTAGTGGTATGTGTAGACACTCGCCCTTAAGCGTTGCCAACATCATCCACTACCCCAGTAGCCCTATACCTGTTCCACTTCCACGTGTCCCTTTCCACCGTAGCGGATCGCCGACTTGGTGTTGTTCCAGCCTCCAAGAACGATTTCGTACGTGCGTCGGTCCGTGTCGCCGTAGACATGGGACAGGGCGATGTGGGCATCGGCCGACGCGTGGACCCTGAAGGCCACGTGGGTCTTTCGGCTGACGGGGACCTCAGGGAGGTATTGGTAGTCGTAGACGGATGGAGTTAGAACAGTTATGAAGTTCTCTGAGAGACAGAATTTCATTGAGTAATCAGAGGACTTGAAAGAGAGTGAAATTAATGAGAATGAATGAAAATGAGTGAAAGTTTATGAAAATTAATGAGAATTAGTAAAATTAATAAAAAACCTGATGAGAGTTAGTGAAAATTAATTAAAATTAATGACAATTAATAACATTTAATTAAATAGGATAAGATAAATGAGAATGACAGGGAAAGTGGAGGAGAGAAAATGAATGCGAACGAACGAGACTGATTTAGACTTTAAAAAGACACCGGACAAAAAGATAAGTTTTCAAATGACCATTAAAATGTACCATAACATGATTTAGGGAACAGGTGTAATGCAAGGGAAAAGCCATTGCAAACCACAGGGCCTATCACAGAGAATTCACTGTTTTACTTAGCTACTGTACGGGCAAATGGATGAACCACAACGACCTCCTCTTAGCAAAGCGAAGGTAGAGACTACACCACGACTTCAATATAGGTTTACTTATTGACTTTTGACCCGGACCAAATAAAGAGACTGACCAATGGGCGGTTCCTCTCCAATGGAGTCTGGATGAATGGAGTAGCCATCCGTGTCATCCATAGGCTCTGGATCTGGACATGAGGCCAGTTGGATACGGCGCATCTTCGGAAACCTCTGCATCAGAAGCATTGCCTTCTTTATGTATCCGACGTAGTCTGGTCAGAAACGAAGAAAATGCGCTATACAATTACACTCTACTCCGTGTAAGATTAGAATTAAATGTGCCGGAATAAATAGGTGAGAAAAATGACATTGCGTAGTTCCAAATGTTGCCGCATCAAGACTCTTGGTAAACATGCATACAAACGTACTTAGATACATACATGTACAAATGCATGCATAGGGCCCACAATGCGTTTATACATTGCTTTTCGTTGCACGATTTCAGTTTCTGCCTCGTGTAGCATTTTTTTTGCACTTTATTCTACGATATTGCTTGTTGCGTTGTCCATGATTAAATATTTGTGTTGTTTGGTATAAGAGACAAGAATTTAACATTGAGCACTGCAACGTCCGTAATTGCATAATCGTGTTGTATTGTTGGTAGTTGCCTTCTACGTGTTTGAGCTCCTACTGTTGGATGGTTACAGAGTTTAACGACCCCTTTTGACAACAAAGGCCGTTGCAGTCGACAGAAATGTGCTTGGTGTATTACAACACTTACAACTAGCTAGTTTACCGGTTGCTAATTTTTATACCTCTGGGGAAAGTTTCTGGTTCAATGAGCCGTTTGAAGTATTCGGTCGCCTGAGAGATCTTCTCCTCTCGCGTCGTTTTCAATCGAAACCAGAAGCAGAGTTCTCGTCTCTCCTGGAAGTAAAATAAAACAGGAGTTCCTTTTATAAGCAATAAAGTCATTCATTTCATTTAATTAGAAACAGGAACTAGTCTAACTGATTCTATATAAGTATCTCAACGGTTCTATAATGGATGCTGGGAAGCATGTCTGCAAAAGCGAATTGAGACAATGAAGAGGACTGAGATGATGATGATGATGATGATGATGATGACGAAGGCGATTGGATAATGAAAAGTCACATCGTGATGACGATGATGATGATATTATGACATTGGTAATAGTGATGGTGTTGTTGTTAATTATGATGACAGCTCTGACCAGTTCAATCACGCTGCATCAGTTAGAGCCAAACGAAAAGAAGACAACACTGAAGACGTGTGATCGCTTTCTCATTGCAAGCCATTCACTCGTTTACCCTGTTTGTATCCTCGGTGTTGTTGTTTTGGTTGCGAATGTATGCGTAATACCAGGTCCTTACGTGTGGCTTCACGACCCTCGCCAGTCCACCTAGGTCAACAGAATCAGACACTTGCACAAGATCTATTAACTGTAGATAGTCTACGCTTTCATTTAGTGATTGGTTGATTGATTGAGCTATGATTTTATGAATAATTGATCGGCTTACTGACTGACTGTCTGATTGAGCGACCGACTGACCGACTGACTGAATGACTGAATGACTTGACAGACAGACAGACAAACATTCATACATACAGAGAGGCATACATACATACATATATACATACAGGCAGACAGGCAGACAGACAGACAGACAGACTGACTGACTGACTGACTGACTGAATGAATGAACGAATGAATGAATGAGTGAATTAATTAATTATTTATTCATTTATTGACTGGCTGACTGTTTTAGTAATTGATTGATTTATTGATAAAATTGCTCTTGTATCCACTGACCTTCGTTCGGTGTCTGCTTGACCACAATGCCCTTGAACCGACCATCTGTCACGTGATAGATTGGACCTTCTTCCTTGACCTTGGTCTGCGATGACCTGTCCAGCCTCACAACGGTCATCTCGCCCTCTTGACCAGTGGTCATCAGAATAACTTTCAGAAAAATAAACACCACATAAAATACACATATTCAGAGCCTTAAAGAGAAGCTTTTAATTTGACCACGCTGTGTGATAGAGATCATTAGCGTAGCCCCCTCATTTTATCAGGCCTGGGACTGGCACTGCCAGAGTGCAAGAAGTGGTGGAGTCATTGTTATTGTAGTAATTTTAATTTTACGACTCTCTGCGATAACAAAAATCACTGGCGTCGCCCTCCACCTTTTACTAATCTAGAGACTGGCACTTCAAACATGGAAACAGCGAAGGAGTTTTAGGTTGTGGGTTCACCAATGCACCGAAAAACTAAGAGGTGATTGAATAAGTTATGAAAAAAGAAACGGATATCATAATATAACATACAATGCACCGTTTTAAGGGTGTCGAACGGAGATTTTATCTTACAAGTAGTTGTAGTTTAACAACACTATTTGATAGGAAAGATCATTAGCGCAGCCCTCCTACCTTTGAAGACTTTGGACTTGCACTGTCAGAGTGCCAACAGTAAGGAGCTCATACTGAGTTGCACGTTTAACCACGATATTGCAATTGTTCTGTAGGTATATATAGCCTCGTTTGACACCGTTTTAAAGGTGTCGAAGTAGATTAAATTACATCGTAAGCCTACGCTAACCAGTTACAGTTGAACGACACTGTGTGATAACAAGGATCATTGGCGTCGCCCTCATCCTTTCTCCAGGCTTGGGACTGACACTGCCATAGTGCGAACAGTGGTGAAGTAACTTGAATACTCTAATATCCCATAGCTTTCTATCAAAGTCCGAACAAACGGGCAGCCTCTGCATAGAATCCCACTCGTATCTATTCGACGAATAAGAGGGTGGTGGAAGCCTATATGAAGACGGGCACATAGTGTGTCCTAAACGGCGGCCCACAACCCGGCATCGGGCCACGGAAGAATAATTCCGGGTTACCAAAATCCTTCTATATATTTTAATTGAGCAAAATAAATGGTAAAAATAATTGTATGCTACAAGCAGTCAGTTACCCACCTCCACTCCCAGCAATTATAGTCATCATCAAAACACATTCACATCTGCTTCAGTGTACTCAGAGGCCAGCATTGGCTACAAAAATTGAAGTTGGTCACGAACGAGTATTGTAAAAAATTAAATATAACTGAGTTATGGAAAAAAGTTAGAGAAACGCTGCTATATAAAATGCAGCGTTTTTAAAACTGTGGTCCGCGGAATCCTAGGATTCCGTGAGGTGAAGACAAGGGTTCCGCGACAAGCTTTCAGTCAATTTAATGTGATTTTTTTCATAGGAGGCTTTTTGCTTTGAATCCGTGTATAACTTTATATGTAAGAGAATTCAATGACGTGTCATTGTCATCAATATTTGTGTTTATTTTTAATCCAATCTAGGTCAATACCTATAATTGTCTGCATACCAAAGCGTTTGTGCCTACAACAGAATATGTTTCGTTTTGGACAGAGGCTCAGGCAAAAAATTGACATCACAAAGGTTACAGCAAAGACAATTGATAAACGCTGGTATAAAAAATAAACAATTGAAGAGACCACAAACTAATATAAAGTCTGAACTGCTTTCACCTGGACCGCTTGCTCCGTCCTTCTCTCCGTCCGCCATTTTGTTATAACCAACTGCATAGAGTCCAGCCTGACTGCGTGCAATCCCAGAGTGAGCCTCGCTTGCCCTGATATGCGATCATCCAGCCTGGCTTTATCATCGCTTCCAAGTCCCGTCAGCCGAACTTTACGCGAGGATTTCTACACATCAACAAATAGACGCAAACCTTATAAATGATCTCTCATTGTCATTCATTCATTCATACATTTGTTCATTCATTCATTCGTTCATTATTATTCATTCATTCATTCATTCATTTGTTCGTTCGTTCGTTCGTTAGTTCGTTCGTTCGTTCGTTCATTCATTCATTCATTCATTCATTCATTATTATTCATTCATTCATTCATTATGCATTCATTCATTATTCATTCATTCATTCATTCATTCGTTCATTCATTCATTCATTCATTCATTCATTCATTCATTCATTCATTCATTCATTCATTATTATTCATTCATTCATGCATTCGTTCATTCATTCATTATTATTCATTCATTCATTATGCATTCATGCATTATTCATTCATCCATTCGTTCATTCATTCATTATTATTCATTCATTCATTCATTCATTCATTATGCATTCATTATGCATTCATTCATTCATTCATTGATTTATTCATTTATTTATTTATTTATTCATTCATTCGGTCATTCATTCATTATGCATTCATTATTTTATGACATTATTCATTCATTATTTATTCATTAATTTCATTCATTCGTTGCGAAGATTTACATTATTTAGCGCCACTACAAGGGTACTACTCAGGATCGCTCCCGGACGTACCCTTTACCTCCCTTTAACAATGGACAGAAGTCCATGAAAGACCCAGAGCGTGCAGGAACGGCTCTCTGCCTATCAGTAGATTCAGTTCACTCTCGGAGCCACGAACTGGCTCCAGGCTCCATGCGCAGTCGAATATATCATAAGGTCTCTATCAGACAGACAGACAGACTAACATACAGAGTGACAAGCAGACAAAAAAGCACACACACAGACATATGGAGATACTACTAGATAAGCAGACAGACAGCCAGGCATGCGTACAGACAGATGCGCATGGGCCTTTAGACAGAGAGACATAGACAGACAGACAGACGCTGTGAAAGGTAGAGCATGACATAACTTAGCTGTATTCATGTACAAAAACACACAAACGGAGTCACGTGTCATCAACTCTTGGCAAACAAAAACGGTTCAACTCCTCCTCTGTGAGAACAATTATTATTATTATTTAAAACACCATAATTTGGCTTGCGCCTACTTGCTCATAACGGTGCGCCCATGGCTCCTCGTAGCATTGCGTGGCTCAGGCACGCAGACATAATTGCATAATTATTAGTCATTGTATTTGAGAGTGCCTGCCTGAATCAGGGCCGCCGACAGAAATTCCGGGCCCTAGGCATAGACAGTCCCAGTCCCAAGCATGGAACATGAAGGAGGGCGACGCTAATGATCTTTTGTCATAGCCATAGTGTTATTATATCACCACTATCATCACACTCCGTTGGCTTAATTAGACAAAGGGCATCAACCTGGTGAATGAAGTAGGAACTATTCACGCCACCTGGTGAATAGAGCGGAAACTAGTTGCGCTTTATAGTTAAATCTAAGACCGAACATTCGCCACACAATTCACGCACGCAGTTATCGTAGGCTAAATGAATGTGTAGACCTGCTAGCATTGAGTAGTACCATAATATTAGGCCATTCAGCACTGCTCTATCCACTGTTTTCTAGTCTAGCAATGCCAGTCTAAAGCCTTGATAAAGTAGGAGGGCGAAGCTAATGATCTTTGTTATCACACAGTGTTGTTAAACCGCAACTTATACTTAATGTCAAAGGTCAATTCCAGAATAAATGCTGGGCTGAGAACATGTGCGTTAATCGCATTATGGGTGCAAGACTTTCCGAACAAATGTGCGAACGTGTGCCATCAGGTGATCACAAGAAGCACTGCTCAATAGGGGCGTCAATAGGTGGCGTCAACTGAATGTTGTATGATCATGACACTTCACCAAGGATTACATATTCCTCTACCTATGCCAAATGCATAAATAATTGATACTTGAGGAATTCTGACGTCATAGATGGTCATTATTATAATACACGAATGCATGAAAATGCATTTATATAAGCAAATCGGGCCACGTATGTAATTTGCAACAACATATATACATACATATGCATGCATGCAAAGATATATACAAGCACACAGTTATACACATGTGTTAAACAAATGCATCCCTGCATACATACGAACATACGCGAATACATACATACACTTATATGTATGCCCACAGACATACACACATACATCCATACATATGTTATGCAAATCTACATAATCACACATACACACACGCACACACACACACACACAAGTACAGGCAAACTTACCTACATACATACAACGGCGGCTATCCAGTGGGATCGAGGGGGACAAGTCCCTCCAAATTTTACAGATGGGGACACGTGGTACGTTTGTCCAACCACATTTCTTACCCCTCTCATTGGGTGTTTCCCCACCTCTCAAACGAGATCACTGCCTCTGCATACATACTTTAACATACATATATGCACACTGAAGGAAGCGACAATTATATCTATACACGCACTTATATATATATATATATATATATATATTCCACGCCTGATCCCAACTCCGACAAGTCTCTGCGAACGTAAAAAACCCGAACCGATGGTGGACCAAGCAAGTGAGGCCCCACAAAAAATCCTCCAATGCACGCGACGAATTCAACCGCTGGACGACGCCACTATACGATGGAAGTGGCA
>OY365820.1:1636403-1693903 GCA_959347315.1 Bimastos eiseni
CTCCTCCTTTCAAGATGGATAGTGCGCGCGATATTGGCGGGAAGAGGCTGAGGTCCAGAAGGGAATTGATCAGAATAACTATTGGACGTAGTTACGATGATTCCGACGAATAAAACGTTTCCGCGGTAAGGACATATAGCAACATAAACGGTTCGATGAAGGGATGAATTTGCAATAAAGACTGTGTAAGAGGGGTGTCTTCCACCTTCTCTTGGCCGGGTGAGTCTTTATTTTAAGAATGGACATTTAGCATCATTTAGGCCAGTGATGAGAACGCCTAAAGTAGATATCTTAAGGAAGCACCCTATAAGTGCTCGATTACTTTATATAACAATATATGTTTACCTCCGTACACACGTACGAACATGTTTACTTGCAGATATTCATCTTTTAGATTAGAGCGCCTCTGACTAGGTTTCATGAAGGGGCGCTATATAAATTGTTCGAAATGAATGAATGAATTCATTCATACAATACAAATGTAATTTCATATTTCCCTTCTTACGATTAGATCAGAAGTGTCCGCTCGACTCAACGCTACATTTACAGAAAAATAATTTCAAGGTGAAGGACCTTCTCAAGGATCCCTAATACGCAGTAACTGCCTTGGACGAGGATCGAACCCGGCTCGATACCTTGAGGAGGACTTTCACGCCCCACCGATCCGCTCTGTGAATCGCACGGTGGCGCTATATAAAATAGATGAGACGGACACCGGATATGACGTAATAGTAGTACCCGGTTCAATAGAGATCTGTCGCACGCCACTTCAAAGAAGACATTGGTTCAACACGCGATTCTCTGAAATCCCAATATCCCGCTTTGCTCATCGCGTTTAGAGAGGCGTCTGACGAGATGATTGTGTAATACGCAGTTGCTGAACCTCAGGTGCAAATCACCTGAGTCGTATTTTGTGCCTCTGAATCGTTGAATCTACAGTTGCTTCAGCGGTTTCAGGATTGCGGCGGTTAAATCTCCATTATTATCATCATCATTACTATTTTCATTAGCGAAGGTTTGGTTTACATATATCAGAGTGTGAGTAGAAGATTAATGGATGGGGCACAGAGCTTAGGAACAGACTTCTGTACTCATATCCCCGTAAGGTTGACTGGTCCTTCTTTAGCGGCGTTATTGACATCATATGCATTACGCAATGTGCGCCTTGCATGGTTGCCGAAAGCTAAATTCGACCATTGTAATAATTTGTAATCATCAGCTCACATTATTATTGCAATCACACTGCCGTTTGCCAGTTTAACCATGGGTTGATTTTCCTATTATTATTAGCAAACGTGACGTATTTATTTATAGCATTAAAAGGTGTCTAAGTAGGTTATTATTTTGCTCTTAAATAAATGAGATTACGGCTTTCCATTGGATATATAACGTGGCTGCAGCCAGTTAAATTCGACTATTGTAATAACAGGGTGCGATTAGTCTCGTTTTATGCTTGCCTTGAAACTGTTAATTTTAGCAATGGTTCTGGAGCGCTTCTCAGTAGTAGCCTTGAAGGGCGCTATGCAAATCCTTGTTATGAAAGAATGATAGTGAATCCGACCACATGGAATGGACTACCCAAAGAGCTTCACCTACTACCCGAAACCTCATTTGCATTCTAATCATTACTGAAAACTGCCCGTTTTTTGCCGTGGTCGGACCGGGACCGCCTCTGAGAAGATATCTTGAAGAGGCGTTATAATAGATTTGATTGATTGATTGATCGATTGATCGATCGATTGATCGACTGATGAATTGAGTGATTGATTGATGAATTGAGTGATTGATTGATTGATCGACTGATGAATTGAGTGATTGAGTGATTGATTGATTGATTGATTGATTGATTGATTTGTGATAATGAATGAGAACTTGTCATCATAATGTATACGGGATCATTCGGCTGTTTGTCGGTTTTATCACGAGTGCATGAAACGGTTAGGCCTATACCATAGTCGGCGAACACAAAATATTTATAGCAATAGAAAATAATTATTAAAAGGTGTCTACAGTTTCCATTGAAAAAAATGCTCGTCATCATTCTATTACACTATTTTTGGTCATTCTGCAGTTTGTCAGTTTGAAATGAAAGGAAAATAAATATTATTATTAGTCATAGTAAAAAGTAGCCATTAAGAGAAGCCTAGCCCATGGGTGTTAAATGTTATCGACCTCATTTTCTTAGCCTCGGCCAATGATTACGGGTTGCCTTTCCTCTCCCTCGCATCGTTTACGGCGCATTATAAATCGTCGTCATTATTAATATTTTTATTATTATTATTATTTTTGTTATTATTGGGTACGGTGTAGCAGAAATCTCGGGCCAGGCTTCTGCCCTGGCGTGGATTTGAAACCAAGCACCGTCTACTATAAGTCCAGGACGCTAACACTATACAATTGATGGCCTTCGGATTAAACACAGTTTAAGAGAAGTATAGGCCTACATAACCTAGAAGCGTTCGTTAAATCAGTCAATCGCTTCTATTAGAAGTTTGATCAAAAGGCGATGAAATGGAAAAGCTTCAACTTAAACCATTCAAATAGAAACTCATTCAAATATACACTATCAAATTATATAATTTATTTTGATCTATCCCAGATCAGCGGTTCTCAACCTGTGGGCTGCTATCCCCACGGGGGTCGCCTTACGATTTGCCAGAGGTCATGCAGAAATTTGTGAGCAAAGTTAGCGAAGCTTCTAATTTTTGATATTGATGTAATTACGATTAGTTCACTTACTCCTACGAAACGCATTATTCTTTCCTTTATTCGTCTTCTATGATTCGCGGTTAAGGTAGTAACTCAATTAATTTTATTGTTGAGAAAGCAATTACTTTACAAATATTATTGGGGTTACAAGACTAAAAAGGTTGATTCCAAGTCATACAAGCAACTGTATACCTACGTAAAACCTACCGTAGTACCTACATTTTCCTATGTTTGTCTTGCTTCTTGTCTGTTCGTCTGCCTGCCTAATCATGCCTATCTGTAGGTTCTAAACGACGCCTAAAGCTGACTTAGACCAATTGCTTCATATTGTGAATGTCTTAATATGAATGGTTCAAATTATATGGTTCAAATGAAAGGGTAAAATTGAATGCGACGAATTAGTGGTTCAAAATTGAATGGTTCGCCTTGGGAGGGTCAAACTAAATGGATCATTTAAAAACTATGTCATTCCCAATGTGTAAGCTAAATTGACATATTTCGTGACAGCTGACACGTCACACTTTCCTAATAACCAGAGTGCTAACACGCTCTACAACGCCATCCACGCGTTCTGCTAATTATGGGCTTTCGTGATGAGCGCTGTAATCACAGCTCAACTGTCAGTTTCGTCTATTCATAATTACGGCTGATATTACTTGACCACGGTGTAGCGATTCGCTAGCTTAAAGGTCTTCGTCAAAGCGCACCTGAGTGACTGGACCATACCTGTGGCTAACGCGCGGACACGTGGCTAAAGCCTAAGTCGTATGGATGAAGCCGTGCATATGGTAAAAGGATTGGAGACATTTCGGAGACTTTAGTAACTGCCGTTATTTTATCGCTTGACTTGGTCACGCCACGGTTGATGTATGTACGATGATAATTATCGACCGCGTTTCTCGCGTTTGAGAAACGTAAAGCTGTTTCCTGTTTCCTGATCATCATCATTTTGTCGTCGTACGCATTCTGTTTATCAACCCGGTCAGCTGTGCGAAAACAACAGCGGCGACAACAGATGCAACAGCAAAGTAACAATAAAGGCGACAGCAACAACAACAAAAGCAACGGCATCTTAATAACCAGCCTGCAGCTCCATCTTCCCATTTCGCTCATCCATCCATCCATTCAATCGTCCATCCGTCCGTCCTCTTCCTTCATTCTCAGTCCATCCATCCATCCATCCATCCATCCATCCATCCATCCATCCATCTATCATCTTCCTTCATTCTCAGGCCATCCATCCATCCATCCATCCATCCATCCATCTATCATCTTCCTTCATTCTCAGTCCATCCATCCATCCATTGCTGAATTCATCCCTCACTTCCTTTCGTTGTCCCCTCCGCCGTACGTCTATCCGTCAAACAGTAGGACCTCACTCCCTTCTTAACTCCATGCCCTCAGCACTCCCTCTCGTGCTCTCTGTCTGTCTGTCTTTCTTTCTCTGTGTGTCCGCCGCCGTCTCCGTGTCTGTCTATCTGTCTGTCTGTCTATCTGTCTGTCTGTCTCTCTCTTACCTCCTTCCTCTCATTCCAAACTCCCTTCCTCACTCGATCTCTTCGTCACCCGCACTCCATTCCTCTCTCTCTCCCTTCCTTGATCCATTCCTTACCCTCTCTTCTCCCTCTATCTCCTTCCCGTCTGCTCTCCCTCCCATCCTCACTCTCTTTACCTCTGTCTCCCTCCCTCCCTCCTTCCCTCATCATCCCTCTCTTCCTCTCTCCCTTCTTCCCTTGTGAAATCAAACAATTCTTCTGACAAACCGAAATTACGCATTCCTCTAAAAAAATAACAACTACAAAGAAGAAAGAGAAAACAAATTAAACGACACAAAAAAGAGAACAATGGTTGCAACAACAGCAAAAACAACAATAAAAACAACGACAACGTCGACAACACACCCCAACGACCCGTCGCCCCCTCCCATCAAAACGCCCACCCTCCCGAGATCTAACCTGCCGGGGGCAATCCATCGGACGACAACCACAAACCCCAATTCATTCCACCCCAAGCGAAATTACACGCCCCTGCCTACACGGAAAGAACTTCCCTCCCGCGGAGAACAACGTTAATTGATGAGCAATCCGGCGAAACGCTACCTACGTGACTCGCCTAGCCCCGTATATTCATCAATCGCCCGTTGTTTTACGGGTTACCCCCTCAAACGTACCCTACAGTGTCTACCCGATGGGTGGAATGTTCTTTCCCCGGGACCCGGTCGTTATTCGGTGGCATTCTCGTGATAAATAAACATAATCTTGGCAATTTGCGTCCGCCATGAAAATAGTCCGATAAGAAAGAACTGCGCGGGAAGACACGATTGATACGATTGCGTCACGCAGAACAATGGACTGCGTCGATCGGATGGGGTGACGGATGGAGGAGAGGAGAGACAGAGGGACGCATGGACAGATGGATGGAAGGACGAACGACAGGACAGACAGACGCATAGACAAAAGGACGTACAGAAGGACGGATGGACGAAAAACAAGACAGATGGACAAAATGGACAGACGGAAGGACAAAATGGACAGACGGAAGGACGGAAGAACAGACAGAATGTTGACTAGTCCTTCTTTCGCTAGGCGGTAGCGATGCGCACATCAGGTGTATAATGTGATGGGCACCAAGCATGGTTGCTGTACAGTTAAATTTAAGCCCTGTTTTAATTAGCCAGACATCGTTTGTACTGCACTTATTATCATTCTTTGACGCTCTTCGTCCAAGCATGGGGTTGGCATTGTTAAATTACAAGAGGGGTAATTAAGAAACCAAATTTCAGTGTAGCGACACTGTGCAATAACAAGGGATCATTTGCGTCGCCCTCCTTCTTTATCTAGGCTTAGGACTGGCACTATCATATGATCAACATTGGCCAAGTTAGTAAAGAAGTGATCTAGTGTTACGAAATTGTGTGAGAACAAAGATTATTAGATGCATCGCCTTCCTTCTGTATTTGTGCTAGGGACTGGCACTGCCAGAGTGCTCTGCTTCCGGAGTTTAGTTGTAGTGTTAAGGTAGGTTGTTGAAGTCTATCGACACCGTGTACTAACAACGATCATTAGCGACGCCTCCGCCTTTATCTAGGCTTGGGACTAGCACTGTCAGAGTACAAACAGTGGAGAGTTACTGCTGACATGTAAAGCGCAAACTTGCTGTGTTACTTTATAAGGTCAACATCATACTCAAAAGAGGTGTGTTATTGTATTGATGATTTTCACTGCTCTACAGCCAAGGTCAATAATATTATTCTCCATATAGTCCACCCAAGCCCCGAACCAGATCCTTACGTATTCAAAACACAAAACCGAGGTTCTAATCGGAGGCCATTCATTCCGCAGATCTGACTTTATTTCGTTGTTAGAACAGCCGTTAAAGTTTGCCACCGAAGCAAAAGGCGGACGATTCATACGTCCAGCGGCTGACACGCTATCGGCTGCTCCCAGCCGCTGGGAGAGGTCTTGTCTTTGAGCGGACGGCGTTGCGAACACACGGCGATATCAACGCTACCTCTGATGCAGCAACTGGGAAGAGATAGACGCAAGATGAAAGAAGTTAATGCGCCAACTGCGCAAGCCGCTGAGTGCTAAGCGAGCTATGGCTGGTGTAATTAAGATAAGGCTGTAATCGGCTGAAGCCGAGGTCTGAAGGCTTGGCCGATGCTAGACGAGACAGGATAGAATAGCAGAAAACGAGGGAAGAAATTCAACTCACTCGTCACCACTCTTTATTCTCTGTGTCGCAACACACCTTTCTTTTCAACTACTTATGAATACCTGACTTCTATTATTACGTTAGCATAGTAAAGCGATCCATTCAGTTTTGACATTGCCCCTTTTATGAACACGAGAAACCAGTGTTAAACTTTAAACACAATTTTTTACGAGTAGAATGCATAATCAATTACTTTACAATACTGCACATCTGTATAAGCTCCAAAGCGACTACGTCAACATTTAATTATTGGCGTCACATGTGACGTGCAAAGAGTACGCCTGTCCGCCCAATTAATAACACGTGCAAGGTCATTTTCATATGATTTTTTGTGCGACTGGCGACTCATTCAGTTTACTGTTCATTGTTTGTCAAATGGTATGAATTATTTGTATGAAGTGACAGTTAACTTCATATAGATCAGTACAGAGAGCATCTCTGAGTAGCTACCTTGAAGGGCACATATAGAAATACTCCATCACAAACATAATGCAAGGGACACCTCTGCATGTATACATATATATATATATATATATATATATATACATATACATGCATACATACATACATACATACATACATACATACATACACACACACGCATACATACATACATATATACATACATACATACATACAAACATACATACATACATACATACATACATACATACATACATACATACATACATACATACATACATACATACATACATACATACATACATACATACATACATACATACATACATACATACATACATACATACATACATACATACATACATACACACATATACACACATACACAAACACGTACATAAATACAATACATACATACATGCATACATACATGCATACATATATACATACATACATACATACATACATACATACATACATACGTACGTACGTACGTACGTACGTACGTACGTACGTACGTACGTACGTACATACATACACACACACACATACACACATACACACATACATACATTCATACATACAAGCGTGTATAAAAACATATAAATGTTCATATACATACTTTTTTACAAGTAATATTCGCGATGAACGGATAAAAGGATAAAAACAAACCTCTATAATATCTATAGAATTAAACGCTAAATATTTCATCGAGATCAAAATTTTTTACTCCCAACTATCATGGATATTATTTTGCGACAGCTAAAAATTGATGTCAAAGTGACGTCATTGCAGTGACATATTTTATTACAATATGGCGTTCAGTGACGATGACGAAATAATAGTGAAACATTTGCGCCAAGGTCAGAATTACAGTGCAATTCGAGCACGCATCTTAAACTAATAAAAAATTGATTTATTTTACATATTTTATTACCGAAATTCGATATTACCGACCTTCTTCCAGAAGTGCGATGAGTAGGCGCTACATAATCATTCAACTTATTTGTTTTTATATTTATTGTAAACGAAGCAATTACTGCACAATTTATTAAAGTACTTTTTTAATTCTCTGGTTTGGTTTTTTCGTTCAGCGTGAATGTTCATGCGTGTGTGCTTGGATGTGCATATTATGTTCCCGTGGATAAATATATGCATGCAAGGTGCTTGCGAATTGTGGTTAATCAGACAGGGACAGCGGTCGGCCGAACAGAAGCGACGCCTGGGCGACGGCCGCCGAAGCGTGTCAACGCCTCAGGGGCCCGGTCTCACGGTCGGGGTGCCCTTCCTCCCTCGTTCCGTCTCCCACCGTCATTCCTTGCCCGGCCGCCCGTTTCCGCGATCCCAACCGGGGTTTATGCGTCCGTAAAACAGCCGGCCGCCAAGGTCCGGAGATCGTCGTCTCAAATAAGAACCCCTGCCTGTCCGCACCCTCCACTATTCGTAGCGCCCTTGACGCGGTAACTGCTACACGAGACACTAAAGACGTTTGCGTAATGCGTCGTGCTTCGAGAAATAGAACCGCTGTATAAGCCGTTCATGCGAATACGCTGCGTCGTCGGCTTCTACTGGAGCTTTTATTTAGAAAGCCAAATGGGTTACTACGACTGCGTCAATGTCTCTTGATGTTGTTTGCTGATATCAAATTAGAGTGAATGTGTCGTAAAATTAGAATTATTAGATTTCACACATTTAGAATAATTTGCTTGTAAATTTGAACAAGAAGGTTCTTATTAAAACTTTAAGGTTAACTTTTGTGCATTTCATTCAGCACATTGGAAAAGGCGATTTACACCGCGAGGGACATATCCGGGATTTGACCTTGCACCAAAACGAAACGAGAAACTTGGCTATTGTGGACTTGATTTGGCATAGCGCCGATCTCCCTAACGTGGCTTTTGTGGAAATAATGGAAAATTTACATCACATTAAATTCATTAGGCCTACAGAATAAATATTTCTTGAATTGCTCTTACGGGTAGACAGGTATCGAACTCGGTTCCTCAGTTCTGCGCCCCAGTGTGTTCTCCATTGCTCTACGGCCCAGACTCCCAACAGGATCAAATTCCTCCCCGTTCGCTGCTCCTTAGGAACAGGAAGTGGATCGATTGCACTGATTACGATTATTGCCCGCCGTCACTCCGTCATAAGCCGGAACTGCTACTCCAATCTCCGGACGCCTTTTGTAACCGATGTTCGCACGCCCTATACCGTTTCAATGTCCGAAGTCGTTTCACGGATACAGATGTCTCCACTGCAGTGTCTGTGTTTGCGGAATCTCGTTCGTTCAATGGCTTCATCCGTCAAGAAGCTATCGCCTACAAAATCTCCGACATTGTCTGTTTCCACTTTGCCATCCTCGTTCCCACTCTCTGCATTCGTTCATTTTCTTTCCGTCTCACTCTTCCGTCTTTCCAGGACAATTCCTGCGTCAACTCCACCTCCTTTCGGCATCCTTCCACGAAACTCTCTTTTTCCTACTTCATCTCCATCTCGCTCTTCCCTTTCCTTAGGCTATGCCCTCTTCCTCTCGATCTACCCATTCCATTCTTCCCGGAATTCTCCCAATTCCATCTCTCCGTTCGTCCCATACATCCCCCTCTTCCTTTCCGCCTCCACCTCGTCACTTTTTCCAAAGATTTCCCCCTTCCACCGCTTTCCGTCCATTACTCCCGGATCCCCACCAGCGATACATTCATAAATGCGCTCTATTTGTAAATCACAAATCAACCGCGTGGCTTTCGGCGGAAGGCTAAAACTGGACGCCAGTTTATCGAACTGTTCCCGGTCTCTGAGCGATCCCGACCGACGAATTTATGGGTTGGTCGAGGTCTGTGGGCTCAGCCGGCGATGAAAACCTTCCGTCTCGTTTCGTTGTGGCGTTGACGAATTGTTCCCGATTTACGGAACGAGTTTTGCTGTTGAAAACGACCGACCGCTCTTGTATTATAGGCAACAAGCCAGGCGTATCAATCTTTCCGTTCATTGTGTCCCGTCAATGTTTTCCGTGCGCTTATACCGGTCATACATGCCTGTATCAATCGCTAAGTACATTGCTGTTGAGTACGTTTGCAAGCAATGTATGTCTGCCCGTTGTGACGTTTCGGTCGAGTATACATTGAAGGCAGATGTTTGTGTGTGATTGAGCTGTAGCGAACAATTGCGTTGCTGTTTGTGACTGTGGTTCTTCGGTGATGATACTGAACATAAAAGCCAGAAGTTTTACTGCGGTAATCTGTTTCGATTGCTGGTCGAAAATTATCGAACATTCCACCTCGGACTACCTGTATCAGTTCGTAACTCTCTCTCTCTCCATGTATCTGCCCGTAACTGTCTCTGTCTCTCTGTCTCTGTTGCCGACTCTGACTGTCTCTGTCTCTGTCCGTCGCCCTGTCTATCTGTCTGTCTCTGTCTGTCTCTGTCTCTGTTTCTCTCTCTCTCCCTCTCCCTCTCTCCCTCTCTCTCTCTCTCTCTCTCTCTCTCTCTCTCTCTCTCCGGAATCGTGTGCTATATAAATCGGGTGTTACGTCGGACACGTGACGATTGTTCGTCGGTGGGTTGTAAACTTCGGCGTCTGGTCGATTGTCGGAGTGTAGTCGGCAATTAGGCTAACAGCCCCATCAATCGCTATGCTTCGGTGGTCTTTCATGGGGCTGCAGGGGAAGCCCTTACCACGCTGCAGTACACAGTCCGAACAACTGCAAAGACGAAATCGTACAGCGAGGTTATAAGGGCGGTTGCTATGCAGCTGGTCTGGGTAGGGAAACTTAACGGGTGAAGTATAAAATTGTTGTAGTAATGACATGTCAACAATAATTTTACATGTTGAAAATTCGTGCGTGTTTAAAAGTCGGCTTAAGGTTCGGTGGCAAGGATTGCAGGGTACGAGAAAGAGATGAGGGAGACGGAGAAGAATAAAAGATAAGAAAGATGGAGACGAGGAAGGAGGAGGAGAAGGAGGAGAAGGAAGAGAAGTAGAAGAAGAAGAAAAAGAAGAAGGAGAGGAGGAGGAAAAGGAAGAGGATGAAGCAGACGAAGGATGAGGTGGAGGGGGAATGAGATGAAGAGGAAAAGAAGAAGGAGAAGAAGTAGTAAAAGAAGAAGGACAAGGAAAAGAGGGAAGAGGAGTGTAGAAGGGGAAGAAGATGATGATGAATAAGAAAAGAGGAAGGAGAAAATGAAGAAGAAGATGACGATGATGAAGATATTATGAGAAAGAATGAGAAGAAGAAGTTGGAGATCAAGCAGAGGAAGAATTAAGGAGAGGCAGAATCTGTATTATATGGTTGATAAAACAACAAATTTATAGAGAGGAAGGAGTTGCAGAGTATAGGTTTGCCTACCGTAAGATATATATCTCATCCAGTTTCTTTCAAACATATTACCAGACATAGGTGTACGGTAAATAGCCTAGAAATATCCCAATAGATGAATATATGTATATTTATCCATATATATATATTTTTATATATTTATATATATTTATATATATTTATATATACGAATATTCACATGCACATTCTAGTTTCTTTGAAGTGCGTTTGGGACCAATAACTTAAGTTGAGTCCGTGTAACAGCACAATGCGTCGAATCACAATTGGCTGCCTTTGCATGCATACGGATATTACACACCATGAATTTCTATATAACAGTATGGCATTTTATCTGGGTGCTTTCAGAGTTTAGTGATTAGCTACCCAGGGTTAAAATCCCCGCCAGAAATTTGCGTCGAGAATTTGTTAAGCTATTGCAAAATACACCTTGACGGCAAGATATTTGATTTTTTCAATTGATATGTTTCCCATCTACTTTGCGATGTACAATTTTGGAAGTGCTCTTTTGGACAATAAAGCAGCGTTTTAGACGGTCAACATAAATAAATGGAGAAAATAATATTTCCGGGGCCTCTACTGTCCATAACACAACACATTAATCAACATTACATGACATATAAACATACAGTAGTGGAAATAATTATTGCACCTCGCTAAGAACTACAAATTGGTTTAATACACATAAAGTCAGTGTTTTATTGATTTCACTAAAATTATTTTGTAAACAAGAACAAAATCTGTCATGGCATATTTTCAGCAATGTCTGTTGGTGGAGACAAGGATGAAAATAGTAAAAATGCTTTGTTCCGACTCATTTCGATCTAATATTATGTTGCACCGTATCTAGCTTTGGTCACAGGACGATGCAATTTATACTTTCACCGCTGTGTGTTGTATAAAAGCACAAATATACCATCATACATATTATTCATGTATGTTACAGGATATGTGTGAAACTTTGGATTTTGTAAAATACTTAGGCAATTTGTAAAACCCTAATCTTACACTAACCCTAACTCTAGCCCTACATTAAGCCAAACCCTAACCCTGAGCCTAATCATATGCTTAACCCTAACCCTAAATAGGGCATTTTACAAACTGCCTAAAAGCTATATGAATTTTATGAAATGCCCAGTTTCACACATTGCCTGTAACAGATGTATATATAGTTCTATAGGGGAGACCGGGGCAAGAAGGGCACCTTTTTAGAAGATATGTCATACTTTCGTTAACACACAACATTGTGCCACAATTTTTCGTAGGCGTCGTGGCAACCAGCTAACTTGGCAGAGCTAACATAAAAACATTCGACATCGACCGCAAATGACAGCATATTTAGTAAAATAAGCAAAAATGCAAATTGAAATTGGTGCCACTCTTACCCTCCATTTTGGGTATGAGTGGCATGTACTGCCACTCATGCCCAACTCATGCAAAAAATCAAACCAAAAGTTGTTTCGCCAGCTCTTTTGCTGAATATGGTGTTCAGTTGTGTATCGCATCAAACCAGCTAATTAAAACGCAAGGTAAAGGGTTTACACTTGCGCTTGTTTTCTTGTCAGAAGGGGGTGCTACTCTTACCCACATGCCTCTCTATTGCCCCGTCCTCCCCTACACAATATACATATACGTATATATTCGCCATTTTTAAAAGTGTATACTACGCGGTTCAGAAAACGCTTAAATCTGTCTTAGGCAAGCATTGCTAGTTAACATTCAGATCTCATAATAGCCAATTCTTCTCAACTTCCCCTTAAAAGCCACGACAGGTTCTACGGGGAGAGACCCATCACCACAACCATTAAAGAAGTCTACATCCAAGTCGTCAACAAATTCCACCCTCAGATAATGTTCCATTTCATATGCTGAATAATTGATGCCAGTCGCTTCGGGCGTCCTTTGTTTTTCGCCCACTCAAAGAACTTCGGTCGCACGTGTCTTTAGGTCTAGATTATATAGTCCAACACGAATATTCGTCGACCGTTGATTAAAGTATATTAAACTTGCATAGTATCATTATATCTTAGAGGCCTGTATATGTATTAGAGTCAAACCTCTTTCGTATAATTATGTCTAACGCTAACGTTCATAAACGTTTAGATTTTCATGATATGTATATAAATAACTTAAATACTATTAACGATAATTACATGTTGCATTTGCGATAGCTAACCAATGCCCTATAGGTGCAGCCTGTGGCAATTTTGACTATTGCTCTCACCCACCCTCTCTCTCCCCTGCTCTTCCTCTCCCTTCGTCTCTCTGTCTGACCGTCCGTCTCTCTCTATCCCTATCTCACTATCTATCTGTCTCTCTCTGCCTCTCTGTATGTGTGGCTGTCTGTCTCCCTCTCTCTCTCTCTCATGCACACACGCAAATGAACACACACACTACTTATATGTGTGTAAATATATATATATAATGTGTATATATATGTGTATGTGTGTGTATATTATTTGTATGTGTCTGTACGTGTAGGTGTATGTGTGGTTCTGTGTATGCATTCTCCTGCTTGTGTGCGTAGCCGATGGCTGTTAAGAAAATTAATGACGATTGCAATTGTGGTAATAATTTGTTATTCCTTCGTTTATCTCTATCTCAATCTCACTATTTCTCCTTCATGTATCTCTCTGTCCGCCTCTTCGTCTCTTGTATATCTGTCTGTCTGTCTGTCTGTCTGTCTGTTATCTGTCTTGTATATCTGTCTGTCTGTCTGTCTGTCTGTCTGTTATCTGTCTTGTATTTCTGTCTGTCTGTCTGTCTGTCTGTCTGTATGTTTGCTTGTTTGTTTGTCTGTCTCGTTCTCCTTTCATGTCTTTGTTTTTCATTGTGCTTTGGCAATTGCTAGGAGCGATGCACCTATAATCGGGGCAATTATCTAGCTCCTTTTAGGTAGGATTTCCTCGATACTACAGAAGCGAGTCCGGAAGCAGTGATCTCTGCTCCATCGTTGCTCAATCAAAACATTCGAAAGCTATGAACATCTGAAGGATTACATAGAACAATTGCGCTATAGAAACGTTTTTCTCTCATTTCTGAAGCATGGCGATCTATTCTGTAACCCGCAGTGTATGAAAATCAGCGATTGCGAGTTCGAGTCTACTGCGCGAGATTGTCTTGCGCATCACGTTTAGGTATACTGATGACGCGCGCGTGTAAGGTACGATAGAGGAGCATTTACTTTACAAGGCAAACATTCATTATTATATTTAACTATTTATGAATATATATAATTATGTTAATTTCAGTAATTTATTTAAATGAACAAATACTTATTTATTCCTACTAATGGATTAGCATTTTAATTCAAATTTATATATACAAAACGGACATGGTTAGAAAGACTGACAAGCAGAGGAAGATAGAGAAACAGACAGAGGAGGAAAAGAAATACACAGGTACAAAGACAGACACAGAGACGAACAGAGGAAGAGAACACTACAGCAATGATACTAACAAAGAGACGTTAAGATGGACGGAGTAACTATGGGCAGAGAGTGAAGAGAGGCAGAGACAGTGGCCAAAGCACAGATACAAAAACTGTCACGGCACATACAGGTGCCTCCAAGAAGCACACAGGTGAAGATACGGAGACATGCAAAGAAGAAACAGAAGGAGACACACACAGAGGAACGGACGCGGTCAGAGAGGCATAAGAGACAGGCACACACACACACTCTCACACACCAAGACAACCAGCGTGCATTGTTGATGGCTTTTCGTTTGTGGCTTTTCATTAGCGACGCGTTCTTTTAATTGAGTGTCAGATCAATTAGCGTTGCCATGGAAACTGCTTGGCAACGGAACAAACCAGTTGGGCGGCTCCCTTGACTTGCGTAAATGGGGGTGACGACGAGGGGTGAGATTGGAGGAGCGAAGCCCGGATGGGGATGTGACAATGATGGAAAAGCCGTCGTCAGAAATGATTAATTCATGACGTTATCATTGCAATCATTCATCATTTTTACGATGATGATTACGACGACGAATATGAAGGATACAATAAGCAGACAGTGATAACGACTACTACGGCAATGGTGATGGTTACGATGTTATTATATAAACTATGAGGAATTGGAAATATGAGACGTAGACATAACATTAGTGAATTTCTATCGAGACTGGTGGAATCCTTTCTTCAGCGACTGGGATAATATTAATAATAGTAATCACAATGATGATGATAATAATAAAGTAGTGGTAGCAGTAGCAGTAAGTGGAATAGTAGTGGGAGTAGTAGTAGTAGTAATACTAATACTAATAATAATAATCATAGCCATTGTCATGTTCATAATCATAATAATAACCATTATAATAGTGATTTTCACTTCTTATTCCAGTTTGGTATATCCAGGCAATGGAGCATATTAATATTATTATTATATCTGTCGTCAAAATTACCTTACCATCATTATCAATCATTATACGGACTACCTGTAACGTAACCACCCACTCGGGGGCGCCTGTTTCCCAACCCCAGTTCCAGACACAGATCATGGCGTCCAATACCGAAGACAATGCTACGCCAGACAGACGATTCCACAATCCACACAGCGGATTAGCGTCACGCCCTATGACTTGGATCAGCCGGATGATCCGTCTATCCTTAATATACTAATTAGTGGAAAGGATTGGTTTCTGTATGATATGTGCTTATACCCATGTATGTTTGTATGTTGTGTGGGTGTCTGCGTGTATGTGTGATTGTATGTTAGTATGCATGTATGTATGTATGTATGTATGTATGTATGTGGTACTACATATATGTACGCTATCTGCAACTTCATCTCGTTCCTTGCGCTCTGTTTATCGTCTAAATCCTTTTCTTCCTAGGACTAAGACTGCTTTGACCCAACACTGTTATGGGTCCATACATCTGGAATGACCTTCTCCATCATTAGGAGCTGAACTAACGACTGGCTTCACTCCATCGGGTTTCCGTGCTAGAGTGACTCTCACAATCCATTCTGCGAGAGGCACTGTATAAATCTAAAGATACGATCTGTAGCATGTATGTATATAATTTGCATTCGTGTATGTAACAGTACTGAATGTCATTAATGCATTGGATAGAAGTGCGGCTCTGATTCCTGAACTTAATGCACTAAGGCGTGAGCATAGTCCGTAACTGTTGTACCCAGACTCATAAGAAATATAAGACAGAAATTCTAGACATTAAACAGTCTTTTTTTATCATCCGTTTTATGTTGAATTTTACGTTTTACTCGAACCAGGCTCAGAACATATACTTGGATGTAATTAATGTTTTTATTAATTTGCTCTTGATTACAAGGTGTCGCTAATCCTGGATAATAATTTATGCACTGGCCGACAATTGACATGGTTCGACAATTAATACAATTCGCTCGCCTTGTAGACTGGATGCTAAGTAGCTCCAACGCACGAATAGCACGAGCCTTTGTGAAAAAAAACTAGCCATGATGGAGCTCTACACATCGTTATAAATATCAAGAACTTAGTTAATCTTAATTTGTAACATGATTTAGTTGGTGAGAGTTAATTAATTTAGACAAAATTTTTATGAGCCAAAAACTTAGGAAATTTCATTTCCTTGCATAATTATAGCATGATTTATTTGGCGACATGCATTTAGACATTTTTTTAGCCATAAATTCTGGAAATGTTACTTATTTATTTACAGCATCATTTATTTGGTGACAGTTATTTAATTTAGATATCATTTCCTGAGTCAGAAACTTAATTTATATATTTATAGCAATATTTATTTGTTGAGAATTAATAAAGCTAGACGTTTCCTGATCCAACCTAGCATGTAATGTGCTCTTCTTATAACGAGTTTCAACAGCTGCTGATGTTGCCGCCGAAAGTATATGCTAGTTTCAGGTGTTCTTTTGTAATTTTCAGAGGTCCATAAAGCTGCACTGTTTGCTTAACAGGGCAACAACATTTGACAATTCGTAACTGGTTGGGGCTGTTAACGCGAGAGGTCTTATTGTTCAACTACACCTTCAATCAGTGGTTGACGTAATGAGCATTAAGTGATTGTAATTACGATTATTTTGATTTAAAGATATCAATGCAGTCACTGTAGATAAATAGTTTCTATTTAATCCCTGATTATAGTTTCGGTTTAAAAACGCTGTGCTATAAAAATACGATTGGCGCCGCCCTCCTCCTTTATATGGGATTTAGACTGGCACTCCCGAAAGCTGGAAGACTCTTAGGCGATGCGATAACCCGAAGCTACTTCGTCTTGCTGAAGATGCATTGCAATCGGCTTTTGTTCTTGTGACGCCTGACAAATTGCCCTCTTCCACCGATGCAAATGTCCCTGCCCTTCGGTCGTTGCCCGCCAACGGATTGCCCAGCCAACGGATTGCCCATTCAACGGATTGTCCAGTCAACGGATTGCCCAATCTTCTTTATTTATTGCCCGAAGCTTCTGTGGCGCCCGATTGAACGGAAAGACGCGTCTCGATGGGATTCGGATTCGAACCCGTCTACGGGTTTTAGATCGTTTCATTTCGAACCGGTTCTTAAATCATTCGTCATCGCCTGAGGCGCCACATTCGCTTCAAGGTCGACTCGACTGTCCCCCGCATATTGGATATACGAAACTAATGGCTGGGTTGATTGCACACTAATGTGGTGGCCAAGCCAGCGCTTCACGGTCTACAACATAGGCCATCTGTTAACCAATCGTGGAATGAGCGTAATTATTACAAAATGAAATTGATCACAATGATCTATTATAACGATCATTTCATACGCCTATGTTCATGTGTAATGTATACATACAAATATAATAATATTTACACCTACACATATATATATATATCTTTAGGCCTACATTACACATACACGCACTCAATCATATATATATATATATATATATATATACATACATAGGTGTGTATAAATACATACATCCATACGCAAACTTAAGTTCAGGCATAGCCCCGTGTGATCCTGTTAATAGAGTTGGTCTCCAAAATGTTTCCGAAGACTATTCGCAGAGCAACAGGTCGACGATATTCGCCTGGAACTCGGCATTTATAAGGGTCGAGCGGATGAAGTCCGTCTAGAAGTGACAAAAGCAATCGCCACAGCAATTACTCCTCACGTTGACGGATCTCTCTCTCTCTGTCTCTGTCTGTCTGTCTGCCTGTCTCTGTCTGTCTGTCTGTCTGTCTGTCTGTCTCTCTCTGTCTCTGTCTCTCTCTCTCTCTGTCTCTGTCTCTCTCTCTCTCTCTCTCTCTCTTCACAGCAGAAGTTGCCAAAGTCTCATCTTAGCAACCAATAAAATTGGTACCGAATTGACAGAAATGTCCCTTTGCGACTGAGGGCGCCGGAAATCGTGTGTGGCCGATAGTTATGATGGGTAAAGTAACCGAGTAAGACCATTCGCGCTAATCAACTATTCTATGTATTAAATCCTATTTGTACATGGGAATCTGAGTGAAGAAAATGCTTAATTAGTTAAATTTGTCATCTTCCTATCAACCCTTGGTCTATCTAATCTGCATATCTCTCAACTCTTCTCAAAACGTAGGCTGGCCATTACCAGATGAATATTCGCTATGTAGAGATAATATCTCTGCGTAGAGATAATATCACTGCGTAGAGATAATATGTAGAGATAATATCTCTGCGTAGAGATAATATGTAGAGATAATATCTCTGCATAGCGAATATTCATCTTGTAATGGCCAGCCTACGTTTTGAGAAAGGTCGATATATAAATTATATATATATAATTTATATATATATATATATTTATTTATTTATATTATATTATAGGTGATAGGTGTGTTATACTCTCTATCACTTCATGTTCGCAACACTCTCAGCGAGACTGTCATTTGCCCTAAACTGAAAAATTGCCTTTTCAAGTCGAATTTTGGCTCCTAATGCAAAGTTTTATCCGAATTTGTTGTGCATTTCTGAACTATTGTAAGGAGGGCATTGTATCATATTTTAGTTGTATTGCTGTTCTCATTACATTTTGACCAAAGTCAACCATGTAGTGCTTTCAAACTTGCAAGACGTGATCTGGTCTAAACATGGTTTCAGCGTCACTGTCATGGAAATGCGTGGTGCTTCTGCGCCCCAACTTTCAGCCACACAGCACACGGAGAAATAACTTCTGCGGCCGAAGGGTTTTCGCATGCACCTAAAAACGACGCTAGTCCTAACCCTGGCTTTAAAGTCTAAAGTTCTAAACGACACTCACGACGCACATTGAGAAAATTGAGGTATCTTTAATAGTGCGCATGTGCCGATGGTTGCGCATGCGCAAATGTCATCACCCGCAGAATTTTTATGTGTCGCTCCGGTCGCCGAAGTAAATTTTCGTCAATATTGTTGCGAAATTTTGGGCCGCAGAGGATTTATCCCACTTAAAAATGGTCGAAAGAAACGCCTGCCGGACCGGGGGATGCCGATCTCGTTCCCGCTAATCGCCCGGTCACGAAGAACTTGCTATCACTTATGTAAGATTTACGACCGCGTTTGTATTTAGTGGCGCTGCGGCTTCCCCCTCCTCTGTCCGATGTCCGAGCAACTTAAAACTCACTCTGATGAATCGCCGTCGGTCGCCTGGCGTCGAAGGCTAGTCACGACCCGTCCCGTCAGTCGGATCCGTGGACTGTAGCGAGATGGACGGAGACAGAGTGACTGTTTGTTAGTCAAGCGGCGGGCAGACGGAACAATACGTTACGTAGCAGCGATTGTTTCAAGCGAGCGCTTTGTCGTCGGCTGTCGTAACAACGTGCAGCGGCTTAGAAGAAACGAGCGCTGATCGAGCAGTGCGCATAAACCTGTTTCGTCCAGTCTCGTCATCACAGGCGATCGTCCACCGTTTAAGCCGACGCGACGGGTCGGAGCGGGTCCAGAGCGTTGCGACGTCCACCATGAATTCTGATGGCCCGTTGAATGAGGGACGATGGGTAGAGAGCCTGTGTGGGTCTGGTGGTAATAGTCTAAAGTAGGGTACCAGCCGAATTAGGAATCTGTAGAAGCAGTGGAATCGCAACGAGAATTAAGGTAACTCGGAAATCTAAGTTTCAGTGACACGTGTTGCTTTTTGACAAACGTAGGCAATGAATTATCTACATTTCAAAAGTCTACTGCAATAATTATCTTCAGATGCAGATAATTTCATTTCGTGATATTAAATGCTTTATATATGTAAATAAATTAATTAATGATAAATAGTTAATATCATAATAAGCATATATCATTTTTCACAGATGCGTTTCCAGACACAGCCAACCGAGACTTCGTCGACGTGGGTCCTGTGACATCCGGGCTTGGCATCATCCCCACGTGACATTCGTCTGGCGATCATGTCTCCCGGAAGTCTGCCGATCCTTCATCTGGTCATCGCCAGCGTCTGCGTCTTCGATTGGAGCCGTCAGATGGCGCTCAACCCTCGCTTCGTATACGTTGTTCAGGAGGAGATCCGGAACGGGACCCAGATCGGGAATATCCCCCTCGACCTCCGACTCGACATCCGGTACAGCCCGGAAGTGCTCCAAACCCTGCGCTACCGCTTCCTCACGCCGCCACCAAACGCCATAGCCATCGAGGAGACAACCGGAAGAATCGTGACCCGCGGCCGGTTGGACCGCGAGGCTCTGTGCCGCCACGAGACCGTCTGCCAGATCCAGGAGGACGTTGCGATCCAACCTGTTCAATACTTCCAGATCATCAAGATAACGATCAACGTGACGGACATCAATGACAACCGACCGGAATTCAGCCCGGCTCAGCTCGTCCACGAGATGATGGAGTCGTCGTTGCCAGGGACAACGGTCGTCATACCAACGGCTAGAGACGCCGACACCTCTCCGTTGTCCGTCCAGGGATACCTGATCGTCGTCTCCGATCCAGAGGACGACAAGATGGAGCTGCGGACGCAGACGAAGCTCGACGGCTCCATAGAGGTGAAGCTGGTTCTCGTTCGACCCCTCGACCGCGAGGTCAGGGACCTGCACCGGTTCAAGGTCGTCGCCTACGACGGCGGTGACCCGGCGAGGAACGGGTCCCTCGAGGTGTCGATAGTCGTGCTGGACGCCAATGACAACAGTCCGGCTTTCGAGCACGGCTCCTACGAGGCGAAGGTAGCCGAGAACGTCCCTCTCTTCACGACCGTCACCAGGGTCGTTGCCCACGACGAAGACATTGGACTCAACGGAGAGGTCACCTACGGTTTCAGCTCCAGCACCAGAAGGACCTTCGCCGACGTGTTCGCCATCAACAATCGCAGTGGAGAGATTTACGTAATCGGGGATGTGGATCACGAGACCCTTCCCCCTGTCTGCCACCTTATCGTCACCGCCCTGGATCGCGGACCGGACCCATTGCCCTCCGAGACGACCGTCATGGTCAAGGTTGCTTTCTTAAATAGTATCGTGATATAATGTGCACAATCACGCTATAAGATTCTCTCATGACCATATGAGTCACCCTGCATGTATAAGTATTGCGTATTGAAATAAAACTAATATCAATTAGATGTATTGTCCCACTGTTGTAGAACAATTTAACTTGTGACATTACAGAATCACAGGCAATTTGTGTACATAAAAAGCTCTAAACGCTTACTAAAATGCAATTAGTCATGTCTTTAGTACCAGGACTCTATCTTTTCTTTCCTGATAGGATTAGGAAAAGATAGATTACTGATACTAAAGACATGACTTTTAACCGCATATAAGTAAGTTTCTAGATCTTTACAGAACAGAGCATTGGGACTCCCTATTATAATTATTTGTGGTCACGTTACTTAATTCTTGCTTGATTTATGCTGTGATCATTAAGTTAAAATGTCATGGCTTTCCAGAAACATTTTCGTACCTTAGCCCCTGGTCATTTTGTTGATTCCTTGGCTGGTTGATTTATTAAGTAAGTAATCAATTGATTTAAATGTCTTTGACTAGTTAATTGATTATTTATTCAATTGATCGATGTCTAGAAAATCAAAATGGTTTTGATGATGATCCGATTTGAAGGTGGAGGACCTTAACGACAACGCACCCCTTCTGACGGTCAACACCCTCTATGACTCCGACACGGACGTCGCCCAGGTCACCGAGAACGAGAATGTCGGGGCGTTCGTCGGTCACGTGATCGGGCGTGACCCCGACAAAGGTCAGAACGGGAGGTTCAACTGCAGCGTCGACGATGCGAGGTTCAAGCTGCGCCGGATGTACAACGAGGAGTACCACGTGGTCACGGCGGCGCCGATGGACCGTGAACGAACCGCGAGGTATCGATTCTGCTTCAGCGATTTCGCCGTGGATGTTCGATTGGAGGATTAGATTTGGATGAAATTTACCCGAATGATTGAGATAATAATGACAATGATGATTATGACTATAATGATGACGAACACTTGAATGATGATGATGATGGGGATGATTATAATAATTTTGCAGCTATTTTTGCTACCATAATTACAACTGCTGCTATTACTGCTACTGCAAATGATGATGGTGAGGATGACGATGACGATGACAATGACGGCGGCGGCGACGACGACATTGATAATAATAATAATAATTATTATTATTACTATTATTATTATATGAGCAAATAGTAATGACGATTCTCATTCTTATTCCTATTCCTATTCCATGTCTACTTCGAATTCTTATTCATCTTCTTCTATTCAGTCAATTAATTTCAGGTACACAGTGACCCTCGTCTGCCAGGATGATGGCCAGCCGTCTCGCATCTCGACCAAAGTCCTCACCGTCGACGTCCTAGACGTCAACGACAACCCTCCGAGGTTTTCCCACCAGATCTACTCAGCGGAGATAATCGAGAACAACCTCGTTGGAGCAACGGTCCTTCAGGTCACCGCCTCCGATCAAGACGCCGGCGAGAACGCCGCTATTACGTACCAGCTGACCGGGAACGGAAGCTCCTACTTCCGCCTCGACAACTCGACCGGAAGTCTAACCGCCAACGCCCCACTCGACTACGAAACGCTCAAGGAGATACGGTTGAGGGTGTTTGCATTCGATGGGGGAAAGCCGCGGATAAACGCGTCCGCTGCGGTAATAGTCCGGGTACTGGACGCCAACGATGAGAGACCGGAGTTTGCAGACGCAAACTATAACTTCCGGGTGTTCGAACAGCGTCCAGCTGGAACGGAGGTCGGAACAGTGAGGGCAGTGGACCGCGACGAGTTCCCGCACAACCAGTTCCACTACCAGCTCCAGTCGAGCGAAGAGGCGACGCTGGACGCGTTTGCTGTTGACCGCTCCACTGGGACGGTAGCTACTAGGGCGGAATTGGACCGCGAGGAGAGGTACACGTACCGGATGTTGGTAGTCGCCAGGGATAACGGCGTCCAGGCGTTTGCCAGCACGGCAACGGTCACGGTTCAGGTGATAGACGTCAACGACAACCCCCCGAGATTTCTCTTCCCGACGGCGCGGAACAGCACTGTAGTTATCGGCGATTCGGTGAAGCGCGGCCAGGCAGTGGCAACTGTTCTGTGTCGGGACCTTGACTCGGGCCGCTATGCGGAAGTAGTCTTCGCCATCACGATGGGCAATGAAAACGGTTTGTTCACCGTCGATGCCAAGACGGGGGTGGTATCGGCGACCAACGATATCCCGGCTCCTACGACGGGTGATAACCGAACGTTCTCTCTGACTGTGATGGCCACGGACCTAGGCGAGGTACCTCTGCGGTCGTTTGCCTCTCTGGCGGTGGTGGTAAGAAGGGCTGATCCTTCCTCGTTTCTCCGTCGTGGGTTCCTCTTTGGTGCGGTCGTCTTCAGCGAACAGAACCTCGACGCTGTGGTCGCCGTCTGCGCCACATCCGGTCTCGTGATCGTCCTTCTCCTGGCTGCCATCGTTGTCGTCGGCTGCCGACAGCGTCCTTCCGGTCCTGGATCGACCTATCCACAGCCGGATCGGATGCAGGCGATTAGGGAAGAGGACCTGGCTAACGGACTTACGGACAGTCCCGGGAGCAAGTCCAGTGCCATGCTCATCTCGACGTCGTCTGAGGGTCCCGGGAGGTTCCCCGGATCCCCGCAGCACCCTGCTGCACGCATGGGACCCCTGAGTGGTCCTGGAGTTGGGCCCGCTGGAGTGGCGACCCCCAGTGGGTATGGGAGGATGAACGGATCGAAAGCAATCGAAGTTAGACTTCTGGATAATGGAATGACCCGGTGCCAGACAGTACACTACTCGTGATATGAACGATGTCGTTAGTTTGTTTTTGGTATTATTATTACCGTCGCACCCGTTCGAAGGTAAACGTTACGGATTCGATCACTACTGATGTCAATTCTTGACTATTATTTCTATTGTCCGAGGTAGGAACAATCCTGGGGTATCATCATGGCTTAAGTTAGAGGTTTTCGTCCAAAGTGTGTTATTGGTTTCTTGTTTTCCTACTCCTATTTATTTCGGATTCGATCACTTTTGATGCTACTATTTAATAATAATTATTACTTCCATCACCCTAGGTAGGAATAAACCCTAAAGATCATAGAAACTGTGGTGTGTCATGTAAACTAGAGGTCGCTGTCCTCGTTCTTGATGTTTTACTAATCTTAAACCTTCAAACTCGATAACGATTGATACTAATTTTGTAATGTTCTTTCCAAAGCTTGTGCTGAAAAATCCCTGAGCGTCTTAGAAACTGGGATGTGTCGTCAAAACTAGAGTTAGCGGTTCTAGTCCCTGATGTGTTATCACTCTTCTTGTTCTCATCTTCTTATTATCATTATTGTTTATTTATTACTGCTGCCAATAGTGCCATTTTATGCATTGCATCTTGTGGAAAGTCACAATTGAACAAGCAAGAACCTGATTAAAGACCAATGCCAGAATTGATCAATGTTGCAATACCAATATCCTGTCCCTAGCCCTTGCAATACAAGGGCTAGGGACAGGATATCTATTGACGGGACGTTTTACATCCTACATTGGTGTGAAATGGCTGATCGCATCCGCTACAATATCATTTTACTTGCGTGACGTTGCTTTGTTCCATGACTTGGACGACCAGTGAGTGTGTGTGGAAGGTCTATTTCGCCCGTTGCCAAAGTGGGGGTCATGCTTTGGATGTAAACTGGGTTGTTGTTGTTAATTTCCGCTAATATTACTACCTGCAATACAACAATTAATACATTCATCCAGCGTAGGAGGTTATTCTTCCATTTCAGGTGGTGGTTGGATGCCACTGTCAAACCCGCCAAGCAGGGAGCTGAGGGAAAATGTCCATGACCTGGCGACTATTAAGGGACTCGAAAAGGAACCACGATCAGCTTATGAAAATTATTATGATCCGCTATGCAAAGTTTATGATTGATGCTTGTCTAAATATAATATAACTGGCACTTAACTACTAATCAGGTAAAACTTGAAGCATATGAAAATTTCCGCTCTTGTCATAACTATTTGCTCTCGAACACATCTACTTTCGTCCAGGAGGCCCTTGACTGCTCTGCCTAAGACCTAAAATTTCTATAATCAGGCCCCTTAAATTTCCCTGCATGAGGGGAAGGAAGTTCTCTGCTTAGGGCCCAATAATTTATCTGCTTATGGGCCCGGAATTTCTCTGCTGGGGCCCGGAATTTCTCTGCCTAGAGCTCCGCTTTTTCTCTGCTAATGATTCCTCAATTTCTCTGCTAATAAGCGCCCGCGACTTCCCTGCCTAGAGGCCCGCAATCTCTTTCTGCAGACCATACCAATGGCTCATATCTGTCCAACTGCTCCAAGCTCCGTTGGGCCTTGACGCCCTGATTTTCTGCTCTCCTGGAGAGAGAACCGCATCGGACTAAAGAAGGATGTGCGTCTTGGATTAAAGACGACTCGGTTGCTAGTCCCTCGTGTGTCGTTACTGGTCCTTTGAAAATCTGGCTGCTTACGACATCTACCGGCTGGTGAGGATCGATACAGGAATTCGTTGCTATCGATCGATTGGTTTAGCTGAATGATTGGTCGCTGGTGAGTAATAGTACAATGATTGCCAAAGAACTAATCGATCGATCGATCTAATTCTGTTTCGATAATGAGAGCATTGTGATCGAGCGATTGATCAGCGATAGAGACAAGGTCGCTATGATATGCAAAAAAAATTAAGATAGATAGATAGATAGATAGATAGATAGATAGATAGATAGATAGATAGATAGATAGATAGATAGATAGATAGATAGATAGATAGATAGATAGATAGATAAACAGACAGACAGACAGACAGACAGACCGACAGTTAAAGACGGAGAAAGATATGCACCAAGTCGGATAGAGATTGAAGAGGGTGTCACAAATAAATGAAGCGGCAGAGATAGAGAGAGAAAGGGGGAGACACAGACGCACAGAGAGAGAGAGAGAGACAGATAGACAGACTGACAGAGTGAGAGAGTGAGTGAGAGAGAGAGAGAGAGAGAGAGAGAGAGAGAGATAGACATAGGAGATAGACGGACAGACAGACAGACAGACAAAGAGGCAGACAGAGGTCTGTGACAGTTAGATAAAAAGACAAAAATAACAATAACAATAACAATAACATTCTTAAAATGATTAATAATTATCACATTATATAATGGAAGAGAAATATACGTGTGTCGGTAGCGTTACTCCGTTTCTCAATGCGTCATTCGAAGTCAACGTGGATCAGCGGAAACAATTCCCCAGAAGGGAAATCTTTCCGAAACTGGATCAGGGAGACTGGAATGATATGAAACATGAGATCGGATTGGTTCCTTCCTCCGACGAGAGTCTAATACAAGAGCGGATCTGCCAAGATTTGGATTCGTGTGCATAGCCTTCGTATTTGTCCATGTGTTTCAAGACGCTCTGTGTGTCCTTCGGTTTCTCTCTTCCTCTCTACTCCGTTATATTGGGCTGTTTGTCTTTTGTACAACTCTTTGTCTTTTTGTGTTTGCCTTTCCGATGTATTCTCTTGTCGGCATCTCTCTCCCCCTCGCCAGCTTTCTCTGTCTGTGTCACTGTCTGTGTCACTGTCTTTGTCTTTCTCTCTATCTCTGCCTCTACTTTGACCATCTCTCCCTCTATTTCATTTCTTCCTCTTCCCTCTCTCCCTCTCGTGAAATCTATCACTTTCTCAAACACACATACGTGTCATCACTTCTATCCATTGCGTATTTAGTAAGATTGTAATTATAGAACGCACAATCACACACGATCACACACGGTCACACACGATCACACACGATCACACATGATCACACATGATCACACACAATCAATGTATTGTAGCCTACTGCGAGATGCGCTATAAAAAAATCTCTAAAATACAATACAGAGTAATACATTCCACTTTCAATCCTTCACTGTTCTCACTATGGTCATGCCATTCCCAAGCCTGTTTAAAGGAGGAAGGCGACGCTAATGACCTTTGTTGCCACACAGTGTCGTGAAACTGAAACTGGTATTAACATACATTCCAAGAATGACCCAGTGATTAACCCCGTGGTGAGTTCGTGGCTGTAAGATCGAGAGGTTAAGGAATGAATTACAGGCTCTATTTTCTCGTCTGTGTCTCCCCTGGGGACTGCGGCAGACAATCCGTGGTATCAGGCAATCCCTAGATGGCGTAATTCGAACTCGCGCCACCTGTCAAGAGAACGGGAGATATCCGCGACTTTTCATGGCGACACTTCAATAACATCCGTCGATAACATACGATATGCCAGGTTAAGTTATAGCAGGGATGACCCGAAACTCGACTCGGAACTCGTAGTACCCGGCATAAACTCGGACTTGGACAAAACAAGGGGTCCGAGTTTCAATTTTTCCGATCTTATGTTTTAAGCTAAAATTGGATTTATTAATTCACAAATAACAATCGACCCAATTAAAACACAAACATTGATTTTATTAATTTATAATAAATCGACATAGAGTCAATCGACCTAACTAAAAACACAAATACTGCCATTATTAGTGCATACTAGTTACTACCTCCTATTGTTTACTATGGTCAAACTAAAAAATCATTAAAGCTGTGCAAACTAAAAATGAAGAGAATGAGAATTTTTTATATATTCTAAACTCGGAATTGGAAAAATTCAACTCGTAAGACTTGGTTCTCGGACTCGACAAGAAATTCAAACTCGGTTCATCCCTAGATTATAGTAGGTCCTTTCCAGCCGCGGGTTAGGCCGGGAGCGACTTTGAGTAGATATCTTGAAGGAGCCCTAATCAAATCCAATATAAGTTAATTTAATTGTATCTAATATCGCATAACTAATGAATTTTCTTCCTTGTTATTTCCACTTACGTGCATAGTATATCAAGTATTTATGATTGATTGATTAATTAATTAATTGATTGATTGATTGTGTCTTTGGAAATGGATGTTGTCTTTACGTGTCAATACACAGAGACAGAGAGAATTGGGGTGAATACGTCTCAAATAGCATCTGTCTCCCTCCATGGTCAGCTCACATCACCCTCACGAGGGCCCTTCTGTTTAAAACGGAGCGGGTGGTGGACGACCGAATACTCGTACTAGTAATCTTCAAACTTCTAAAGCGCCACATAAAAGTCTAGCGCAGGGCACTAGCTTATTCATGAGCGCTGTATAAGCTTATTCACGAGCCGGTATGCATGTAAGCGAGTGCCCACTTCCCACAGGCGAATAAGCCAAAGGACGGAGGAGAAGGACGCCGACGCAGGGAGATGGTGTCGCCACAAAAATACATGAACAAGGCAAGGGAAAACCATTTCCCTATCTATCCTGTGTAAAAACGACGCTAAAGGAGAACTACAAGTGAACATGCGAACCTGCCGAAAAGGCAGAGAACTAAAGAAGATACCTAGGCAACAATGCGTCAAATCATTATCGGCTGTACGACAGGTGGTCCGAAGGAGATCGGAGTTCGGTTTGGAGATGATCAGAGGAGGCACAGTAGCTATTGAGGCTGATATCATTTAGGTCTGCAATCAACGAAGCGGGAAGCTTACCCGTTGGGCTTTTTGATCCTGTGTGGTCAGAATAATACAGCTATACTGGTGTTTCAGCTGTAAAAGAGCGGGGATTGAGAATTTTACAGGTAGCCAAAGAACACGAGCGCATATCAAACTCCAAGGTTTGCAAATGCTCTGGTCAAGAAACAGCTGAGGACTGATGGTACACACCTTCGGTTCCTGGCAACAAACAACTTTTCAATTACTTAGACTGGGGTGTGAAAAGACGAGCAACTGTGGTTGAACCACCTGTATCACCCTCCGACAAACATTCTAACACTGACTGGCACATCTGTTTGTTTATACAAAAATAACTACAACTATGAAGTACGAATAGGATGTATCATTGGATATTAGAGTAATCTAAGGAACGGAACAATATGGACGAACGAAGAATTCTAAAGCATCCGAAATATATTCCAATCTGTACTTACATTTCTATCATTCTATCTAAATTTTTTGCAACGGTTACGACGAAAAAAATGTTTCTGAATAAGAATACTGATATTGAATTATACGTATTAAGGTTACAAAAGAGATTTTATCTCGTTGAATGACCGATCTTTCACGAAGTTCAAGTATTTAGAAGCCTATTAGTATGTAGTATTCTAGGCAGTGCATTAGGAAGTGTTTTTGAATAGATAGCGCCTCATAAGCTTATAGTTCTTGAAACCTCATAAAGCCATAGTTATAGATTATTTAAGAAACCTAATGGAACATTAGAGTGGAAAATATATAAACGGTTATATATATATATATAATAATCATCTGGGGATATTTTCTGCTGCACCCCGCAGATCTGCCTCCCATGAGTGGAGGTCGTAATCGTATGGTGTAGTTTGACCATGGTAGATTTATGTCCACAGAGAGCGAGTCGTCCCCGTTTGCCCCACCCCCAAGGGGTGCGGAGACCGATCTGCCCAGATAAAGGACACGGGTGATCGCTTGAACCACTCGGAAAGACTACGGAATGGGGAGGGAGAAAGAGGATGGTGAGTAGATGGATGTACGGAAGGATGGATGGGAGGTTGTGTTGGTGGGTTTAGGTGGATGGATGGGTGGGTGGCTGGATGGCTTTGTGGGTAGATGGATGGATGGATGGATGGATGGATAGGTGGGTGGGTGGATGGATGGGTCTGTGGGTAGATGGATGGATGGATAGACGGATGAATGGATGGATGGATAGGTGGGTGGACGAATGAATGAATGGATGGATGGATGAATGTGAGGATGGATGGATGGATGGATGGATAGATGGATGGAAAGAAGAGACGGAGGAATGAACTGTAGCTCCTGCGTGCCGCGCATTCCGGAAGGGCGCCTGGAAGATTGATGATCTCCAACCGTGCGTTCAATCGGGACAGTCGCATCGGGTACGATAAGATAACATTTGGCTTGTCGGATCGGCTGGCACGCAGGCGTGCGAAAGCGTCCCAACATTATCCAACAGGTGGAGTGTTCAAGTCTATAAAACCGTTTATAATAATTATTATTAACACCATTACTAGTGTTAGTGTTACTCTTATTGTTATTACCATTATTACTTACATATTATTATTATTATTATTTTTATTTTTATTACTATTATTATTATTATTATTATTATTATATGCTTGCATATTAGTGTTTTTATTCGATTAGGCCTTCTACAGGTGCTAAAACTGTTACTCCAGTTAATAAAGATGTTTTCCACAAGGGAATAGCATTTCAGTTGCTCTTCGATCAGCCTTGGAACTGCATCCTATGGCAGCAAATGTCATTGACGTTGCCTCTCCTTTTACAAGTTGCGAGACTGGCATTCCCCGGCATTGCAACAGTGGCGCAGTTCGTCTCTAAGGCGTGTTGTGTAATCATATTTATATTTAATCCACTTACGAGACCAGGTGCGGTTTGTCTGCTTTCGAGATGACGTGGCCCGGTGAGTAAGTCTCCAAAAACTCTTTCATTTTCATTATTGAACTCTTAGCAGCAAGTAATTTGGTCAGGCAGTTCGACAGCTGCTTCTTTCAATCGGCTAGATCGATCTCCGCGGACCGATCACCAACGTTGGGCTCAATTCGTCTAAACTTCCGATCATTTTTCGGTCATTTTTTACTTTTTCTCATTTTCGGTCATTTTGTCTGTTCCCATCATTTTCGGTAATTTACGGTAATTTTTGTCGTTTCCGGTCGTTCTCGATAATTTTGGTTATTTCCTGTCACTTCTGTCAGTTCCGGTAATTTTGGTAATTTTTTTATTTCTTGTCGTTTTTTTCCACGCTCATTTCGGTAATTTCTGTCACTTCCAGTCATTTTAGGTAATTTCCGGTCATTCCAGATAAATTTCATGTCGTCTCCGATCGAGATATATCAGAAATTGAGATCTCTCTGTGAACTAGAACCTATAAACTTCAGACTACATTAACAATGATGCGAGTTACTGTAACAAGCTCTATTTCACAAAGAATCCCTGGCTACAGCCACTGTTCGCTCCTTGACAGTGCAGTCCAGAGCCCGGATAAAGGAGGAGGAAGATGCCAATGATCTATGCAATCAAACAGTGTCGTTAAACTGCAAAGCCTCTGCTACCTACGTTAAAACAGAGCAGCGGGCGCACACGTTCGATTATCTAGAACACCTTTGAAATATCTGTTCGAATGCTATAAATATCCGTAATCATTCAACTTTCTCGTTATTTTCCACCCGATCAATCCCGTCACTAGTCCAGAATATCTTGCTTAAAAATACCATCAGCCTGGCAAAATTGCTTCAGAAAGTCTTCTGAGCGGCTTTCTGCTCAGAATTCAATGATGAACAACGTAAAGAAAATCCCACAAAGGCTAACCAGGGGTCACCCCAAAAATGGACTTCAAATTAGGCTAATAGGTCAGACGGTCGACATTAAAGGAACCTGTCGTAACTCGGCTAAAATAATGTTATGCCATTGGGGTTATTATTTTACCTATTTGCTCGGGCCGGCAAGGGCTGCAAACCAGACGACTTATTAGTCAAAGGCTGATACCATACAATGTCATTTCAAGGTCATAAGGTTACCATAAAGAGTAAATGGTCAACACTCAGGCAAATATAATTCTATTTAGGTGATTCTTTTATCTTTTAGCTTCGGTCGACAAAAGGCACATTCGAGAAGAACTGTCGTTTAATAGCTAACACGATTCAAGGTCATCTCAAGATCAAAAGATTAAAATAATTCGATTGTAACTTATTATTTTTTTCCATTTTGGCGATTCATTTATAGAGTGTTAGCTGAAGCAGTGCCAGTCCCAAGCCTTGACAAAGGAAGAGGGCGACAATGATGATGTGCAAAGATCATCAGCGTCACGATCCTCTTAAACTGAAATCAATACATTGCGTCAGAATTGTTAGCTGTGCCAGTCCCAAGCGTTGGCAAAGTTAGAGGGCGACGGTAACGATCAACGAAGATCATTGTCGTCAAACGAAAACTAGCATACATTGCATCAGAATTGTTGGCTGTTGCATTCTTCTGGCGCTATACAAATCAATGCCCTATTACAAAATACGACGGGTACCGAATGCTCGCATAGGCTCGATCGGGCTGACCCGGATATCCGGGTCGCATTAGCCGAGCGCCCTCTGGCGTTCGGGCGATCTGCTGCCGGAAGTGACTCTGCGCATGCGACCGGCGGCGGCCATCCGCTTCCGTTTGGGATGCGCTTCCTTTGTTAGGGATTCAAGAACGAATTGATTCTAAGCGCCGTTAATTTCAACGCACAGCTTCACTCTGTGAAAAATCCGTCACATCCGACGGTAATTTATCAATGAAAAGAACCCGTAACCCGTGGGAAATTCTCTATTTTCGCTCACGAGAAAGGGTAGATCGCACCACTGCATCCTATATCAGGTGAACTTGTTAATTGAATCAGGTTTGGTTTAATTATAAGATGTTGATCATTTAACGAAGTTCGTTTTCAACTATGATTGTTATAAAGGTTAAACTATTTTTGTCGGCGGCAGGGGCTTCCGGATAGACTCCAATTTCAGGCAGGATGGATTTTTTAGTCTTAGAGGGGATATCTTGCCTTCTGACACCTAACACCGGATGGTTCGCCTCCATCATTCAGAGGGGGATGATTGACGCCTCTGGTCAGTGGTGCAAGGTTACTTAAATATAAATTACTCTACGGAATTAACGCACTAATCAAATCCAATATAAGTTATTTAACTGTATCTAATCTCGCATAACTAATGAATTTTCTTCCTTGTTATTTCCACTTACGTACATAATATATGCATTTGGCTCACATGTTTTCACTGTTGACATCTATGAAAACATATTGAATATTTAATATGTGATCCGATATCATTGTCTTCAAGCAAGCAAGTCAAAATTCGCAACCTATCCTGAAATCAGTCAAAAATCGTAGCCCATCAAGTCCACATGAAAATAAAATCTTACTCTACTTAATGCGCTTCTCCAATTCGGTATAAATAACCAAAATCGTCGGCGAAAATATTCTCGATCCAATCTTCCCGCATGCGGTTCGCCCGGTGCATCCTTATCATTGAAATTAATTTTCTTTGAAATCTATATAGGCCTAATTCTACTAATGTCGTCTTAAGTGTTGCTCGGGTGCAATCAACCCTCATATGCCCTATCTGATTAATGACTCAACGGAGGGAAAAGAGATAATTGCACCGAGGAAGTTGCCCATCCGATCCGTTGCTCATCAGAAGAGGAAGTCGCGATTACACCTATCTTCATTTGCACTCGGATAACAGGAATTTTTCTCTTCAAAAGTAAATGGTATTATTGGAAAATCGTTGTTGGAGCCTGCGTCGTCATCATCGCTTTCATCTTTATCTATATCATCAGCATCAACAACAACCACATCATCATCATTATCACTATCGCTATCATCATCATCGTCATCATCATCATCATCATCATATTATTATTATTATTTAATATTTATATTATCATTATTACTATTATTACTATTACTATTATTTTCATTACAATTATTTCATTACTGTTATTATTACAGTCGTTATTATCTTGCTTTACCTGATTGTATATAATCCAGTCACCGAAGTATGATCGCTGGCTAATTGTCTACTTACTCGTCCCTGCATAGAATTAGGTGCTCTCTTTAAGCCGCCGCATATCACCTGAGCCCACGTTCTCGTTCGCCATCAGCAATTCGTAATTATCCTAAGGCAACGGTGCTATTTTCGGAGGACAGCAGGTGCGCCCGTACGCTCACTTTTAGGGTGAAGGCAACATATTCATACTACACGGTGATTCATTAAAAAACGTACCCCTAGATATTTAATTGTAACTCCGTCAAATATCGGTTTATGTCAAAAAAATTTTAAGTGAACATAGAGGAATCAGTTCTGAATAGGAAGAAAGTTACAGTTTATGTTCAAATTGACCCCCTCGGGCAGTAACACACGCGCGAAGACGCCTACGCCACTGCCTGACTGACTCATCAATGATGCGCTGATCCATTTCATCCCATACCTCCACAATTCGGTGACGCAACTCGTCGACATCATGTATTCGATTTCTGCAGACTTTTTCCTGCATGACGCTCCATATCTTATAGTCCACTGGATTCAAATCAGGGCTATTAGGTGGCCAGTAATTAGGCGGGATGAAATCAGGTGTTTCAGTTTCGAGTAACGCAACGGTCTCCCGAGCTCTGTGCGCAGGAGCGCTATCCTGCTGGAAGATGAAATACTCCGTTATCTCATGAATGTCAGGCAAGAGACCCTGCATTAGTAGAACATCTCTGTAATATTGTCCATTAATCTTAACACCTGGTTCGATGAAATGGATGTTCGTACGACCGAGTGCAGATACCCCGACAGATACCATAAGGGACTTGCTGAAAGTTGGTCGAGTCCGCAAAAGACGATTTGCTGGAACGTCTCTCTTCCTTGTACCGGCTGAGACATAAATACGATCATTCTGACTGTTACTGGGTGCTGCCACAGTAAACAATTTCTCATCAGTAAACCAAATGAAATTCACTAAGCTTGCAGGATACAACCTCAGTAGCTGACGGGAACGTGTCAATCTTGCTTGCTTGTTGGCTGCTGTGAGTTCTTGAGCGTGTCGTTTCTTTAAACATCGCAAATGTAAATCATTCTTGACAATTCTCCAAACTGATGTCTGACTGATTCCTATTTCTCGAGCAATTTGTCTCTGTGTGCGATGCGTTTGCGGCATATCTTCCTGGCTGAGCACCAGCGATTCAACCTTTTCAGCATTGTCGGTTGTTGCTGCCGTACGCGGGCGGCCGCTGCCTGGTCGACGATGGAAAGACCCAGTTTTGTCGATCTTTGAAAGTAACGCATTTAATCCACGTTTTGCACTGTACTTTTTATTCTTTCGTAAGAATGTAACAAATTGTTTATCCTCTTCGGTAAACACCATTTTTTCGCGATATTTTCGTGACGTCATTAGTTTCGTCAATCGCGTTACGTCATTTTAGCTTGGTGTGTCAAATGATTTATGTAGCACTTGAATAGAATATCAAGCATCATTATTCTGAAATTTCATTAAAATTAATGGTCATTTACCTGAGTTATGCTAACCTATGTAAGGTACGTTTTTTAATGAATCACCGTGTACTCTTATTATCAACATATATTGCAATGATGGTTGTTATTCCACTTATTGAAAGGTCGCAAACTTGGATTTTTATAGTTATTATTGCTGTCATCATTATTATTTTTATTATTATTATTACTGTTATTATTACTAATGTGTCTAGTATTATCATCATCATCATCATCATTATTATCATCATCATCATGATCATTGTCGTCGTCGTTTGTCGTTGTTGTTATCGTTGTCGTCGTCGTTGTTGTTGTTGTTACTATTATTATTATTAGTAGTAGTAGTAGTTGTTGTTGTAGTAGTTGTAGTAGTATTATTAATTATTATTTTTAAGCATTTCATTAACGTCAATATCTAATTACTAAGCATAAGTCTCTGGCGTTGAAAACATATTACGAATGGTCGGTTTTGCAAATAATAGTGGATCTTTGCTCTGGAATTGCTAGTATCACAGATGGTGTTTCGCAGACAATAATTTATTTCATTTATTCATTTATTAAATTTGTAACGCGCACAAGGTCACACCTAAATGTGAATCTGAGGCGCGGATAATCAGTCATCATAATAATTGTTATTATTTATTGCCAAGGAACTAAGATCCATAAGGGTCAGATGTTAATGGGAAATGCTAAGTCTAAAGTGGCTCGTCTTGTTAAACAAATATTATACCCTGTTATTCTGATGTCAAATCCTCAGTCATTTATTCATTCGTTCATTCGTTCGTTCATTCATTGCTTACGAGAATTTATAAATAGGGCCTCCTCAAGGTGACTACTCAGAGGCGCTCCCAACACCAGCGCGATCAAATGAGGTCGTCTTATGATGAGAGAGGAATGTCTGGAAAGGGATTCTAGTAAGAGAGCGAAGCGTCAAAGGGAGGCCATTCCAAATCGAGGGACCTACTAATGAGAAGGCACTGCTCTCCCCGGAGGAAGTGCGAGAATGAGGAAAATAGACGAGAGACCCTGTTCAGCCGATCGGAGGGAGTGGGTACCACGAGCACTAATGATTGGGCCACAGAGCAGAGGATGCGAGACAGTAAGTTCATTCGAGCAGCCTAAAGAGAGTGGCAGTAGTCAAGTCTGGCATGTATCAGAGAATCACCTAAATTGATATGGCGCCTCTTCAAGAAACCTACTGCGGGGTCAGCCTACACTATGCTGAATGTCATTTCCACGACTGTTACATCAATTAGCAAAATAGTGACCAGTGAGCTAACAGAGTCACCAATGACGGTCACGAAAGAATGGACAAACGTAATATACCCTGGTGTTCTCGTCTTGCCTAAAACCCTGGCGTACGTACTATTATCAGACAGGTGCACGCACCTGTCTGATAATAGTACGAGTCTAATGGCCTCTACTATTCCACTAATGATGTCAATCAGAGACGCGTAAACGCTGCAAATTTCGCCGACTGTTAAGAAATATAATTGTGATTACAGCCTCTCAGTGGCATTAGCCGTAACCTTTATCTGTTTTTCTGTCTGTCTTTATATTTGTTGGTCTGTCTGTATGTCTACACGTCTGTCTGTCGTTCTGCTTGTCTGTCTTTCCGTCTGTGCTCAGTTCGTCCGTCTGTCTGTCTGCGTGTCTGTCTGTCTGTGTTTCGGTCTGTCTGTCTGTCTGACTGTCTCCATCTTTCTCTCGACGCTTTCTTCATTTCATCGAGTAACCTTCTTCTCCATCCTACATCACATTCTTTGTCCTGCTCTCTCACAATCTTTGTTCTCCTCTCTCACATTCTTTGTCCTGCTCTCTCACATTCTTTGTCCTCCTCTCTCACATTCTTTGTCCTCCTCTCTCACATTCTTTGTCCTCCTCTCTCACACTATTCATCATCCTGTTCACGTTCTTTGTTAATTAACTCTCGAAGGAGAAGAATAAGAAGACTGCGTGGCCGCTAATATTGACATCTTCTTCTCTTGCACCACCTGCACACAGAAAACAACCACCAATGCCACCACCAATATCACCACTACCACCATCACCAATACCACCATCACCAATACCACCATCACCAATACCACCAGCACCAATACCACCAGCACCAATACCACCAGCACCAATACCACCATTACTTCTAGTGCCACCACCACTTCCAATACCACCACCAATGTCACAACCAATATAAACTATTCTACCATCACCAATGCCACAAATTTTACCACCCCAACACTATCACCAGAATCACGAATATCATCACCATCATCACCAATTCTACCACTCCAATACCAAAACCACCAATGCAACCGACAATATGACCACTGCCACCACAACTACCACCACCGACAATACCACTACTATACTTGTGTAGGCCACTAAGCGGGGACCACCATTTCCACTTTAACACCACTAAGAGCCATTAACAACGCCACCCGTTCAATGCAGTACTCTCTCAGCCTACTCACCAAATCTGATTGATCTTCGTGGTGTCAGAATTCACCTGACACTTCCATCCGTTGCTTCTTTCCGGGAAGAACCGGAAGGACATCCACGGACTTGACCTCCGGAAGCGTCTCTGCCAGCCATTTCCGCTCCAACTGGACTGGGTCACGTGTATCGGGCGACAGACTCTAATTCGTTTAGCTCCAAGGGGTGGGGGAATTGTCACCACTGACAATTCTCCCACCCCTTGGGATACAGAGAATGAAAGATAGACTGCTGAAATAAAGTAGCAGGGTTTACCCCTTCTACCGATAATTCCATTAAATTATTAATCGTCCATTTAACCAGCTAACTACCTGAGTAAATTCAACAATCCGCGTAAGCTTGGACAGACAATGGCAGGAATTAGGTCATGACCAGCCAACGACAATTAATACGGTCAAAATCAGCAAATCGTAGTACATTAGGTCATGGTCGCTAACGACAATTCGACCGGTAAAATTAATTTAGAGCCAGTCTAAGACTGCAGAAGAAAAAAAATTGGGCTGATGCAGTCGTTATTAGCCAATCAGGGTAAACTAGGTCAGCGCCAGCCACATTCTAGTTTGACACTCGTCGTTTAACATTCATCTTTCGTCACTTACCTCACTGCGACCTACATCGACAGAAATACATCGCTTTCTAATTAAAAATGGCGTAACAAAATTTGCTATGATTTTGTGTTCCATATTCGAGCGTTCGATCCGACTCCTCCCAAGCCGCTCCGTCCCTGACTAATGAAATTACTTCCGTGTTGCTCTTCCCAATCGCGAATGTTTTAATAGTATGTGCTCCGAGTGATTCCGTCACTTTTATCTAATGCGCATAAATTAATACTATTTTATTATTATTATTGTTATTATTAGTCTATTGTTATTATAGTTATTTTTTTATTGACAGTATTTGTATTTTTTTAAGTAGCAGTGGTGGTCGCATTAGTGGCATTAGTAGTCACACTAATGGAAGCAGTAGCAGCAGCGGGGGGAGCTATCGTGGTAGTGGTAGCCGTGGCATTAGGCTAATTGTAGCATTGGCAGGAGTAATTGTTGTTGTTATTATTATTATTATTGTTATTATTATTATTATTGTTATTATTATTATTATTGTTATTATTATTATTATTGTTATTATTATTATTATTACCTCTATTATTATTATATTGATATTATTATTATTATTATTATTATTATTATTATTATTATTATTATTATTATTATTATTATTATTATTATCATCATTATTAATATTATTATTATTATTATTATTATTATTAGAAGTAGTAGTAGTATAGTTATTATAATCAATACTATTACTATGATCAATGGGTTGAAGAGAAGGAGACCATACTAGTAACCATAAAAATGAACTCCAGCCATATACTAGACATGCGCATCCTAGTGGACACTGACATAGGAGAGAGGATTTACATTCACGGACCAATAGGCAGACTGTGTTGGACTCTAAACTCCAGTTATCTTGACATCAACAGCCGACAAAGCACTACGTCTTCGCAAGTAAAAAAGAAGCCCAAACAGTTGGAATTCGTTCATTAGCCCAAGTTCAACCAATTAGTAGTAAACACTGCAAACCGTGACAGCATCAACTACGAGCAGTAGCGACATCTCAGGTTCCATTTTTATAAACAAATTACCATTTTATTGTTACACCGATGTAAATAAAAATCGCCATGTTCCACGCCAGTGTCTCCCAGACTGTTTGTTTGTCTTGGGACTTACTCAGGAATATGTTGCAATTCCCGCCTACAACCCAGCAAAGGCGAACGATATTGAGTTATAGCTTAGATAGCATTTCAACGTAAATTCACAAAGCACGCATTAAATATACTCATTATAATAAGGAGACTAGACTAGACTCTACTCATTGGAGTATACTATAGTGACAATACAACAAATAAATTTACGAGAACAGTTAGATTTTATTTCTATGCATTTTATGGAACTATTTTTGAACGGATGCGAAACATAGCGACCAACTTGACAAGATGCTGCGACCCGCCTTTGGGTCGCGCGACCCATAGCTTGAGAAACATTGTTCCAAGGGACACATTTTCTTCACGGTATCGATAAGTCAGCACATCCGCTCCCAGTGCCGATTGTATACTACACCCAGCAAACGTGCTCTACGGATATAGTCGTTCATCTATTCGTTCGTGCCAGCGTCCACGGCCCATATTTGTTGGGCGACTCGAGGGATCCCACAAGGCCAGCGGCCAAGTGATTAGTTTGGACCCGCGTGGGAGGCCACGACAGCGCCCATGGGAGTCGGAGATCGGCTTGAAAACAGCATCAGCAGAGGGAACATGGCCGACGACGTTCAACACGATAGAAATTGCCTATACGTGGCTGGCGTATGGGATAATCGCACCGAGTGCAAAAAAGATCCTAGAATGCCAGAAAAAAACTACGAATTCCGTCAACGGCGAATTATCGCTCGATTCACCAATAAAGTTCTGGAAATCAATCGCACACTAGGCGTCGCTCTAATTATTTGGTTGTACATGATTTTTTTATCATTCATTCAGAAATTTATATAGCACCCTTTCAGGTATCTACTCAAAAGCGCGCCCAATATCAGCCCGGACAGGTTTACAAAGGGACGCAAAATGTACCATCATACGATTTATGGAACAGACGCAACCCCAGCGAAAGTCCATTCCATTTTAGGATGGGTTAAACAGCGTCAGCTAAAAAAATTAATGATAGTCATATAATTATCATAACGTGATCGTTAAAAAGACAGAACTTGGTCTGTTATTGTTGATTGTCTCCGTCCTTATTGCGGAAGACTGTTCCACGCGGCTGGAACAGAGACAGAGACGGAACCATAGCAGGAGCAGACACTAGGCGACTCGGATGTAATCCAAACTCTGTCACTGCACACCAGTGCCAGTCCCAAGCCTGGATAAAGGATGAGGGCGATGCTAATGATCGTTATGTTCTCATAGTGTCTTTAAATTGAACTTACTACTAACAGTTCAGTAACACCTGACAGTGCGAGTCCCAAGTCTGAAGAAAGGAGAAGGGCAACACAAATGATCACCAATGTCGCTTCACTGAAACTGCGACTCTGATATACGTCGATATACGGAAATCGTCAGTATACACCGACTTACAGGCTCGACCTACGACCGCTCAGCGCATACGTCAGTCCATCGACCGTCAACTGCCCGCTAAGTGACCGCCCATGGGCCGTTGGACCCCGCCGGTTAAGTGTATCACCCCTTAACGATGCTACGCCCGGATCAGTACATGGTCGAGCGATATGACCGGGACCCTGTAAGGCGTCTTGGCACATGGGCGGGACTCTGATATAAAGCATCGATAGTCATCTGCGGCGACTTATATCGAGGGCTTCAGAAACGCAATGGGGCGGCTGAGGTTAGACGAACGTTTCGCCATCTTTATTGATATTTGTCGGGGTCAGATGAGTCTAAGAGCTGTGCGACGCAGTTCACTGATGTAGCGCAATAATTTTGTTTTAGTTCTGACCCGTCGTTTGGGATTTGGAGAGCGATGTGGTGTTGGTGGGGGATTGTTATGGATGACATCGAACGGGAGGAACTGGGTTTGGGTGGAGTTCAGTGGGGCTGGAGATTATAGATTGGATTTGTTGTTTGGTGGTCGATCTGTCTTTTGTTTTTTTTATATTTCTTTTTGTCTCTATCTATCTGTCTCATTCTTTCTCTGTTTGTCCGTCTGTGTCTCTATCTCTTTCTCTGCTTGCATGCCTGTCTCGTTGTCTAACGCTCTCTATGTCTCGCACGCTGTCTCTCTTCCTCTCTGTGTGTCTCTCTCTATGTAGCTCTCGCTCTCGCTGTCTCTCTGTTTCTCTGTCTCTCCGTCTCTGTCTTTCTGTCATTCTGTCTCTGTTTTTCTGTCTGTCTCTGTCTCTGTCTGTCTGTCTGCTTGTCTCTCTCTCTCTCCCTCTGATCCTGTCCCCCTCTCTGTCCGTCTACATCTCTGTCTCTGTATATCTTCCTATTTATAATCTTTCTTCTCGCCTGCGACGCTGCTCCAGCGTGAGACATCATCGTACATGTATCTGTCTTTTTCTCTGCATGTATCACTGTTCATCTGTGTATGTCTGTCTGTCTGTCTGACTGTCTGTCTGTCTTACTATATGTCTGTCTCGGTACCTGCCTGTCTTTCTGTCCCGTTCTGTCCGTTTCACCACTAAGGGCACATTGCAACTGATACTCCCATGGAAGTCACTCAGACATGCACAGCCAGACACAGAATAAGGCAAACAGACGGACAAACACGAGCAATAACAACTTGGGCTGAAAACCTCGACAACGCCGGCGCTTAATTCGACGCTCGATCACATGCCGATATCGCGACGCCCCAAACGACCAAATCGCATCGGGTGGGATAAGAATCAGAAGAAACATGCGTGCAATAGGCACATCGAAAAATCTAACAGAAACTACAGTCCTATCCCATCCAATGCAGTTGTCTCACGTTGTCGCGCATGCTCCTACATCCGTTCAGACGGATCTCGACTTCAGTGCATCGCAACGGCTCACTTCCGGTCACCAGAAATCCCATCCCAGCGGACGAGCGTAGATCCTCTACCGACCGTGTAGACCAGCGACGGATGAGTCCGGCCCACCCGTGCCCGGTCGAGCCCTGGCCCGCGGCGGGCGACGCTCAAGTGAGCCGTATCAGATCGGTCACCGCCCGACGACCGATGGGAACTGCCCATCGAGTTTCCAGAAAGATCGGCATTCTGATTGAAATCCACTGGTGATGATGACCTCCGTGTTGCGACCGGGAAGGCAGGCATACGACAAACCGAGTGAATCGTCAACGGCGCACAGATAGATAGATACACCCGCTTATTGATTTCCGCTCTCGATAAGTCGTGTGGTCGGCGCGCCGGCGTAACTACGGCGCATGCGTCCAGTCGCCGTTCGCAGTGATTCGTGCCGCGTAAAGATGGATCTACTGCTAACGAATGGACGAACTCGTTATGAAGCGTAGATTGATAGAAAGACAACTACAAGCAGTAGTTTAAGTTTAACAACGCTGTGTGGTAACGCAGATCATTAGCGTAGCCCTCCTCCTTTATTCATGCTTGGGACTGGCACTGTCAGAGAGCGAAAATTGGCGGGGTTTATTGCGTTAATAGTAGTTACAGATAACGACGCTTAGTGGTAGCGGAGATCATCAGCGTCGCCCTCCTCCTTTATCCAGGCCTGGGACTGGCACTGAAGGAGTGTGAACAGTGTAGGAGTTAAATACGACTGAACAGGTGAGATCCGTTTCTATCCTCTCATCAAATAATCTCTCTTCTGCGATGCAGATGATATCTGGGATGCGTAGTCGCGCGCGATTAAATCCTCCCAATCTGTGTCGCAGCCGTATTGCTCGCTGCGATCGCCTGTCGCACGGGCGAATTTTCGGCTGAAACATCCTCAGTCGGTTCCGGATAGAATACCAATGTCGATATTCTCGCGAAAATCTCGTATTTCTTTCAACGAAACCGTATTATCTGAAAATCGACATCTTGGTATTCTGCGCTCATTGCTTCAGCGTTGAATTCGCGCATTTTGTCGTTTAATATAGTAATCAGTTGCGCCTCATTTGCAACACAGACCTTCAACTTCGATACCGACGTCGCATACCGTAAGCCCTCGCATGTAGACATGACTGCAATATTTACCGCATGATTGAGTTTCGCGTCAATTTTCTGGCGTCACAGCTTCTTGCTGCGTCGTTTTTCCAACGCGTTCGCTGTAATTCGTGCGGCGAATTTGCTCCGGTAACGCAACGATCAGAGTCCGTCGTTGGTCTGGTTCCGTTTTCCAGACTAATTTCCAAATCGCTTTGTCTTGATTGTTCGAAGGAAACTAATTTGACGACATTAGTGATTCGCTTCCCGCCTTGCGGCCGGATACATCGACGATCATTTCCGGAAATGGTACGGCGCATGAGCAGTCCGAGACTGCGAACTATTTCTTTCGGAATTCAGTTATACACGTTGTGTACAATTTCGTCGGAGAATATCGCGCACGCACCCTGATATGCACGAAAACCAATTTCGGTACCCAGACACCAAAAAGCAACTAAAAAGCTAACAAAAATCTACTAAAAAGCTACCATAATTTGACGAGAAAGATGCGGATAGGCTAATGGTTTTCTGGACTCCAAGCGAAATTCATAATATTATTATTGCGCTATTCACGGAGCTGCGATCTCGGATTTCGCCAAAAAACAATTTGCCAGCGCGGTTTTATAACAATGCCCTGCACGTGCGTTTTAAGCAAAGGAAAGTTATTACATCAATTATCTTCGACGTCTTTTTCTTTTGCGTCGAGTTTGTTTAGGACGTTGTTAAAGTCTTTCTGAATAGGGCGTGCAACAAAGAACGCAACGTTGCTCCCTCTGTGAATGGGTGAACTATGACGGTAACAGTCGGGCACAGAATATAGTTTTGGAATATTTAAGAAGCAGCATTGTCCCTGCTGTATTGTCGCAGCTGTATTCGATCTTAGGGTGAAGCGCAATCAACATTGCAGTTTGATAATACGTGACGTTGTGAAATTGCGACGTACGAATTTTCGAAGCAGTTCAACACATGAAACATAATGAATGCTATACAGGTAGAATTAGGTAATCACAACTACTACTTTCCTTTTATACAATTATTTCCGCTTCCCTTACAGCTTCTACTGCTACTTCTTCCTCTTCCACTGCTACTACTATAACAACTACTACTACCACAGCAATTACTGCAACAACTATTACTACCTCTGTTGCAGCTACAAAGTAATAACAAATACAATAACTACTACTAGTACCATTTTTTCAACTACTGCTACAACTATTACCACTAACATCGCCAGTGATACTATTACTACTACGTCGCTACTATATCTGCAGCTACATGTACCTTTGCTACTGATTGCTATACACTTCTACGACTAGGCTACTTTTAGAAATTACTTTCAACATAAAATTATTGTTATATTCCTGTTGTTTTTGAGTTGATAACACAAGATGTTACTGTTTTTAAAAATAGTGATGACAACGACAATGACGATAACGACGACGACGACGATACTGGAATCGATAAAGCCATTTGACAGTCATTTATCGATCATGCAATGACTTTTTTAGCCAGTAAAGAAAACGCAGTTGGTGTGGCTGTGTTCTCGTTGCGATAGATGGCTTCGGTGGCAATTGCTTTCGTCTGATGCCGGTTCTAAGCTTCTATGGCGCCGGTCGAAAGTCCGGAATGAAAGCCGAAGAAAGCTGTTCCGTCACTCTTCTTCTCAGAGGCGACTGACTGCTGGATGCCTTTTCTTTTTCATCGACTTGGTTTATGTCGCCGTATAGCGTCGTTGGCTATAAAGCGTGCTCTTACGAACGCAGCAAGACCCTGACTTTGCCTCTGTCTGTATGTCTGTCTGTCTATCTGTCTCTGTTTCTGTCTCTGTCTCTCTTTGTGTGTGTCTGCCTGTCTCTGTATCCGTTTCTGCATCTGCTTCTGTCAGTGTATCTGTCCATATCTCTGCCTTTGTCTCTGTCTTTGTCTCCGTCTCTGTCTCTCTTTGTGAATGTCTCTCTGCCTGTTTCTGTCTCTGTCTCTCTGTCTCTGCTTCATTTGGTTGACGAGCGCAGCAAAAGCACGAAACACAAAGAGAGGAATAAAATAGAAATAGAAAAAGTGAAAAAGCGAGGCTGGAAGAGCAAAGGAGAGAGATGATGAGAGAGAGAGAGAGAGACAGACAGACAGACAGACAGAGACAGAGAATCGATGAAACAGACAAAGAGCTGCAGAGAAACACAATGAAAGACGGATTGAAGGCTGCAAATAGAAACAGAGAGAAGGAGAAGGAAAGAGAGACAGACAGACAGACAGACAGACAAACAGAGAGGCATGCAGGCAAGTACAGATTCACAAAGAAGGCTATAAAGAAAGATAGAAAGAGAGTGAATACAAAGAAGAAGGCGAGACATAAAGAGAGTTGGAAAGAGAATAGGATGATAGACGTAGTAAGGAAAGTTTTACTACTTGACCAATAATAGGGAATACTTCACAAAGACTGTCCTTTCAATTGACGTCCGTTCGAACATTAAGTGTTATGTCTGACTGTCTGTCTGTCTCTGTCTGTCTCCGTCTGTTTCTGTCTCTGTCTGCTTTTCTGTCTGTCTGTTTGTCTGTCTGTTTCTCTATCTCTCTCATACACACACGCACACTCCATCCATTGCTGTGTTTCTTCCTTTTGGCTTTGAAAGCCATATATCCATGGAAGTAGTACAAAGCTAGCGAAAGCACATTGCTTAATGTGCAACATTTGTAAAGGTACTCCATTTGTAAAATTACCCCATTTGTAAAGGTGATCCGTTTGTAAAGGTACCGCATTTATAGAGGTACCCCATTTGTAAAGATACCGCATTTGTGAAGGTACCCCATTTGTAAAGATACCGCATTTGCGAAGGTACCCCATTTTCAATGGTATCACATTTGTAAAGGTACCTCATTTGTAAAGGTACCTCATTTGTAAAGGTGCTATATTTGTATAAAAGAACATTTGTAATAATAATGGTCCCACATTTGTAAAGGTACCGCTGTTTGTCAAAGTACCGCACTTGTCGAGGGACATGTATCAATTGAATTATATGGTATTGCATAAAATACAGTTGTATTGTATACGAGCAGTTGTATTCTGTTGCATTATACCGTACACCTACGAGATGGTGTGGGCGGGTGTTAATATCTTACCAAGTTCTTTCTGCCAGAAGACTACTTGACGCGAGAAGGTCCGCCGAGCGTGATATACGGCACTAGCGGTAATCTCTTATAAGGGAAAGCACTTACTTATTTATAATCTTCTTCCTAGTCTTTCTCAATTATTTAGCGCAGCTCCTCGTCACCAGGGGGATGTCAGGCCCTAAATTCTCATTTTCCGTGACGTTTCGTTATTTAGAGCTGCACAAGGGAACACGGAGAAGGTTGAGTTTTTGGTCTGAGAATTCGAAGCCTTTGGTTATACTACAGGGTCCAAGGTCATGGGTGATCGCTTAAAAATTACCCAGTGGTGCTATTAACGCCCACGCTTGCCCCTTTGGATATGTAAACGCCTAAACCACTGGTTGTTTATGCAGATACCGTTTGCTTGCGATAGCATGAGTACTGGATAAAATACTGCGCAGTATATATATATATATATATATATATATATACGAAGTGTGATTTGATGTTTATCAACATAGGACAATATGAAGCGTTATGGGACTGCAAGAAGTAAAATATATAAGTTTTTATACGTACATACATGTATACATACACATACAATCATGCGCACATACATAGGTGTATAGTGTATACTATATACATACATAAATTATGTACATGCACGGACATGACTAATTTTTATACATACACATTATACACTCTTGCGTGCGTACATAAATATATACTGTGGAGCAAAATGCTGATGATATCGGAGGTGATTGGCGACTGCATGGAGTGTCATCCAATCGCCTGCTAAGCCAGGAAATACGCGATTCATGTGCAGGGGATGGGAGTTGCCGCCAACAGAACCCGGTGGAGAAAGAGGATCCGAGTGGCTGATCCCTCCCCAAGGAGGCACTGAACCTAGCTGAGGCTGGCTGGAAGAACAAGAAGATCTCGGTTGGAACTTGGAAGTCGCGGGATGTTGTCCAGAACTTTCTTTACCACTGTGCGGGATTTGGGCGTGTCCCTGGACCAAGAATTGACTCTGGAAGAGTGTATTTGGCAAGTCCTTCTGCCGTGTATACGCCAGATTCGCTCGTCAATAACTGAAGCCCCGAATGATGCATACATATTGACCAATGTCCATTATCTCACTGATATATATCCGGGCTTAACCCTATCGCTCATTAATCATTTTCAATCGGTTCTAGATGCTGCGGCTCGCCTGATATGCGGCATAATGAAATTCGTGCATAATTATATCCAATTGTGTACTGGAGGTACTTCCTGTGGAAAAACGCATTGATTCTAAGGCTTAAGCGCATCTGTCTTGCAGGCCAAGCTCCAGATGATCTCAGTCGACTTTGTTTACTGGCGTATCCATACTGGATTGGAGGATGTAAGACAATTACAGTAGGCTGATGGAGGAGGTAAGACAGCGTGATAGTTGATGACATTGAAAGTCCGAACTTGTGGAGAACCTAAGGAAGATGTATCCACAGTGGCCGATCGGTTAGAGCGGTCAGCCCGTAACGTTCAGTGTGCGCTGAGTGAGTGGGTTCGACCCTCGTCCGAGGAGTCAGTCACTGTGTAGGGACCTTGAGCAAGTCCTTTACGCACAATTGCTCTGTAGTACAACTGCAATTGCACCGTTGAGGCATGTCTGTGCACTTCTGAGCAAAAAATGTTGAAAGAAGGGCGATATCAAATTTCGGTAATAAATAAATAAATATCATCATGTATAATCTTTCGCTTTGCCACGCAAGGAAACCCGATTGTCTCTATGTGCTCCATAAAAACTTCGCTGTATTTGGTTCATCTCTCTCGAACAGGTTGCTTAGCAAACTCTGTAATAAACATCTTGGTCTTTGATTCCTCTTTTCCGCAAGATTGTGAAAGATATCGAAAGTGCCTTAACCAACTTCTCCGATGCTCGCACTCTGTGAGCACCAGTCGTAAGCCTGGATAAAGGAGAAGGGCGTCGCAAGTGATCCATGTTATCACACAGTGTCGTTTGTTGCCGCACAGTGTCGTTAAATTGAAATACTGTAAGAACGCTGAAGGTTCTACTTAGACTAGCTCTACTATTATATCAGATGTTGATGAGTAGATTATGCTAGGGGAAACTAGCTACACATGAAGAGACAGTTAGAATACAACTTATCTTTATTAAATACAGAGAAGAAGAGGTAATAATAATAATATATATATAATGATTGTGACTAATACACAACAGTTACATGTACTTACTAATATGAGTATGGATAAGATGATAACGACCAAGTCCTAAGATGATATGAGTTGACGAGCCTGACAAGATATGTAGAGTTCTCCGGTAGTCAGACTGCCAAGTTCTTAACAGTGCTGTAGCTTATAAGAGACTTTCCTCAGCCAAAGAGGAAACTGGCCTATCCTAGATCAGACTACTTTGATTGGCTAGTTACTGACCACTCGAGGATCAACTATTGACCACTCTAGCAATGAGGGCTGACTGCAACTGCTAGAGCCTACACGAGTGACTGACAGAACCTATACTGTCAGAATTAGTGAATGTTCAGCTAAATCTAATGTATAATAATGATCTATATATATAAATTGTTCGAGGCTATCTATTGTAATGTAATGTACAGAATTATCACGGTTACAATACTACTGCCAATAATAATAATAATAATAATAATAATAATAATAATAATAATAATAATAACACGTATACTACCAGTTACCACTATTACAGCTACTATAGACTGCTAATGTTACTACCAGAGCCTCTACTTTGGTCTAATATTAGTGAGCTCAGGATTAAATCCCGTACGATCTGAAGTAGAATTCATTTTGTTACCAAGAGGAAAGAGTTTAAGATCTCCATTACAACGTTCTGGAGTGGCATCCAGAGCGGGAAGAGGTGACCTCAATATGTATATTGTACATACATACATGTACATACGTATACATACATGTATACATATATGTATCATACATGTATCATACATGTATCATACATGTATCATACATGTATCATACATGTATACATACGTGGGCATGAGCATATGTTGACCTGCGCCTCTGCTAAGCGTAAATCTATCATAACGTGACCAGCGTTTAAGCATCCAATCTGTGATCTCTATCATCCATATTTCATGCAACACTGCGTGTGTACAGATCGACAGACAGACAGACAGACAGACACACATAGACACGCACACACACGTAGGCACACAGGCAGACACATAGGCAGACAGACGTATAGACAGATGCACTGTCAGATGCACAGACATACAGACAAACACGCAGACAGGCAAGCAGCAGAACAGACAGGGATAATGTTTTTGGAGTAGGCCTATAGACAGATACGTGGTATAAGTACCGAGAAGCCGACGTGACATCATCGACATAGAAATATCCAGGGAGAGACAGACAGACAGACAGACAGATAGACGGACAGACGGAGGCATCCAGAATATATATATATATTATATGCGTGCAGTGCTGGTCTGGATATATATGGCTGTTACTGGTTGATATGGTCGTCACCAGAGGGCGACACCAGCAAGGGTGAAATGAGTTGGAAATATGTCATATCTTTGGCGTCCGCCACTCTTGACGTCGTCTCTGTTGGCGGTAGACACAGGGTGCTGCAGAAGACGTAAGCTGTCTGGTTATATCAAAGGCAACAGCTTATTCACGAGCGCTGCGTCGAGTCGTAGAGATTGTCTCAATGGTATTCAGGGTTCGATTTCCAGTGGGTCAGAGGAGGCAGTGTAGTTGTTAGGGCGGGTGTAGTTTCGGATGAGAATTGGAACGAGAATGATCAGGTGATGTGGGGTGGAAGTTTCTGAAAAGGTGAGGCTTTATTAAACGCTCAATCAGTCAGTCAGTCAGTCAGTCAGTCAGTCAGTCAGTCAGTCAGTCAGTCAGTCAGTCAGTCAGTCAATAATTTATTCATTCAATCAGAAAGTCAGTGAGTCAGTTAGTAGATCAATCAATCACTTATTGTCTGAATGAACGGATCAATGAATGACTACCTTATTAAATAATTCATTGTCTCCTACTGAGACAGAGAAAAACAGAGACAGAAACAGAAACAGAGAGACGTTGCATTGCATCCAAACTGTCTTTCTGCGCTCTTCCTGTCTGGAAATTCAATTCTGAAGCAATCGCAGACGAGCGCAATAAACAGCAAACCGTCTGCGTCGTATGCGATCTGTGTAATGTGTCGGTCGATTAGGGACGAGTGCTCGCAATGCTGATGGTTCCAGACGGAATGTTCGGAACACGCTGATGAGTTCGTATTCGAGAGGCGCTATATAAATTTGTGAGAGAGATTACAGTTGCTGGACGTATAGGATATTGTGCTGTGCCGTCATATATTGTAGGTTTGAAGGTTGTTTTGGTGTATGTTGCAAGCTACCTACTCTGTGATGTTATGCAAGGTCGAGTGAATAATATTGCTACACTCTCTATAACTCGAATAAACAACGCTTACTCCTTTTCGGGGAATCGGGTCCACTTCCAAATGAGTATTTCCAGACATTGCTCATGATGCCTATTTTTGAGTTGGAAGACAAGAAGCTACACATTAGTAGTAAGAGTAGTAGTATTAGTAGCGCCATCCGTAGCGATAGTAATAGTCATATAGTAATAGTCATAGTACCGTAATAGTACTAATACTACAACTACTAGTAGGGCGGTTGTAGTATTGTTAAGTAGTTGCAGTTGTAGTAGTAGTAGTGGCAGGGAAAGTTGTTGCAATAGTACTATATAGTTGCAGTAGAACTGTTACTACTACAAGTACAAGGCTACTTGTAGCAATGGCAGCTGTAGTAGTAGTGGTGAAAGTTGGAGTAGTGATGGTAGTAGAGGCAGTAGTATTATTAATCGGATAAGTCGTCATCGCAGTGGTATTAGTAGATAACCCCGTCTTCTGGGCATTATCTTTTGAATAAAACTCAATACAGATAAATAATGTTTCAAAGCGACAAAACCAATTTCAATTATTGAAATCATTGTATCATGATACAAAACTCGGCATCCCGACTTTCCAAGCCAAAAGCCTCTGAACAAAACGAACGCTCAACCAAGCTGCTAAGGCAACTTCCAGCACCAGGAACCGACTCCTGACAGCAAACTCAGCAGCCGGTTGCTGCACCGGTTGTCATGGTGCATTTTATCACGCCTCCCGACCACCACGTGCTGCAAGATTCCATAATAAGCGGACGAGAGGATGGACTGCGGCAGCAGCTGGAACGCAAATCTTTATCTGTCTTTTATGCAGATCTAATCTCGGAGACCGCGATTAGCGCCCGGTCGATGTCCCGTTCCCTGGATCGGTGACCGGAATCCGTCTCCGTGTCCGGTTGGACGCTAAGGGCTTTTCGGAGGGACTGCGTCGTCCATTATGCAAACCAGCAACGTCCAATCTTGGTAAAGGGGAGTGGGTTGGGATGGTTAATCGTTGCCTGGCTGTTGAATGGTCCGAACACGAAGGACTTTCGGTATGGTTTAGAGGCAGACATTATGATTCAGTCGCGGTTCAAGACACGCTGGTGAATTTCTCTGTCTATCTCTGTCTGTCTATGTCTGTTTGTCGCTGTCTGTATGTCTGCCTTTCTCTATCTCCCTAACTCTCTCTGTCTCTGTCTCTCTCTGTCTGTCACTCTGTCTGTCTTTCTCTTCCTGTCTCTGTCTCTCTCTGTCTGTCACTCTGTCTGTCTTTCTCTGTCTGTCTCTGTCTCTCTCTGTCTGTCACTCTGTCTGTCTTTCTCTGTCTGTCTCTGTCTCTCTCTGTCTGTCACTCTGTCTGTCTTTCTCTGTCTGTCTCTGTCTCTCACTGTCTGTCTCTCTGTCTTTCTCTTTGTCTTTCTCTGTCTCTCTGTCTTTCTCTATCTCCCTGAGACAGACACAGAGACAGACAGATACAGAGTGATAGAGAGAAACTCTATCACTCTGTATCTGTCTGTCTCTGTCTGTCTTTCTCTGTTTCTCTGTCTCTTTCTCTCATTAGAACATCGTTCGAGTAAAAATAAGAGATGTTGTTCCAAAGTATAGTTAAGGTGTTTACCGGAAGTATGTATTTTCAGTCAAAATTTTATCTTCGTTGTTATTATTATTATTATTTTTATTATTATTATTATTATTATTATTAACACTATTAATATTTACAGAGATAGTTACAGTTGCAGTCCCAAAAAGATCGCAGTAAATTAAACTCCTCAACGTCATCATGTCCATCACGAAGCGTCCCTTCATGACGAACAACCACCGTCGTGATCGCATTCACTCCCCGCTCACGAACCAGCGGCGTCTAACATCATCGCCATAAATCACGGTCTAACTATCTCGCACTTTCGAAGGAGATCATTTATCGGGTCGGCATACGGCCCGTAGACCGCTGAACACCAAGGTTCAACGGTTACCAGCCCCCTCTTTCCTTCTTTCTCTGACTGTCTCTGGCTCTGTCTCTGTCTGTCTGTGTTTCTCTCTCTATGTCTATCTATGTCTCTCTTTCTTTCTCTCACTCACTATCACTCTCACTCTCTTCTAGTTGGGCGTTGACTTGGGGACCCTCTACGCCTACGTCTGCCCGGCCACCGCCGACCGCAATGCCAACGTTCCCTTCACGCCCACCGATCACTAGGACGCACGTCAAGCGTGAAGCGATAGTGGATATCGTGTAACGATCGCTGGTGGGGGCTTTCTCGGTCGCCCGCCGGCTGAGCAGGACCCAAGATCGGCCTTGGCCACCAGTCGGTCCATCTGTCTGTGGCGGAATTCGACTGGCCGTTCTCCTCTCAGTAAATCCGTTGTGTTCTCAGATTCGGAAGGAGTAGACTATCGTTCCAGAATGTATTGATTCGTTCATGATACCGGAAGTTGGAAATTAGAATTGTATTGTATTGTAATTTTATATTTGTATAGCGCCTTCCACAGAATAAGTATTCAGAGACCACTGGCAGAAATGTCTGATAAATGTCAGTTTTGTCTAATAATGTCACGAAGATTAGCAAAACATTGCAAGTTAACTGCCTGTATGAGCAACATTTGCTCTTGACATAACAGGATGCTTTTAGATTTGTGCTTCTCCGTTTTGCCTCTTGACAACAAGATTGGAAGGAGTGAGAGTCGTGTTTGAGTTGGGAACAGATCTGCGGCCACACCTGTGAGGTTTCTGCTGGTTGTTTATGGGGACGAGTGCAGAGCGGAGAAGAGAAGAAGCCGATGAGAAATTGGGGTAAGCCACATCGGTTGGTCTGTCAGTTTTCTTTTTACCACTCTGCATCATCACAAAGATGACTAGCGTCGCCCTATCCGATGTCCAGGATTGGGACTGGAATCACAAAAGTTCGGGTATTTGCGGAGTTTGAGAATGTGTCCCCATTCCGGTTCGTCAGTCGCAGTACGCGTTTCGTAATCGTAATCGTAATCTCGTAACTTCTAAAGCGCAACTTGAAAGCCAGGCGTAGACTGCCAGCTTATTCAGGAGCGCTGTATCTAATCAGATGGGTTGTCAAAAAGGGCTGTCCGAGGAAGGTCTGAATAATCTCGTTCTATCAGTCATCAATTGTTATCAATAAACAATCTCGTAGTTCGTACACCAATGTGTGAGTTGTAAATTAAATCAAATTCATAGTTTAATTCCAGTCACGTGAAACAGAATAGTGATTTTCGTAGGCTTTACGATGATACAACAATACTTGAATGGAGGAATAAATGAATTTTGTTGGATGAGACAAAAGACAAAGGCTAATGAAGCTGTCTAATTACTGGGCAATAATTATTGCGTATTACGCTGAAAATCGTCTCAAGCATATTACGCAAAACTGGAGCAATTAGAAAACTGATGGCTGCATCTCTCTCTCGGAATTCGGCATTACGCACATTGGATAGAAAACGTGGACGTCTTGTACGAGCAGAAAATGAACGAAACTTGTATTAAACGGTATCAAAGGCGGCAGCATCGGTAAAAGATCAAACCATAAACAAGCAACACAATGCGGAAAGTGATAGGCAGGGCCCCGTGGTTTATGCGATATGTTCGCGTAAATTTGCGGTTTTCGCAGAAGTTTTTTCATGGAAAGTTTTCACAAATTATTGCATAAGGTCAGTGTCAACTATAATTGGCTTGTCCAGGCTATCATTAGCCTATAGGGGCTATAGTTTACCAACCTGACGACGTAATTGTTAATAACTAGGGTCCGTGTTTTATGCGATAATGCGGTTTCGCATATTTTCACATAATTTACGAAAACATTTCCGCATAATCCACCGGGGCCTAGTTATAGGTATCGTCCCTAGACCATGCGAAATTTAACTTTAGCAACATTTTTGTTCATACATAGTTACACAGTTACATACTCACATTAAGTAACACACATAAACACATGCATACATACAATTGAACATATTGTTTCTGTGACAAAATTTATCACCTCATTTGCGCCACACCACGGGATCCGCTTCAAAGGTGACGCGTGACTTGCTCCTACCCCGTGTATCTGTCCAGATGCCTGTCTTCTAAAGTAATGCCACGCATGACTGCAATTGGTGCCAAGGCGTCTTTTACTGCGTCGATGGCGTCTATGGGTGGCCTTTCGATCGCAGCTTGTTTTGATGTCAGAACTGGCGCCGCTTCGTCGCGCATGCGCATCGGAGTGCATCTGCTGCGAGGAAATTTAGCGAAATGCGTTTTAGCCAACGGACTCTGGTTTGTGTCTGGGAATACACTGATAGACAGAAAGACAGATCGACAGAAAGAGAGACATATGGACAGATCGAAAGAGAGAGAGAGACAGAAAGACAGAACGACAGAGAGACAGAGAGAGAGACAGACAGACATAGATAGACAGACAAGAAGACATATGGACAGATAGATAGGTAGACACACAGATCGACATACAGACCGAGAGAGCCAGCGACACACGGAGACTGATGGAAACAGAGACAGACAGAAAGAGACAGAGAGACAGATACATAGCGATCAATACTGAGAGACAGAGAGAAAAAAAGAGACTGGGTAACAGAGACAGACAGAGACAGAGAGGAAGAGTGGAACTGTGGGATCGATAGCATACACATAGACTCTTGTAAACATCCAGGAACACAGTCGAATGCAGCAAGAGACAGAGACAGAGGAAATAAAAAGAGAGCAATCGAGAGACGCAGACAAAGACATACAGACGACAAAACGTGGCAGAGGTCAAGAGGAATTGAAGACAGCATTAGTCGAATAATTAGGAACATTAACAAAATGACTGATTGTCTTTCGTGTGTCTTCAGAAATATCCGCAACTTCATCCTAAGATGCAAGTCGTCGCCTTCCTCCTCAGCCTCACCCTTTCCTCCACCGTTTTCTCGGCCTCGGCGATCGCCTCCACCCCATCCAGGGACGACTTGCACTACTCGATCAAGGAGGAGCTCAAGCCGGGCTCACTCATCGCCGAAATCGCCGCTGACGCAGGACTCCATGAACTCGGCATTGAAACTCTGAACCGCCTGCGCTTCAAGTTTCTCAACCAACCCTCCAGCGGGGGCCTTGCCATCGACGAGCGGACGGGGATCATCCGCAACACCGACCGCCTCGACCGAGACGGGCTATGCGGGCAGGAGCCGTCCTGCCAGATCCGCCTGGACATCGCAGTCCAACCAATGACCTACTTCCAGCTGGTCAAGGTGACGATCGACTTGGATGATATCAACGACAACAGCCCCACCTTCCAGCCGGACTCCCGGACCCAGGAGATGATCGAGTCCTCCCCGCTGGGGACGACGCTCGTCCTCCCGGCTGCGGTGGACGCTGACCGCGGCAACTACTCCGTCTCCACCTACGAGCTCGTTCGCGACGCATCGGACAACTTCGAGCTGCGAGCGACACGGAAGCTCGACCAATCGACGGACCTGAAGCTGGTTCTCGTCCGGCCGCTCGACCGCGAGCTCCAGCCGCTCCACCGGCTCAAGGTGGTAGCCTACGATGGAGGAACACCTCCGAACACCGGAGAACTTACCGTAGAGATCGTGGTACTGGACGCCAACGACAACTCTCCTGTGTTCGAGTCCAACACTTATGAGGCTAGTATCGTCGAGAATAGCCCACTTTTGACGCGGATTCTACAAGTACACGCCACGGACCTAGACAGTGGAGTCAACGCCGTGCTCTCCTATTACCTGAGCGCCGCGTCCCAGGCCAACTACGGTAACACCTTCACCGTGGATAACGTTACGGGCGTCATATACGTAACCGGGGTGGTAGACTACGAGGCGAGCCGAGTCTACCAGCTCATGGTAAGTGCCAGGGACCAGGGCCCGGATCCTATATCCTCCGATGCGATGGTGGTCATCAACGTCCAAGACGCTAATGACAATGTGCCCAAGATCACCGTCAACACCCTACTCGCGTCCGATACTGATGTGGCGAGGGTGGCAGAAGACGCGGCCCTCGGTACCTTCGTGGCCCACGTTATCGTGAGGGACCCGGACAGCGGGGCGAACGGACGGTTCAACTGCTCCCTGGATGGGGATAGCTTCCTGTTGAGGGGAATGTATGAGTCGGAATTTCATATCGTCACGGACAAGGCACCGCTCGATCGGGAAAGGATTGCAAGGTTGGTATCGCACGTGACGTTCACCATCGGTGAAGCGATTAGTCAGTCAGT